>CM033476.1:241970716-242560716 GCA_019447015.1 Hymenochirus boettgeri | reverse complement strand
GATAGATAGATAGATAGATAGAGTAGATAGATAGATAGATAGATAGATAGATACCGTAGATAGATAGATTACTGTAGATAGACAGACGGACAGACAGAAAGACAGACAGACAGATAGATAGATAGATACTGTAGATAGCCAGACAGACAGAAAGAAGAGTTCATTGGAGGGGCATTCGGGGTCTACGTTGGCTACAGGTTCTTCCTGAAATTATGCAAATAAGCGAACAATCGGGGGGAATTGTCTTGGTGAAAGCAGACTTAGCAAGAATGAGTGGATTCTTTAACAGAGCAGTGGTAGTTTGGTCCGAGGTTATCCCTAGGGCAGAATGGTATGGAGCCAGGGATCAGTCGGCCATAGAAAGGACACGCAGGATGCTTAACACCCGAATCTCACGATTCATTAGGTCCATAGGAGTCGTGGCCATCCATCACAGGCAATTGGAAGGAGATAACAGGGTACTGTTACAGGAAGATGGAGTCCACCTAATGGACATTGGCCTAGATATCCTGCTATCTGGCATACAAGACGGGATTGAGCAAGCCCTCTATGTGCTGGGGGGGAGCGGAGGTAGCTGTAGGGATACGACACCTCCTAGTGGCGGCTGGATCCTTGCTGGGGGTTATGTTTATTGGATTTTACATGCCCACCCAGCTGTGACAATCCAATCCAATTGTTTACAATATAACAAATATATAACAATTAAATATATAACTTAATAACATATTGCAACAGATAATCTAACATTGGGAAGGAAGGGAGGGACACTTTCCTACCTGCCTGTCTTCTGAGCTGAATTGGGCCGAGCTGCCGCGCTCCGCCCCCTTTTATGATTGGCGCGACGCATGGCATGACGCCACCCTGTGTGCACGCGCTCCCGAATGCCCCCCTCCCGCAATGCCTTACTGGGAGGCCAAGCACCGGAGAGATGGGGAACCCGTCGGGACTCCCACCCGGTAAGTTCCTCCTCCCGCCCATCAGTCAGCCGCAGCGCCGCTTAGGCAGCGCGCTGCGACCCAGACTGATTATATGACGTGAGTAGGAACTTTCTCACTGATCTATTTCTGACCCATATTTAGAGGTTACTTCTTACAAGTAGAGCAAGCCCCCTTAGTTACCATTATTCCCCTTTAATAAGACGCGGACACCGTGTTTTTGGTGAATTGTGGTCGGCCACAGCTTTATTAATAACCAGTACCCGATGTTAAGGACCCTTGCTCCGTTCCCACCAGCATAGCGACATCAGTAATGAATTCATGGACAAACTATAATATATCAACATATTTTAAAGAGGCCATTCTATTTAAAAGATGTTATTACATGGGTGGAGTTGTCCTTTAAGTTCAGTTGATCCAACTGAATACAACAGGTATTTGTACACAGAGTAAAGAAAGTTTCGGACTACAAATGCAGCACCTATAGGAAACAATATGTTGTATTGTTTTAAATGTTTTATCTGCTGAGGTTCCCATGACTTTTACCAGACACATCATTCTTATGAAATTTACAGAAACATCAGCAGGCTTACTAATGTATCTTTAGCAATAGACAGATAGATAGATAGGTAGATAGACAGATAGATAGATAGATAGATAGATAGATAGATAGATAGATAAATAAGATAGTTTGATAGATACAGTAGATAGCTTATAAAATGTACCTAACAATGAATTCTATTTGTATTAAATGTGTCTTTATAATATTTGATTCTGGCCAATCAGTAATTTTCTAACATTCTAAAATATATAGGGACTCATTTAACTAGAGCCACAGCACCAGTTTTAAGGAGTTAGGGCACGGCCACACTGCAACGCAAACATAATCACACATGGAATTGCATGCGATTTCATGTGCGATTTCGTTGCGTTTACGCATGCTTTTTTTTCATTAAGTATTGAAAAACGCATGGACTGCGATTTAAAATGCGGAACGCAAATCGCAACGCACCCAGTAACACGCGTTTTCGGTGCGTTGCCGCATTTCAATGCAAGCGCAGAAACGCAGAAAAATCGCAGCAGTGTGACCTAGCCTTTAAAGTCACACTAACCATTTCAATAATGGTGAGCGTGCTTCAACTCCTTTATTGTGGCAGCTGCGTGGGTGGCTATATGATAGACAGACAGACGACAGACAGACAGACAGACAGACAGACAGACAGATAGATAGATAGATAGATAGATAGATACTGTAGATAGATAGATAGATAGATAGATAGATAGATAGATAGATAGATAGATAGATAGATAGATAGATAGATAGATAGATAGATAGATAGATAGATAGATAGATAGATAGATAGATACCGTAGATAGATAGATACTGTAGATAGACAGACGGACAGACAGACAGACAGACAGACAGACAGATAGATAGATAGATAGATAGATAGATAGATAGATAGATAGATAGATAGATAGATAGATAGATAGATACCGTAGATAGATAGATACTGTAGATAGACAGACGGACAGACAGAAAGACAGACAGACAGATAGATAGATAGATACTGTAGATAGACAGACAGACAGAAAGACAGACAGACAGACAGACAGACAGATAGATAGATAGATAGATAGATAGATAGTCACTGGAGCATATCAATAACATCTCCATTAAAGTCAAACAGACAAGAGATGTAAATATTAATAATGTGTTTCCCTACATGTTTCTAGACAAAAGTAAAATCCTACTGAATTGCCAATTGAACTAGTTTACTTATTTGCAACATGAACCAGACTAATAACACATTTTCGGAAACACTTTCTGCAACTTCAATGTTTTGAACAAATTGTTTTGAACATCAGGTGTGCAACAACCCGTTTATTTGCT
Organism: Hymenochirus boettgeri; assembly: GCA_019447015.1. Taxonomy (NCBI): domain Eukaryota; kingdom Metazoa; phylum Chordata; class Amphibia; order Anura; family Pipidae; genus Hymenochirus; species Hymenochirus boettgeri. The sequence continues at coordinate 242,557,887 of CM033476.1, read as the reverse complement.
ACAATTTAAATTTTGAATAATTGATATAAATGTAAGTATTTAGACATAGCAAAGGATTTTCAGAAACAAAGGAAAGAGGTAGGAAAGAACCTTGTTAGCCTATTTCGTTCTCCATTAAACAGCTGTTTCCAAGAACCTTTAGCAGTGGCCAATACATCTCTCCAGAGCTCATCCAAATGTTGCTCTTTTCCATGGAAGGTCTATTCACTGCATATTCACTGGGGAATAAAAGAGTTCATTGTGTGACCTCCTTGATGCACTCGGCCGCTGTAGCTTAGGGCTAAGAACCTGAGACTTCTGCCAAACTAAGCCTCTCAGATGAAAGCACAAAATGTGCTATTGCAGCTCCATTAAGCATGTGAAGCACAGGATACACACTCCTGCGCTCTCCAAGAGAGGGATATATTCTGTCTGATTTGTTTTGACACCTTCATTTTTTTATGTATATATGTACATGTGCATTCTATTACACTGCAAGTGATACAAATGTGTTTGTATTTGTGTGTGTTTGGACATGTAAAAATCAGACTTATGTCTTTGGTTTAGTAGTTTTTTTGTATTTCCTATAATACAGCCAATAAAGGTCAAGAAACCATTGTTACTTCTAATGTTGTTTTCACTATCCATTCTTGTTACATAGAAAGTTAATCTTTGCCTCTTTACATTGGGTTATGAATTACATTGTTATAAATCTAATTGCCACATGGTAGGGTCTCTCTAGGGCAGATATGGAGGATAGTGGGAATCTCCATCTCCAAGTGGTATCTCCACTTCCACTATCTCCATCGGGACCAGTCAGACTAAGCGCTGGGGGAGCGAACGAGCGGGTAAGTTTCTTACCTTCTCTCATTGCTCCTGTTTGTTCTATTGAAGAACGGAAGGTAAGGCAGAGCTCCTTTACCTCCTGTTCTTCAATAGAACTGGATTCCTAAAAGTCAATATTATGAGTGGAGATACCTTTTAAGTTTATGGGCTGGTGCTATATCTGGTCATACTCTTGGGCCATGGTAAACCACAGGGTACCTAATTGAAGGTAAGGTGTAAAAGGTGAGTGAGCAAAGCCAGCCACTGCAAATAGTTGAAATAACATGGGTGAGATGAAAAGTTAAAAAAATAAAATAGATTTTGGCTCATTGTAGAGAGACAATGTTTATGGATAAGTGATTTTTCTCACCTTGTGGTAAATACCTTTCTAGTTTATATTCAAATATGTGTGTAGAAAAAGTTTTAAAATGTCTGTCTTTTCTATGAAATAGTCTTCTTAGCCACATTTGCTACATATTTCCCTTCTGGATTTCAAATATTAAAACTCTTCTCACCCTAATGCCAACCAGGAAATAACTGCCCAAAAGATGAACCCCCATGAAATGTCAATCATTACTGATATTTAGAAGATTAACAGCATCTGCTTTTATTAAGCATGGTTTGTGGTAGTCCCTGAAGGCAAATTTACCATATGGAAAGTTTTAAAATGTAAAAGTGCAGTTCTGTAAAATTACACTATCACATCCATTCTCCTTTAACCCAAGGAAAACCTTTAAGGATAATTTAGAAAAATACTGCTTTACTATAATATTTCATTTTAGGTTTGCAGTATATTAAATATGTTGTTTTTGAATGACCTCAAAGGCTGTCCATTAATTGCTTAGTGTGCTGCTGCCCCCTCTGGAATCAAAAGTGTTGAATGAAAATAAAAAGTACTGTAGCTGCCTTTTTAAAAAAAAAAGCGTGTACTCTAACATTTCCATAATATATTTTCTGACTTAATGAATTATCTTTTCAACTTGCTTTGCAATGTTGTCATACCGGGGGAAATGGTAAATAAAACGCCACTTTTAAAATCGGCATTTCCATTCTGCAGGCTTATATGGTCATAAAATGTGTACTTGGAAATGAAATGTGAGCCCTTTGCTGAATATCTTGCCATCCAGTAAAATCATTTCTCTTCTTTTCATCATAGCAATCATTTAAATGACTTCACTTCTCATTTGAGTAGCAATACTGGTGAATTTGTAGCAGATCCATTACCAATGAGGGTTAAAATGCCACTCAACGAATACTAATTCTGGAAGGGAAGCACTAGACAACATTATAATTAAAATAATAATAATGATTTTTGGGGACAGGCAAACAGTTTTTGCACTTTATTGCATTACTTTTAATAATAACCAGATACTTTAGTTAATTCTTTAGGACTGTCAAACTTAAAGGGGAGGAAGGAGAGAAAATAAAACAAACTGCCAAGTATACCGAAAATAAAAAGGATATTTTAGTAACTGTAGCCTGTAGTCATGACTACATTTTTAGAATGAACGTTACTACTCTTCTCTTTTGGAGGACAGAGGTTGACTTATTTAAAATAAAATTATTTTGTTTGTCAAAATACACTTTGCCCGTGTAATTTCGCTGATAGTCAAGGTTGTACAAATAACTTGTATAGAAAGTACATTTTCAGTTACATTTGAAAAGAAAAGGAATGTGTTATTCACTGTCTGCTCTTGCTGCAGTCGGGCTTCTGAATTTTACCTAACACGTTTAAAGGAATACATTTCTAAAATATTTGAAAGATTTATTTTAAAACTCACCGATAGCACAGGAATGGGCATTTATAAATGGTCAGAATGACGACTAGAGTGTTTAATAAAAAGGAAGAGAACTAGGTAGTTGGTGGCCTTAAAGTTTTTAAAAGATTTGCCAAAGACCAAATGGTTCAATGGATCAAAAGAAAGCAAAATAAATAAATGGCAGACCTCTATAATATCAGTATTTCGTTTTAGTTAATTCCCAGTATTTTTAGACAACAAACATTCTTATCATTTAAAATGGTGCTAATTTAGCCCCAACCAATCAGATATCATCTAACATTTGAAAGCTAACATCTGATTGGTTGGGGCAAAATTAGCACCATTTTAAACGATATGAACTTTTATTGAATAACCCTGATTGTTCTATATACATTATAGTACAGAAAAATAAAACTTTAAATCTAATAGTGTAGCCCTTTTCTTTTTTTTTTAATGACTTGTACTCCAGATAACCCTTTGAGCAAAACAGTAAAGTCACTTTAATTTACCACCTGTTCGGTGCTTGTAAGGACTGAGTCAATCTGTGCACACCTCCTCCAAACATACACGTTCTATTTTTGGCCATGCCCAGAGGGTTTAGAAGAAGGTAATGTATATAAACACATGACCCAAAGGAGTGATACATCATGCAATCCTAAATAAACTGTATAAGAAACTAATAGGAAGATTCACCCAGTGATACATCATGCAATCTCAAATAAACTGTATAAGATAGTAAGTTAGTAACAGGGAGATTCACCCAGAGCCACACAAGGAGCTGTGGAGGCTCAGGTAAATAGGTTTGGGAAGGCTGCCCAAGTTTCTCTTCTGATACTCTTGCAGCCGCCACAACCTAGGGGTTAAAGTCGCACCAACCGATCATAAATAATTTAACCCTGTGCTTTGGGTAGCGCCTCTGGATAAATCCCCCAGTTAGTTTTGTAAACTACTTTATAAATGTAGTCTAAATATAAAAATAAAAATAAATCCTATTTCAAAGTGAAAATCAATCTTCTCGAGATAGGGCACAGTTTAAACGATAAGAACTTTTATTGAATAACCCTGAAAGTATCTAAAGGTAAATATTTTTTTGTGTTAGGTCTGCTGGCTTAGTGGAGTAATGCTCCACTTTTGAAAATAATAAGCTTCCTTGTTTTGATATTCTGTCCACAAGAGAGCTTCCACCTAAACAAAGAGGTTAATTATGGGAGCTGACCCTTAGTGCCCATAGGCTAGTTTCAACAATCAACTGCCACAACAGCTGTAAAAATTGGAGAGGTGAGACAAAGCTTGTATCTTTCTAAATATACTGTCTATAATAATAATTAGCTTCAGGGACCCTTTAAATTATGATCTTAAGAGCTAGTAGTGGTCATGCCCATTAAAAACACAAAACTTTAATTCTTACACAAAATATATACTGTATGTCGCTACTATTTCACTCTTTGGGGTAAAAACAATTTGGATTATCTCAATAAATAACATTTAGAATTAAAGAGGAAAGGTTCAAGAGTCACTAAACCCAAAAATAGAACAGATAGGAGCACTTGCTATAGGGCCAAATTAGTGTATAGCCCACGCTGCCTGATGTGTTAACGGGTTAGCATGGGTTGTTTACTCATTTAGCGCTGGATGTGCCATTTCCAAGTTTTTGGAAATAGCCCACCATAGCCAATTCAATATAGGCTTAGTTAGGTTTTGCACCACCTTGTAGTGCAAAATTCAACACCCATTGAATGGAGGTGTAAGCCGGACTTCTTACCTGACCAGGTTCCCATGTTGCATTGTGACCAAATTGGCATGATTAGTACCTTATGATCAGTAACTGAAGATATGCAATCTTACAGCCTGTCTCCCTCTGCTCTTGGCTGCACTTCTGACAAACCCCAGAGTTCAGGACGCAGTGCCTAACAGACATGTAGGCACATCTACACAGGGGAGAGGAGATGGGGGTTGGGGAGTTTTGTTAATGTAATTTTACGATTGAACCCCAAAAGCTCATAAAGATGTCAATGTGATTCCAAATTATATAAAAATAAAGCCTTATTACACGCATGAAGGATGCATGTTACTTACAAAGTAGTAGCAAATCATTCCCTAGGGTCTGGCCACAGAACAAAGGGTCTTGTAACTTGAGTTACTGATATTGCGGCTAATAAGGTAAAACGGGAGATGGGAGCATTTGCTTCTACTGTATCTCCTTTACATTTGAAAATGTGTAGTAGTGTATATATATATATATATATATATATATATATGTGTGTGTGTGTATATATATATATATATATATATATATATATAAATAGAGCACACCCAAAATAATTTATAATGTGATTTATTTGTGGAAACAGGCAACGTTTCGATCCCTGACCTTGGACCTTTCTCAAGCCAATTTTTTTTTTTTGGCTTAAGAAAGGTCCAAGGTCAGGGACCGAAACTTTGTCTGTTTCCAGGCCACGTGATTATTGCACCTTGACAGGAGCCAGTCTGTTGGACAGTTTATATATATATATATATATATATATACAACCAGCAAAACACCGCACACAGGTCTTAACTGCAGATTCTTTATTAGCACATATGCAAATGCACTACGTTTCGGGGATCGCACTCCCCTTCGTCAGGTACACATATTCTACTGATTGAATATATATATATATATATATATAATGTCAGGAACGACACAGCACTCAGGATTTGCTTACCATAAATATGCATTTATTCATGCGTCTGTATCAAACGTACATATAAGCAACGTTTCGGGACGTTTCAGGGAAACATACTCCTCTTCTTCAGGCGACTAATGATAACAGATAATCAGGGTTATTCAATAAAAGTTCTTATTGTTTAAAATGGTGCTAATTTTGCCCCAACCAATCAGATCTTATTTGACATTTGAAAGCTATCATCTGATTGGTTGGGGCAAAATTAGCACCATTTTTAATGATAAGAACTTTTATTGAATCTCCCTGATAGTCCATACTTTGTTCACATATCAGAATATAAAGCCTGTTACAGGAAGTGACATACATCCAGTCCCTCCGCCTTCATTCAGCTGCACAAAGGCCATGGCGGCCACCCTGAAACATGTACATCCCAAATGTAACAACATCCAGTATAAAGGAAAACAGATCTGAAAATGTATCAAATGAACAAATAGAGATCGAAATCTCTATTTAATCCATTTGGATACAGAGAATTCAATTTATGCACCCACCATACCTCCCTTTGTCGTAATTTAAGAACTCTGTCTCCCCCTCTCTCAGATGGTCTAACTAACTCTAGAACCATAAATTTAAGATCATTTGCGTTGTGTCCTGCTTCCACATAATGTTTTGTTACAGGCAATTTATCATCACAGAGTCTAATGCTTGATCGGTGTTGCGAGATCCTAGACTTGATGGACTGTGTGGTCTCTCCTACATATAGATGACCACAGGGACACCATAAACATACACAATGAATTTACTTTCGCATGTATACGCCCCCCTCAGTTTGTGTGACTCACCAGTGAACATATTTGCACTGGGTACAATGGGCACAAGGGAACATACTCATTTTCTTAGTACTTAAAAAGTGATGGGGCCTATTGGATTGACTTTTAAACATAGATCTAACAACTTGGTTGCCAATTGTCCGACCCCTACGATATGATACCAATGGAGGTTGAGAAAATTCTGTCACCATTGGAAATTCTTGTCCTAGCAAATGCCAATGTTTACGTATGACGTTGCCCACACAATCAGTGCCAATGCCGTCCGTCCGTTATAAATGGTATACGCTTAGCTGTTCTCCGTGTTGTATCTCTATCTCTGGAGTGTACCCTGTCAAGGGCCTCACCCAATATCTCCTCAGGGTAACCCCTATTTCTTAGCTTCATATACATCTCTTTGGTTTGTATCTCCTTCCTTTTACTATCCGTAACTATCCTGTCTACCCTAGTAAATTGGCTTACCGGAATGGACCTTTTCACATGTTTCAGGTGATAGCTCTGGAAGGATAAAAGCTGATTCCTATCAGTGGGCTTAGAGTATAATTCGGTATGGAAACAACCTTCCCCTTTCTTTACTCTAACATCTAAAAAGTAGATCACGCTAGGATCACAAGTTAAGGTGTATTCGATTGTCGAATGTAATTTATTAATATCCGCGTAGAATTTCCCCAGGGATGCAATGTCGCCCCGCCAGAGGACAAAATATCGTCTATATATCTCCACCAGGCCAAACAATGCCAGGTGAAGGCAGAAAGACGATATATAAACTCCTCCTCAAGCTATGCCATAAAGGCATTGGCATAAGCAGGGGCGGCATTGGATCCCATGGAGGTCCCACGTAGCTGCTGGTAACACACACCATTAAATGAGAAATAGCTATCTGTTAATACAATACCTAAACACTTGGTGAAAAAAGATATTTGTTGATCACTGTATTGGCCACTCCTGGACAACATCCTCTGTACAGCCGCAATACCCTGATTGTGCGGTATAGATGTAAACAGGCATGAAACGTCCAGGGTAGCCAATACAATCTCATCATCATGATCAATGTGTAAAGCCTGTAATTTAGTTAAAAAATCTGTTGTGTCCTCCAGAAAGGATTGTGTATCCTTCACCAAGGGAGCAAGAACCCTGTCCAACATAGTGGCCATAGGGCTGAAAATTGAACCGATTCCAGCCACTATGGGCCTACCTGGCGGCTGGACAGGGTTCTTGTGTACCTTGGGAAGGGTATACAAAATAGGAATAATAGGATGCATTACAGTCAAAAATCTCCTTAATTCATCTGAGATTATGTCATTATTATATGCTTCACCCAACATAGCATCTATACGATTCTTAATGTCCCATGTGAGATCTCTCGAAATCTGCTTATATACTTTAGTATCAGTTAATTGTGACAAAATCTCTTTTTGATAATAGTCCGTGTCCAATACCACTATTGCACTCCCCTTATCGGAGGGTTTAATAGTGATATTGGAATTATCTCTCAGGGACTGGAGAGCACCTCTTTCCTGTGATGTTAAATTATGATGTACAACCAGATCTTCATTATACTGTTTAAACAATCGTTGTGTATCTTGCTTCACTTTATTAATAAACACCTCCACCCCTGGATATGTGGATGAAGGTACAAACAAGCTTGGGCTAAACCCAAGTCCCTCATAGATAGTCCATGGTTCTCGTTTGGACTCTCTCTTATAATCTCTGGTTTACCCGAAAAATTAGCCTTCAGGCGTACCCTGCGAAAAAAAAGCATATGTCTATCTCCATCTGGAATAAGTCCAGTTTAGTCGTAGGGCAGAAACCCAACCCCTTATTAAGTACTCTTATCTGGGCCTCATCTAATGTTACCTTAGAGAGATTAAGTACTATATCCGCGGTTTTCTCTCTCTCAATGTCTGCTTTGGCAGTTGTTGAGTTCCTCCGCGTCCGCTGCTACTTGTATCCCCCTCTCCTGCACGGCCTCCGCCTATTTGCCAAAAAAGACTGGGAGCTCATGACAGTTTTGCCCTGTAGTTCCGGATCTGAATGCCACTGACGAAGGCGTGTTTTGCGGTCATGTAAGCATTCCGCTACCAACACTCCCCTTCCTCTTGTGCGTTCCATAATGGACCAATCATAGGCCGCGCCTTTCTCGTAGTCTGATTGGTCCCTGGCAAATTTCGAACGTTTGAACTCCTCCCCCCTCCTACGGTGATTGGCTTTTTGTTGCTCCAATTCACTCCTGAGTTTGCTTAACTCTTCAACTCCGCTGAGATGAATTCCATATTTAATAGCATAATGTCCAGTGAACATTTTATTTTAGCATACTTGTTCTTAAATGCCTCGTTGTCATAAAATAGCGTGGGTAGCAAATTAATCCGTAGCACCCTCGGGATCCGCTTTTGGCAACAGTATTCAGCCAAGGTAAGATTGTGTAAATCCAGGTCCGTTTTCCTCCTGTATAACGTTTCTAGTTTGCAGCTTCCAGATATGGCCACTCGTGTAACCAAAAAATCACATGACCCTTGCACTGCCCCCACAATCTGGGAGACTTCTTGGTCCATGTAGGAAAAAAATTCTTGCTCCATATTCTTAGTTCCAACTGGGGGTGCTTGTAACAAGCAATACACGTGTGTAGAAGAAATAAACAGCACACCACCTCGTAGTCCAGTACCCAGTGCAAGTGTAAGGAATATATCTAGATTTATTCCCAATAAACAATGTCTGGAATGACACAGCACTCAGGATTTGCTTACCATAATTTATTCATGCATCTGTATCAAATGTACATATAAGCAACGTTTCAGGGAAACATACTCCCCTTCTTCAGGCAAATAATGATAACAGAAAATGTCCATACTTTGTTCACATATTAAAATATAAAACCTGTTATAGGAAGTGACATACATCCAGTCCCTCCCCCTTCATTCAGTTACACAACTCGGCAACGTTTCGGCCCTGTGCTTAGGGCTTACATCAAACATGGCTTGATAAAGGCCCTAAGCACAGGGCCGAAACATTGCCACCAGATATGTTATTGACAATAAACTGATGAAAAAATTCCTGGAGTGCTCCACATTTATTTACACATATATATATATATATATATATATATATATATATATAATATATATATAATGTAGGTAAGGATCCAATGCACTCCGTTGCTGGACAATTGCCAGGGTGCTGCCAGCGGGATATCCAGAAAGAGAAGGGTACAGGCGCACTCCATGGACTAAACAAAACTTTATTTAGAAGATAGTAGGCCAAATCAGCGTTTCAGCCCGACGCTACTGGGCCGTCATCAGGGTTATATATATATAATATTTTCCGACAGCTGGAGCAAGACGATTTTACTTCTCTCCTGCAAGTTTACTGAGGAACAGGAGGTAAGACATAGCTCATTTACCTTCCGTTCTTCGGTTAACTAGAACAAAACACAGTTAAAAATTTGGTGGACATAAAAAAGGAGAAATTACTTGGAGCACTCTCAGGCTTGCTTCAAAAATTGTTTTACTTCATAGTGTAACTATGTGGCCCTCCCCTAAGCTGTCATTAGGATGTCATTCACCTTTAAAAACCCTAAACCACACCCCGCCTGTCATGTTAACGTGCTGAACCATGTTTAAGTAAAAAACACGTTTCTGTGTGTTACTAGTGTTGCCACAGCCTTAATATTTATTGTGCTGCTTTAACTGAATGCTCCCTTCTACCTTGCACAGAATTGTAAAATGAAATTTTCCTGTATAGTTATTTTGAAAGCTTTGACTAAAGTCCAATAGACATCCTTTTGACTCCAGGCATTTGCTGATCACCTGGAATGAGTAGTTCCCTAGACCACTGGGGGTCAATATCTAGCCACTGGGGACCACTGAAAAGTAGCTAATCAATACTTGTAAAACATTCCAAGCCAAAAATCTTAGTAGGAAAATCTAACCATACCCTACCATCATTCTGTGAGACAAAAAAACCTGGGCAAAATTTCAGGAAATGAATCAACTCTGCTTTGACAATTATTCATACACCTGTCCCTATCCATTCTGTTCTGACTTGCTGTTTAAATATTATTAAATATTTACTATTCATGCTATCTACAAATTTCTGCAGGTGTACTTTTCAGAATTTCAACAGCTTTAGGCCAATGCTTTTTTTTAAACTTCTTTTAAACTAGTTGTCAATACTAGTCAAGTACTTGCACATTTTATTACTACACCGTAGCAGCAAGCACAAAATAAATGGGAATGTGCCACTGAATTCTGAATATTTTCAAGGATTGTTTACATTGGCAAGCATAAAATCTGTACATGAAATCTTTAAACAATGCATTGAATAAACTGTCATCTTTTTTGCAACCATCTATATAAATTATCTATGTGCACATTCTCTCACATAAAGAGCAATGTGTCAATGTGTTTCTGATACATCTACTCATCCAGTAAGTAGGAAATAGTGTCAGAAACAGACATGCAAACAGTTCTCTGAATGAGTCAGAAATATTACACTATGCAGATAGAGCCTGGCTGACAGCTAAGATTTAATTTCCTTACACACTGTTGACTCAGACAAATTAATATCCTACATGCAATTAAATCCATTCACTAAATATTCCATTTACTAGTAACATGCAGCTCAAAAAGGCTAACTTTTGTTTTAATCCTTGTAGTAGTAAGTATGTAACATCAGCAAAGTGATACAAATGTAAAACAAGCTTACAATAAAAAGTATAATTTGACTATGAAATTAAAAAAATATGTATGTAGGGGGAGGTTGTTGCAATAATATTTTGGGAGTGAAACAAGCAGTTAGTTATTTTTTAATTTAAATCTTGAAATGCATGAATTAGGATCAGTCAACTTAAACAAAGTCTCTGCGGGGCATTGAAATATGCGCCACACTATGTAGCACATAATACAAGTACTGTTACTGACATACAGTACATAAACATTATAATGCTCTTTACTACTATGGATTAGTGATGAAGCCCGGTTTTCAAAATGAGCCTGGTTTCGATTCAGGAATGACGGTTTCGAAACTCTCAACTTTTCATAGAAAATTCCATTTGAAAATTGAAAATCACTATTGAAAATTCCTATTGAAAAATTAAAAAATTCCTATAGATTCCTTTAAATGATAAAATTCAATAGAAATTCGATTGAGTCTCGTTCATCTCTACTATGGATAAAAGTAGTCACCAAGCTTCATGGTGGCTCAGTAGCTAGAACTGATGCTTGTGTGGTAACACCCATGATCTTATTGAGTATTCTATTTTTATTTACATTTACCTTTTGCTTACTTATCAACTACATTCCCACAATGAATGTTACATGTCCTCAAAATTTTGCCTGTATGTGAGTGTTTTTTGTTTATAGATTGCAAGCTAGTAATAAAAAAAGTAAGATCTTGTGTTATAGACAAAGGAATATTTTTGAAATAAAATTGTACATTGAAAGACAATAAGTGTCTGATAGAAAACACTGTCTTTATCTTGCCGTCAAATATGCATTAAACATTAATGATGAGTAGAGGGGGAAAATGAGACTATTGTTGAGTTTCAATTGTTGCATTGTTTGTCCAGAACGTTAAGTAGAATAACTTATGAGAAGTTATCATTCATTCCTTACACTGCTTTTTTTTAAGTGTTATCACCCAGGCAATTCAAATATCCTAAGCCCCTATGTTTTATTAATCAAAAGAGTTAAAAAGCCAATCCAATCTGGCTATATACTTCTTGAGGTTTTCAGATCCATAAATAATTAATGGTGTCACCGCTTCCCAGTGGATGACAAGCTAGTAGAATGTCTAAAAGTGAAATTGTATTAGATAAAAATGCAATAAAGCAAGAAAAAAAACTGTTGGTTTTTAATGACAGGAAGCGAAGACCCATTTATGCCATCTTTGTTGCTTTTGTTAAAAAAACCAAAACGACAGAATATAAATTATAGGATATTCAGGATGGAATGAAACACATATACAGTACATACATCTTCATATTCAACAGAGCAACCTTACTATAGTCTTTAAATGTCATATCATAATGGTAAGAAGGCTATTAATGTGCACCAATGGGTGTGTTTTTATTATTTTATATTTTATCATGAAAGTTGTGTATTTAAGTTTTGGGGAAATAATTCTATTATTGTTTTTTGCAATTGGAACTTTTAGGTTTTATAGCATAAATGGCATAAAGGGTAAACCTGATTTGTTTAGTGTTTATTTTGCAATGCAAGATTTAATTAATGTACAAAACAAGTATTTGCACATACTATACACAATGGTACTTTGTAAAGGCGCAATAAAATGTATGGCTATTCTGCTATTCTCTTTCATTTAAAGGGGTACTAAGTCTCCGGTCAACATTGTTCCAATAGACAGAGAACATTCACAAAGATATAAAAAGCTGTGTCTCACCTCACTCTTTGCATTGACTGCTGGGTGATTTATGAAATGAACCTGTGGGTACTAGTGGTCAGCCCAGTACCCACAGTACCCACAGCTAGTCCGCCTGACGGATCACCGAACGACCCCTCAACCGAACGAATAAACACGCGTGATTCTCGGCCGAAACAGCCGTTTGTCGCGTGAATGTATCGGTGTCGGGGTCTTTGCTCGTTGCACGCATCCGCTGGTGTACAAGCCTTAAGTTGTTGCTGATGAAGTTATTTGTATCATCCCTGTTTAGGTACAGTATAATTATCTTGGTTGAGTTCAGGGTTTTCTGAAACTTTTTATTTATGCCATGAGTACACAGCAGTGATAGGAGATCCTTAAGTCTTCTCAATACAACATCCTTTTTTAATAGAATAAGAAAAAAAAGTCAAACAAGCATACCTGAATACAGGATGATTCTCTATCCCTGTCAATCGCTTTGAGTTTTCTAATCTACACAAAGACTATTGCAAGAGGGGATTTGGGGGAAGTTTGATTTGGGAAAGGGGGAACCAGGGTAGACTTGCTCTCTCGAGCACGTGCATACCCTTGCTGAACGTCTGTTTTGGATGATAATCGCCTATGTGTGTTTTTGGCAAGGCATTGTTCATTGATCCGCCATGGCATGTGTATGAGGCTCAATGTTCTTGGGTCTAGGACTGTTTATGCCCAATTTGGAGACTTGGTGAATCAACAAATGACACCCGACCGAACGTATACACACGTGTGATTATAGGCCAGAGCGGCCTTCATCGCCAGTGTGCCTTGCGTCTGAGGGTCTGGCATCTCCAGTAAAATTGTATGTGTGTACGAGGCTTAAGTCTATTACACACAAACCAAAGTTTTATCCTGATCACCCCAGCTCCAAACATTTTGATTGGTTTATATAGGGATATAGGAAAGATTATCAGCTGGCAAATCATTTCTTACTGATTATTCGCATTGTCTGCCATTTGGGATATGATGTACTGGTACTGTAACTTGTATTCATTTGTACATATGCAGCAAATGATCAGTTGGCCTAATATTTAAATGCTTCCCCTGTACTCCCAATTGACAATTTTTTGAGCATTGTATCCCTTGTGTACCAGGCTTTAATTGAACAAAAGTGTCCCATACACTACATCTACTTAATAGCTTAAGTGCCTAAAAAAGCTAGATGTTATCTATAAACCTTTTGTTTATGGATAGCTGATCCTTTTAAGGGCCTCATACATCTGTATTTCATATGTGGATTTTTAGATGCCTTCATGGGGAATGATTGGGCAGTTTAACTGTGAATATAAAGACAATTGTCAAGGAAAGGATTGGTAATAAATTACTGCATAGTAGAGTTGCTAATCCTATATAATAAGCTGGTAGGAACTTGCAATCAATTAACATAGGTTAAATTTATTTTATCATACTCATGTTTTTATAACTACAAATAAGGCAAATTAATTTATAATAAATTCCATAAATCCTAATTCAACTTCATAGCTTTTAGTTAATTTTGGCAAAAAGCGTAACAACTCATTAACCAAATTCTACCCCACAATGCATTCTAATCCCACAAATAATAAACATACATATACAATGGCCTTTACCTCAGGTGCTGCTAAAATAAAAACTCATGCAAATCCACCTTGTTACCATTTTCAATTATATTGCTTGCACAGTGGATGTTTGCAAAATGTCTGTTCTTGGTACAGGCCAAAAATATACTCTAAACACAGAGATTGTGCTAGCATGTATTTTAGTGCTCTTGATACATTTCACATACATACATTCATCTGTTTATTAAAAATACCTTTCAGTGTTTTATTCTCATTTACATCAAACATTTATTTAAATCTGCATTTAAATCTGTTCTAATTCATGCTTGAGTTTAAGTAAGTGGTCCATTAAAATCCCTTATGAGGCAGTGACCTGGTTCCTCATACATAATCTATAAAACTGCCCTTACAGTATGCTAAATTGTCCTTCTAATCACACCAGACATCATTGCAACACAGATTATATATTTTCCTTACTTTTGATTCTTTTTGACCTCATAAATCTTGCACCAAGTGGGTCAAAAAGTAGATTGTAATCTCCTGTAACAGTAAAAGGCATCCTGGGTGTCAAGGAACAGGAGATTTAAAAAATCTCTACCAGCTACAAAGAAAAACATCAGTTTCAGCAGCTCTTATCATTGCATCTTTATCTCTGTAGCTCAGGTTCTGTTTTAATCTCAACCAATCTCTCTGCATCAAGTATCATCTCTCTGTGTGCCCTCTGTGTTACTCTTTTCACCTGCAAGTCTATACTACCCCTTTCTCGTTTTCAGTGCCAGACCACAGGGGCCACAAGGCCGCACTCCGATCACTACTTTCTCAGCAAGTCACTTCCTCTGGCTCATTTCTCTCGTATGCTGTTTATCTCTCGGAAGGATTGTAACTATAGATAGCATCAGTGGAACTGTATGTGTCTGGCAGCAGATGTCTACCTCCGCAACATCATCTTAATTGCCCTGCTGTGGCTTACCTACCAGAAGTCTTTTTTATTTCAATTTTGAAAATGATTAGTTGAAAAACAGCAGGACTGAGCTTGTTCCACTGGGAACATTTAACCTACTCTAAGCTGGATTTGCATGAAAGTAACGCCATTTTGGTTGTGATGGGCTGAAATATTATATTTAAGGTCATAAATAAACAGAACACCTGTTTTGTGGATTTCCTGAATATTATAGATCGTAAAAAAACTAGAAAAGACAAGATTGAACTCAGTAACACAAAATACACCAGTAATATTTTGATTGAATGTTAATTAATAAAAAAAGTATTAAACTCAACAGAGTTTTTGCCTGTCTGCTAATTAAAAAAAGTGTAATGATAAAAGTTCATAATGTGCAATGTTGTTTGAAAATATATGGCTTTAATTATAAAGATAACTAAAGGGATTGTGTCTTGTTAATCAGAATATTCTAGTCATTTAGTACAGTTTCCATCACAATCATGTATAATGCTCAGTTCTCACAATACCCTGGACACAGACCTATAAGCAGAGCAGGATTATCCCAAGGCAACCTAGGCACACACCTATAGCCCAGTAAATATTAGATACTCCAGCTTCGGTATTTCAGCTTATACAGTAAAAGCTCTGCCTAGGTATTCCAATCAATATTTATCCATCACTGCCTATAAGCAAAAAAATTGACAATCTGTGCTGCTTTTATTTAAAACATTCAAAATTGTGAGTGGGCTGTGAAAAATCTACCAGTTTTGTTTCTATACCAATTGGGCATTGCCTTTAAGTGCCTTTTTCTGAGTACACTGCTTGTTAATCGTAGCGTTTGGCTTGGTCACAATAGACAAAACATCCTATTTATTTGTTTAGAAGAAATGTTAACATCTGAGTGAATGAAAATCAATACATGGTACCAGTTTTTCCTGGTCTTTGAAAATAAAAAAAGGATACTTACAATTTTTATTGTAGCACTTTAGATACACCAGCCTCAGAAAATAAACTATATGAATTAGATTAAGTAGAAAAATAGCAGCTAGCAAAAACAAGCATCACATAAAAATAGCTTGACAAATGTCTATGACTGCACACACAATAAAAATACTAACTAACTGCTCAATTGTGTCTATTTAAGGGCAAATGCAAAATAAAAGAAAACAGGCCAAGATGACCAAGGACTGAGTAACAAAATGGAATATTTGAAGTTGGCACATGTGCATTCAATTTGCTGACATCAATACAGAGGATAGTTATTTTCCAAGAACATTTTTTTATAATACCACAACATATTTTGAAAGAGTACAAAAAAGGAGAGAACAATTAAATTTAGAATTTAATATTTTTTTAGAATAACATATGGAAAATGTTTAGTCAATGGCCATTTCTTAATACATTTGCTGACATACGGACCAATGTCAGTAAAAGGATTTCTATTGGGGTTAAATATTATCTTAGCAATTTCATGATTACTTATTTGTGCTTTTGAATTATTGAAGGTATAAAAAGCCTGATTGTGCCACTACACATTTTACAAGCTACAGTCTTAGGCTGTACAGTTGCTTCATTCAAATATTGCCCATTTTAGCAATGGTTTTCCAATGAGAGGAACATTTTTTTCATTTTAAAAGAAGTGCTAGTCTTATTTTATTTTATAGGTAAGAGGGCATTTTCAGCCTTAATAAAAAGCAGACTTCACAGAATACTAATAATGATACAGTTCAGTTTCCTGTAACATGTTCTGTCTGCCTTATGACTTATGCTGATGTCTACATAACCTCTTATGTTCTTCAGATTATTCTGGTCTTGAAAGTTTATTGTCTAAAGCCTGTGGAGCTGAAAATGAAATAACTTGCACCTAAGTTTGTACAAAAATGTATTTTCTATAAATGTGCTTAGATAGCAATGAGGGTCTCACATAAGTAATCTTCACGGCTAAAATCACCAAAATATTATCAACTTACTTACTTGTTTTGTGTGTGTGTGCACTATTACAACAAAGGTTTCAGTGCTACAGAGGTGTCATTTTTATCTCTGTTTCTGAAGTCTATGTGTATTTGCTTTTCTGTGGTTTTGTGCACCTCATTTTAGCTTGCCTTTTGTTTTATGTGCTTCTTTTTTACTTTCTCTGTACGTCACTCTTTATCTGTGTATCCGTTACTTTTTGCCATTTTTATAAATTTAATTTTCAAATCTACATCTTTATTCTTCTTCCTGGCTTTGTACCATGTTAGATAAATCTCATTTGGAATGATTGCTCCAATTGGTATTTATCTAAATAAAGGCTACTTTGCTGTATCTGAGCCGCCTGTATGGTACTATGGGGATGAAGGAGTAATTCAGAGACCTATGGATGTTGTTAGGGAGTACTTAACAATGCCAGTAGATGTCATCACACACGTTACATTGTTGGGCAAGTAACCGATTCGGCTGACAATTATCTTAACCATTGTTACAGGGCTTTTTTCTCTCTGATTCTCTTTCTGACTGAATATTATGTTCTTGTTATACTTTATATGTTTCACTGTGTGTGAACTATATGTATCTTTAATACTTTAGTGTTCATGGTAGTAAGATTAGGCCCCAAAATGGCCAAAATTCACCAGTTTCGTTCCATTTTCGAATTCCTGGATCTCGGGAAAATCCCCAAGATCCGAAATCGGAAAATGGAATGGATTTTCAATTATTATTGAATGTTCAAGACTATTTTTGCTAATATTCGAAAATAGCCTCAAAGATTGATAACCCTTGAAAATGCAATCGGAGACTACTTCCAAGTATTGGAAGTATTTTTTAATGGTCATATTTTCTAGGATTATTGAACGTTCAAGGCTATTTTTGATAATCCTTGAACGTTCTATAATTATAGCAAATAGGCTCCGAAGTCCCGAAATCCATATGATCTGTCCGGATTCGGACGGATCATTCGGATTTTGTAACCAAGGGGTTCCATGTCGGATTCAGGTCCGAATCCCATCTCTAGTCCCAAACCATGATGCTTTCCTGTGATCTATTTTGCACCTAGAGTTGCAAGGCCTAGCAATTATTGCTGTAGTGAGGGAAATGTTGGGAACCAAGCAACTACACATCCCCTCATTACAGTTCCCTCTATATCACCTGTTGCAGCCTCTTTAAAAAGGCATCAGAGGCTCCTTATTCTAGGCAATATCCACAGATCAAATGGGGGAACATATACATGGAGAATGCAGTTTAGCAGTTCTACATCTCTTAAAAGCACTATGTCTGAGGGGTGATCTCACCTGCATATTGCAGCCTGTGAATGCTGAGTTTTCAAACATCTGGATGGCCACAAGTTTTACATCCCTGATCTAACACATTAGCATAATACTCAGTGGTTAATCAGCTTATTATTGACAGATCATCCTTTTTAATGGAGGCGTGAGAGAGAGCACTTGCAATTGATAGCTTGATTGTGAAAGTGTGACCCTGTATATTGAACTCCTAATAAAGTGACTCACAGCACCCTCTAGTAGTAGAGTGAAGACGTTATCAGCTTTTTCCGTCTTAAAGTCACATTAACCCACATACCAAGGTCTAATGTGACTTTAAGACATAACTTAGGGCGGTTGCGGGGGTACCCAAAAGCTGTGTTACGCAACCGCCGCAAGCTATATACCGAGCCGATAATGGCTCTTTAAGACAGAAACATTAACACCAGCTGATAGCTGCCGTTAAATTTTCGGAATGGGAAAACCCGTTATTGGCTCAGTGCATTGACTAGTGGAGGCAATAAAGAGCAATACCAGCTCTCTGTACATGGCCCTAAAGAAATTCAGAAAATCTTGAAATTTACAGTGTCTATATCCATGTGTGTGGTAGAAAGCAAACAAACTAAATAAACATTTATAAATATATATTATACTCACAACGTGTGGGAAAGGGATTCCTGATGAACAGGAAATGCTGACCCCACTCCGTATCTAAAACATAGATAAATATAGAAACTTTAGATATGTATTACATAGAACGTTTATATTACAAGAAGCAAGCTAAATTCATTTTTTCATTTAGCCAATTTGGTAGTGTAGTTCCTAACTTAGGAACTACACTACCAAATTGGCTAAATGAAAAAATGAATTTAGCTTGCTTCTTGTAATATAAACGTTCTATGTAATACATATCTAAAGTTTCACCTTCTCCACTATCAGCCATCTTAGTTGGCTCACACTTTTTTGGCTCATGCCCATTTTCCTCTCCTACACTCATGGTAATGTACACTCAAAATTTCTGGATTCTAAGGATCTACCGGAACCCTTGTTATAAATAAACATTTCATTTTGGACTGATATTTGGTGCCTTCATTCAAGGGTTATGGCCTAATCTGAGATTTGAGAGTTACCAAACGATACAAATGGGGTCAAATGTACTCCCTTCGACACAAATCTGCAAGTTTGTATGTGTTCCCTGTGATTGTGTGGGTTTTCTCTGGGTACATTCAAATAGTAAAATGAAATAGGCCTATTTTCTATCCTGCTAAATCAACTGCAAACCATTAGCCAGAATGCTGCAGAATGTAATGTAACAGTAGTTTCACCATTTTGTACATTTACATTAAAGACATGTATTATGTCTGTAATGTATTATTGTTATGACAAAGTTTTATATTATGTTACATTGTTATTGGATATAAATATAAACATATTTAATTTGTACATATATTATAGATATGTTGATAACATTTTAAAACATTATAAATAGTTATGGTTGTAAAAATGATCGTAAAAATGTCTTTGAATCTCGCAGATCAAGCACATTTAAACTTAGTGCTGAGTTTAATATTTTTTCACCTTGAGGCAGTCCTTGTCTTTGTGAGGTAGTTTGTGGTGAGGTATACAGCAGATGTGTCAAATTACCTGACTTAAATTCTCTGTAATTGGTGTACAAGACTATTGAGTTGAAATCCTGGACTCCAATACTAATGGGGCTTTTCCCTGAAGGATATAAGATGAAGTGGGTATAACTGACTGTGGTTTCTTTAAATTTTCCCTGGGGACATTTTCAGTGATGGATATTTAACCAAAGAACACTACAAAACTTGTATTTTTTTTTATAACGGAAGAAAAGGAGGAAAAAACTGAAATTGAAATACAAATAAATCTGTCAACATTAATACTGTCATTTACCATGCAACTTACAAAGTGCTGTTTTAAAAATAAGAATCTACATGTATAGTAAACATATTAGAATATAATGTAATTTACTGTTTGTTGAATGTAAATATGATATGCTCTCCTTAATAGATTTCAATTAATTTATACAATCTCCCAGGTATCGATGAAACATTTTTAAACATCTTTAACATCTTAGCACTAGAAAAGAACCAATTACAAGATTTATTTGGGATTAATTTAGATTATCAAGCAAAATGCACACAGACACCTGCACCACTGATTCTGAGTAAAAACAAACAGAGAGAAAATATACCTTACTGTTTAATATAAGAAGCTGTTGAGTTACATTATAGTTGGTGGCTTCCGATATCATTATATCACATTGTATTGGTGGCCATAGTAGTGATATTATTGGCTTATACCCGTTGTCAGAAAAGTTAGTAATAAATTCAGAATTTGAAAACTTAAAAGCAATTTCCAACCAATACAGGCCTGCTAATAATGTTCATTAATAATGTCCACCAATCAGAAGATCTGGTATCCCTAAACCTGAACATAGTTTGGATTTTTTTGCATTCATTCCCTGAATTGCTCACCTAATCTGTTGCTTTGTTGTACATGGATAGATCCTACTTTTCTGATTATTGCAGCACAGCTCACAGGTATTATTGTGACCTGTGTCACCTTTGACAAAGAACAATAAAGCACCAATTTACATGTGTATGGATACAAGATGGGTGCCCTTCAGGCATTGTTAAACTACATTTTAAAAAATCAAGAAAGGTACTTTACATTACATAAATGTTAATTTATCCATAATCAGAGAAGCAGTGAAATAAGTTTTTACAATGATAAAATGACTTTAAATGGTTAGAAAACTTTGAAAAGTCTTTATTTCTTTATAGTAGTAAGCAATATCTCTGTAAACTAGTAAATTCAATCCAATCAATACAAAATGTACAAACCTTTCTTTATATTTTCTATTGACAAATAATCCTAGCAAATATGATATTTGGCTTTTTGCATGTGTGAACAAAAAAAGGCTTCATAAATGAAGTAATTACATCATTCTTTTCCCACTGGCATTGTGGTGACTGAAACAGACTGTGCAAGACAGTTTAACTGAACAGAATAAACTGAAGCTCCTCCGAGCCACCTGTTAAATTTGACCCACCTTAAGGGACATCATTAAACTGTTTCCTGACCACATGCTAACCACCAGTTAGAGGGAAAATACATGCCTGTGTGCAGGGCTCTGAAAAAAAGAGAGCTTCACAGAAGAAAAAGTAATATGACTCTGCAATTTCAAATGCACCAGAATAATCCGTTAAGTAATTGGGTTTAACACTGATCACAAGCTAGGTTTTTAACTGTCATAACATTGGGACTCAGACTTATTGTCTATTAAACCACATAGGGATAGATCTCTTTTTAACTATTTGGCCTATGGGAAAAAAGAATTTAAACTGCCAAATGGTCTGCTCTGTATTACGAATCTTTCTGGCATTATGGGGATGTTGCAAAAATAGGTGCAAAAGCTCATGCTATTTTTCTACAGCAACCAATCAGATGTTATCTAACTTCAGTAACCCAGTAAATGGCTAAAATTTTATTGGTTGATGCCAAAAAATTGCCCAGGCAAACTTTTACACCTCTTACTGCATCAGCCCCTATTTTTGATAAATGCATATAAATATAACATATATGGAAATAAACACATACACTTATATGGGAATATAGCCTCAGTTCATTTATTATTATTATTATTATTATTATGGATTTATATAGCACCAACATCTTCCGTAACGCTTTATAATTACATGTATACATTCACATCAAGCCCTGCCCCGCACAGCGTACAATCTAAACACATTTATTTGACACATGCAACCTATCAGTATTTATTTATGATTGTAGAGAAAATCGGAGTGCCTGGAAGAAACCCACACAAGCATGGGGAGAACATACAAACTCCTTGCAGATGTGTCCAAGGGTGGAAGTGATCTCAGAACTTCAGTGCTGCAAGGCATCAGTGCTAACAATTGAGCCACTGTGCAGTCGCAATGTGACTAAGACCTGATACTCCCATCACAGATATACCAAACGGTAGTTTGTGGGTTAGCAGTGTATGGGCCGTACTTAAAAAGGCGCAATACTGTGCTTTATCGGTAATGTACGACTGCGGCCATAAATGTATGGCTGCGGTCGTATATTTACACCGAATGTTCTTTAATTAACAAATGTTAGGTCGTAGAATACCATGCGGTAGTAATAGGGATCGTAATCTACTATCGCGTTATGGTAGATTTAAGATCATTATCCTTAATTTCTGATAATGATCGTTAAACCAATTGGAAATTATTGATTGTTAAAAGTGTGGTATCGATTTTTAGCAATTCTCCGTGTCTTTATAAATATGGCCCCAAGTGACACAGCCTGACGGATTGCACCACCTATTGAAGGCTGTAAAATTGCCCTTGATTTATCAACATATCCAATCAAGTTTATTGATGGTCACATCCAATCGCTACCCATTTTAAACAAAATATTTACCATGTGTACCCAGCTTAAGGCTTCACTTACAGAAAGGCCTCACAGTCAAAAGATATTGAAGGCTCTTTGACTGCATCACTCAGCATGCTGTGCAGCTATATTAATCTGGAAATCTAAATAGGAAAAACAAAAATTCCGCAATGCACAGTAAAGTGTATTGCTTACATCATTTGTTGGCATTTATGTCACTATCAACCCCCCATTGTCTGCTGAATCACAGCTAGTAATGATCTACAGATTTTACACGGATAAATGTTTATATATTTTTTAAAGGCTGTGTAAATTGTGTGTAGATTGTAATCTTGGAATTATTTTAAAAAAATGATTTTCCATTATTATATAATTAAAAATGTTAATTTGTGAATTTTGCCGGTAACACCTACTGAAGAAAATGGGAGGCAAAATGTAGCACTTAATATTCTGTATTTCAAAGCCAAAATAGCCATAATAATAGTGTACAAATTGTATAGGTAGCTGGGAAATGGTGCCAGGGAACATGTTCCAATGAACAGTTGTAGTGTGAGTGTCATTATAAGCATTGTGGTGCAGGTAGGTCTCACAGCAATTTAGTGTTCACAACAGAGTATTTATAGAATTCATTTGACCAATATATCATTTTTAGGAACAATTTCCCTTGGTCCCAGACATTTTTATGCTGAAATTTTGTGATATAACAAGAAACTCCTTTGCATGTGCTGTATTTGTAGCACAAAATAGAACAGCCATAACAGGAAGTACTTTGTATTTTGAAGAATAAAAAGTCTAAGGGGCATATTTATAAAGGTTTGTTAATTTTTTTCCGCCTCTGTTATTCAGCCATTCAAAATTGCCAAGTCTGAGGTGGCGAAACCAAATAAGTGGCCATTTATTTAGCCTGCCAATGGGTTCATGGAAGGTGTCAGTACATTGTAAAGTGTTTCTCAACACTAATAAGTACCCAGGGGCGTGTTAGACTATTTTCCAGCATTTACTGTAATACGATCTGAGATTTCGCTTTTCCTAAGATCAATTTTTTAAGGTTACAATTTTCTTTATTTACCAATAAAGTCAAATGGGGTCTAAGACCCATATTTATAAAGGGGCATTATTTTCCCAATTTCTTTCCTCCTCAACTTTTCTTTTTGTTATAGTTATTAAAAAGGCGAATTTGCATCAAAGTCGGATATTACATAGCAAAAAGTAGCACTAAAAATGCTGAAATGTGGCAAAAAGTTAAGTTCAGCACAAATGTTTACCCTGCCATATTTCGGAAAGTTCATTCGAACTTTCCAAACTATTTACCCCCCATTGACTTTAATAGGTCTGTTTTTGGACTTTCTAACTTTCAAAAAGTTTTCGAAAGTTTGAAAATGGACCAAAATTTCGAAAGTTCGGCCATCTCTACAAGAAACAAAATAATAATCCTAATAATACTTATAGGATAACAAAAGCCTCAGAACAACATTGAATAAGAAGGCAGATCTCCTTTATATAAAAACAGTAATTAGTGTCTTACCTCTTATTTTAATATGGTTGTTCAAAAAAAAAAGTACTTTCTAACATGAGGTTTGTGTCTTATTTTCCATTGTTCCAGTATTGCACAGTGTGGTAACTGACCATTGTGCTCTTTACACATGCCCAGTCCTAACATACTGCAGGAACTTTTTACAGTTGGTCACACCCACTAGTGGCCTCTGGCCAATCCTTTTTCATGACAGAATAGGCAAGGGAGGCTGTGACTGACTGGTGTAGCCAGTCCCTGTACATACACACAGTTATTTCATCCAGTTCTTCAAGTGGTTACGTTTACTTTAATGCTAATTACTGTATTGCTATATTGGTGTTTTTAGAGGCTATATGTTCAGATTCTGGAGTGTAAAAATGTGGGTTTGGTTCTCCTTTAAAACAAAAAACATTTATACACTGCAGAAACACTATTATTGCCCCAGAAAAGGAAGTCAAAATGTGTATATTTTGAAAAACATATATAGATATCACATTGAAGCTTCAATCCCCGTATAAAAGTCTCTGGAACACCTGACTTCTAAGAACCTTTTTTTCAATCATAAG
Source organism: Hymenochirus boettgeri (assembly GCA_019447015.1). Taxonomy (NCBI): domain Eukaryota; kingdom Metazoa; phylum Chordata; class Amphibia; order Anura; family Pipidae; genus Hymenochirus; species Hymenochirus boettgeri. Next base: position 242,533,201 of record CM033476.1, on the reverse strand, counting down.
GGACACATTATCCATTTTATAATAATTTACAGAGGACCTTTAGAAATCCTACAGTACATTTAGCAAAATATGTTACATATTTTTTAGCAGATCCGTGACAAAAAATAGAATATTTGTTTCTGAACGTTGAAATTAAAATGAATGAAAAATCTTTAACTTAATTTCTGCATTTAAATACTCACAGAATTTTTAGTCTTCTGGTGAAGTTATCACCCACACCTGCACAATGGGAAGTGATCTGAGGGCGATGATCTGTGATGTCACACAACGGATTTGAGTGCAAATCAGCTCTTGACGATACCACACCACATCTTTAATAAATATGTTATGCATAAGAAATTACCAGAAATGTTCCTTTTACCAAAACACCTTGCAGAGAAGACACTAAAAAAAGTTGCATATTTTATTTGATTAATTTGTCATTTATTGCATTAATAGTATTTTAAATATAATTAAGTGCTGTTGCAAACTAAGCAGTGTTTTATGCATCATAGGGGAAGAGAACTGGAATGCTAATTATGTATCCTTTGTGTGTTTATGATATATAGAAATATACTCATCAGTAAAGTCTCCATGCACATACAATCTCTGTATCAGACTTATGCACAACCATTATCTCATTTCGTTAACACAAAAAGGCATCTACACAACCACACTTCCAGGAAATTGAAAGAGAGCGGATGTTGTTACACAATGCATCTCTAGTGTTTCTGATAGTTAACTGTTTAGTACATGAAAAAAGAGGAATTTGTTGTATTTCTCAGAACGTTCCTTTTCACAAATTATACTGATTGATTTGGACATATGTTCTAGAGAACCAAACATCACAATTATAATAGGTGTTCATTTAATCACTTTCAGAAAGGTATAGGGGTCACTGGAGTGCTGCTAACCCCCATCCCCCTTACCCCAAATGTTGCAAGGCATTGCCACTGTTCAGTCAAGCAATGGTTTTGTGACTTACCAGTTGTGTATGGCTGAAGAGTACTAATAGCATAGGATGCAGGGTATTGTAACCCCATAATGATAATTATACCCAAAGCATTAATCATACGTTTACAGAAAGTTAAATATCATAAAAATGTGTACAATGTGATGTTTTCTGTAGGTCATATATTGTTATAATATTAAGGTGAACAAAATAATAGATCTGATACATATTTTCTCTTTGCAATTCAAACTCAACCTCATCCCCTCTGCCAGACTGTCAGCATAATTCATCTTTCTATGTGTTACTACTGTGATAATCTATACAATACGTGCTAATTGTTCCCAAAGTCAAAATAAATACTAAAACTTTTGAATTTTCAAATTTTTTTTATCTACATATATATGAAAAATGTCAGCATCTGATACGGTACATTCTACAGTATCTATCTATCTATCCATCTGTCTATCTATCTATCTATCTGTCTGTCTGTCTGTCTGTCTGTCTGTCTGTCTGTCTGACTATCTATATGTATCTATCTGTCCGTCTGTCTGTCTGTCTGTATCTATCTATCTATATCTATCTATCTGTCTGTCTGTCTGACTGTCTGTCTATCTATCTGTCTGTCTATCTATATGTATCTATCTGTCCGTCTGTCTGTCTGTATCTATCTGTCTGTCTGTCTGTCTGTCTGTCTGTCTGTCTGTCTATCTATATGTATCTATCTGTCCGTCTGTCTGTCTGTATCTATCTATCTGTCTGTCTGTCTGTCTGTCTATTCATATCTATCTATTTATTTATTTATTTAACTATCTATCAACTATATCTATCTATATATTCATGTCTATCTATCTATCTATCTATCTATCTATCTATCTATCTATCTATTCATGTATATCTATTTATCTAACTATCTATCAACTCTATCTATCTATCTATCTATCTGTCTGTCTGTCTGTCTGTCTGTCTAATATCACTATCTATCTATCTATCTGTCTGTCTGACTGTCTGTCTGTCTAATATCACTATCTATCTATCTACCTACCTATCTATCTACCTACCTATCTATCTATCTATCTATCTATCTATCTATCTATCTATCTATCTATCTATCTATCTATCTATCTATCTATCTATCTATCTATCTATCTATCTAATATCACTATCTATCTGTCTATCCATCTATCTATCTATCTATCTATCTATCTGTCTGTCTGTCTGTCTGTCTGTCTGTCTGTCTGTCTGTCTGTCTGCCTGTCTGTCTGTCTGTCTGCCTATCTATCCTCTCATTAAATGTCATTCTACTGATACCCTTTTTAATATTAAATCTGAATTATTTTTTTGCCTTCATTTCTCCCTTCATTTAGCTTTCCATTATTGCCATACCAGTGAAATTCATTCTTGTATCTCCTACCTTTGTTCCTTATAGTCTTAATGATTGAACCCCTTTATTCTTCAGAACTGGTGTTTGTATAATGTATATTCTGTAACTGTTGACAAAACGTATTAAACGGTGTATACAATTACTGCAGACATGCAGTAGTAATAATAAGTAATTTGAATTAAATAATGATTATGACAATCAATGAAAAATAATGCATTGGTATATCATGTATTTTATGAAATTCATGTATGTAATACCTAACTGAGGGAGTAAACCTAAGCAAAAAGTTAATTAAGAATATTAATACTGTTGTATATAGTATCTATGTTAGGCTGCTCTATGTTAACCCCTCTTTATAAAGTTAATAAAACACCCAAACCTTGTTATTTGGTTAAACACTAATGTTAATATAAACTGTGACTAAAGCAAATACTGTAAGTCATTTTTTTTACCATTTACAAAGAGTAAAATGCAGTCCATAAATAAAACACCCCAACATAAAACAAATCATATTTATATCAGCAAAACCCAAGTCCTTTCAGAAATAAAAGATTTTGTTCTAAACAGGAACACAATCATTTGGTGACCTTTTCATATACCCTAATTTTTTTTTCTTGTAACAACATGATTTAAATTTTCATGAGCAAATAAGCTGTTTCACACAATAGAAAATTCACAAATAATAGTAATAAAATAGGGAAGAGAACTGTGACCAGCTTGGGACCTTAAAAGGACCCCTCTGGACTCGCCAACAAGCTGCCCTTTCCATCTTAGGGAGAGCCTCAACGCTGGTCTAATTATCTTTCTAAATTCATATCTTGAGCCACAGGAAGTCATGTGGGATTAAACACAGTATGCTCTGCAAATTGAAAATAAGATAGCTGTTAGGAACATATACATGTCTGTTTGATTACAGCAAAAATCATTGAAAAAACATTAATTTACATCTCCTTCGATATAGAAACTGAACAGGCTAACTTTGCCCTCAAAAACAAGAAATAAATCTGAGATGATGATAAGGTGTTGCCTTTCAGTCTTGAACCTTGCATATAAATTTCTCAGGCAACAGAGCAAGAACGACTATGAATATGTTATGAAAAAAGTATACAGATTACATTACATATCACACATAACATATTGAGATTAAGGGAAATTCATTTAATGACACCATAATCAAGGGATTAGACACTTTCTTGTTGCCTCTTTCTTGCATCAGACAAAAACAAGTACACTATTCCTGTTGACACTGTAAACTAAGATAAGATTGTGTTTATAATATACACACATAGGGGTATTTTGATTTTTTATTTTCAATTACTCTTCTAAATCATATTCAGTAGAAAAATACAATCCCTGCAGCCTTATATGAAACAGACACATCTTTTCGTCTTCCTTAGAGTATTGATTCCTGATGCTTATTAAGAGAGATTTGTAATCTCAATTTTCTGGTCTATAGTCTAATGTTCTTACTAATAATTTTTTCTCTCGCACAGACAAAAAAAACCCCTTTTTTTCAGAAGTATCATCCGTTATAGATAAACCGATTTATTTGACTTATTTCACAGTCAACAAGGAAGAAGGATCAAGGAATTTTTGATTTACAGAGCACAAATAAAAATGGTATTGTTTGTCTTTTGAATGTTAAATATGAAACCGTGTAAAAAAAACTGTTTTTTTTTTACAGTGTTTATGCCTGCATTAGGTGTGTTAAACATCTGCAGTAAATACAGCCATTCCCATTTAAAGGTTATTTAAAACATTTTTTACACAACGTATTATATTTCTGTTGAATAGTACAGAATTTTGTATTTTAACAGTTAGCACTTACAATATATCAGACCTTGTCTCCTTTCCAGGATTTGAATAACTTTAGATTCTGCTGGGATGCTTTCCCCCTGGTTGCAAATATCTATGGATGTATGAATTTGGCATTTTAAATTTGTATCATAGTTTTTCATATGTTTTAAGCATTCCTTTAGTAGTGATGGCCCAGTTCACGGATCCGAACCCGGATCCGCGGCGGATTTACCTCGTTCGCGAATGGCGGATATCGCATATTTTCCGGTTTTCCGCCTTCCAAACTTTTCCGAACCACGTTTTCGAAAATTTCAAAAATTACGAGGAATTCTTGTAATTTCAAAAATGCGTGAAATACGTATTTTTGAAAATGTTTCGAAATTACGTGGATTTCTCGTATTTCCGAGGATTTTTTCATTTTAATGGGTCCGCTCGCGGATTTTCGAATTTTCTAATTCGAGCGGACCAGATTTTGCGAAGTTCGGACATCTCTATTCTTTAGTAACTGATCAAACCCCTGGATTCCTTGTTTTTCCCAGTTGCACTCATTGGGAAGGTAACTAGAAGTTGCACCAAAGAGCAGTTTCTTGTGGAATGTCTTTTTATGGGAAATGTTCATAACAGATCTATAAATCAAAACCGAATCTTAGTAAAACATACAAATCCCAGAAAGCACCATGACCCAAATGTAATCGAAAACCTTACAGACATTTCTTCCCTTGATTGCAATAATATGGTTGTAAATAATCAAAGGGCAAGAAAAAAAAGGTATGGCTGTGCTTAATAGTCAACTAAGGAAAAGACCAATACCCAGGGTTTATAACGGGCACTAACAATGTGGCTGTAAAGTGCTTACGTTATTCATCATTTATGGCTGTGGCAGTATTTTACAATTATACTGATCATTATTGCTATTTTGCAATGTCGGTAAAGGTGCCTTATTGAAATTTTGCTATAAGCCATGCTTATAAACATTGTTTGATATGTCTTCACATCCTTTGTTCTGCAGGGCATAATAATGTATAAACCTGAACATTTTTGAAAAACCTTCTAGTAGAGAGAAATCTGCAGTTCCCTTTAGTCCCTCAGCTACTGGACAAATCATTGGGTTAATGCATGAGTGAAAGTGCACTCATGCATTAACCCAATGATTAACCCAATGGACAAGAGGCTCTGACTGAACACATGACCATCTGCTGTAATAATACTGGCACCAGATGCCTACAGAATGGTTTATAGAGTGTGCTTCCAAAGCTGCATTGACACCACTGACTAACTATTTTAATGTTTATAGAGTTAGATTCTCAATTTGATATGTAGTACTTTGTTCATCTAAAATGTTACACACAAAAAAATAGAAACCTAGAGCACATCCATTGTATTGCGACTTGAAAAAGCCTGCCCTTCTCTCTGGATAAATTAAAGTGATTAGTTCAATTATTTTAAGCCCAGAAACCACTTCAACTTCAGCTTTATTCTGCTGAGTCCTAACTTTTAACCTTTTTTACCTTCTTAACATTTTACCTTCTTAGGAGACACAATTCTCAAACTTTGTCTTTATATCAGTACCTGCCTTTTATGAGATGAAAGTCCCTGCTGCTCTTTCGCTTGCTTTCTTGGGACTAACTCTCCAGCATTAAGTACTTGAAAAAATGACCCACTTTGTGTGGAGTACACCTTTTCCAGTGGTGTAAAAAAGTTGTCTGTTTATCTATAATTAAAAAGCTTTGATTAACCACAATGACCTTCTTTGTACAAAAAGTAATAAAACCCACAGCAGGGATTTACCCATAGCACAACATTAACACCAGCTATTAGCTGGTATTAAAAAGTTGTGCTATATCCAGCTCAAATTCCTTACTGAATATTTAGCGCCATCTGTGTGGGACTGCTAGCCTATGCAGAATATTTAATCAGTTAGCACAACTGGTCGGGCTCTGGGTGAATGAGCCTGACAGTGTAACCAATCACACTCAAAGCTTAAAGGAGAGTCTTTTATAAAAAAAGTTTTCCCTTACTTAAATGTTAGGCCTTACTGAAAAGAATGTATCACTTTTTTTAGTAGGTAATTCCTAACTAAAAATAAACCTGTATAAATCCAATACAATCCTCCCCTCAAAAACCTTTCTAAAATAGATGATTTCACTACAATTGTTAGTAGAACACTACATATATATAAGCGTAAGCTGCTAGTTATGAGTCCTGGATTCAAACTGAACCTGGCTTTTGAAAGTAGAACTGCATATGTTTAAAAATGAAGAATTGAACTTTGCAGAATTAATAAATTCAGAAATCATAAATTCAGTGTTGAAAAGTTCAAAAAATATTTTCAAAATTCTGTGCTGAAATTCAATGTTAAAAATTCATAAAAGCCACCTCAATTAGGTTTAAAGTAACATAGTTACAATATAACATAGTACTGGAGGTTGAATAAAGACATACATCCATCTAGTCCAACGATTATACCTTACCTATAATGCCTGTATAACAGTTAAATAGTAACATAGTATTGGAAGATGAATAAAGACGTACATACATCTAGTCCCACCTTTATACCTTATCCATAATGCCTGTATTACAGTTACATAATAATATAGTATTGGAGGTTAAATAAAGATGTACATCCATCTAGTCCAACCTTTATACCTTACCCATAATGTTTGATTAACAGTTACATTATAACATAGTATTGTAGGATGAATAAAGACATATACCCATCTAGTCCAACTTTAATACCTTACCAACAAAAACAGCTACATTACAACAAAGTATTGGGGGTTGAATTAAGTCATATGTCCATCCAGTCCAACCTTTTTAGCCTACTCATGAGCCCTATATAAAATTGGATTTTTTTTGTTCCGCGGAATTTCAATACATTGTGTGGAACCGCTGCCAGAAATAAATTAACAGGTTTCTTTCATCTCTAGAAGTGTCATGAAAAATAGTAGCTTTCCAAGTAATAATGTTAGAAAAGACATTCTGCCAAATTTCCTGTATAGAGATCGTGCTAACATATTCTCTAAACGTAAGCAATTGAATGTCAATTAATAGCTAAAGGTCACAAATTGGGAGCCAATCATTTGGCTCTGGGTAAAATTGGTTGATTATGTTTGGATTGAATGGGAATTCCATTTGTTTCTTGTCAGGAAAAGCTATCCAAAACTATGGCAGTCTTTTAAACATTATTCTGAATTAAGAAATCAGGTCCTATTGAATGTCTATGTTTAGGAAACATTTTATCCCCTCCCCCCCAAAAAAATGACATATCATATACAGTATATATAGAAAAAGAACTATAGGAAGAAGCATTTTCTTTTAAAATATGTTCATCAATTCAATTACATATATCACTAATTCCCATATATCATCAGCAATAGCAGCAACATTTTGGGTTACCTTTACCCTTAATCAGGCTATATGAAAATAATTCAGAGAACTGGCCAAAATGCCCCCCTTGTTTAATAGGTTACAGACAGGAAATTACATCAATTCTTTCACATCAGCAGTCATTTTGCATCATTAATACATCTGAATCAGTTACAATCTATTGGCTTTTGCCCTGACCAAGGATATTTTAAGCCAATAAAAATAAATAGAGATTCTAATCCTTGTTTAGCCCATTAGGGTGTAAGGAACCAAGTTATTTTATCCACCATACCTCTCTAAACTTTAATCTATGTTTTGAACCCCGATCTGCGGAGGATCTTAAACATTTTCTGGAATTCTGCATTCCGAACTTTTTCCAAACTCTGTTTGAAAATTTTCAAAATTTATTTGAATAATAAAATTCAAATGATTGGTTAATGTGTCATCATATGTTTGCAAGCATTGAAATATTAACCAATCACAATTGGATTTGGTGCTTCAGCAAACCTATATAAAGAGGTGCAAACCCTGCGGAGCTCAGAAGTCACCACAGTGGTGGCAGAAGAAAGAAAGTGTCGGCAACACCAGCAGTGTTGATGTCACCAGCGATGGCGGTGTCACTGGCGCCCACAATGACATTGTCGCCAGCTGAGAAAAAGAAACATTGTGACATCGACTAGTGAAGGCAACATCAGCAGAGTTGGTGTCGCCGGCTTGGAAGAAAGAAGAATCTTTCTGCTGAAGGCCCCCAACAAAGGCACTTGTCAGTGCCGAAAGGGCACTTCTAAGGGTCACAAGGGCACTTCTAAGTGCTGGGGAGGGCGATCCCGGTTCGATTTGCGGCACCCCTTAAACCCCAAAGGGCCCTTGTATGGGCCACAATGGTCCTTCCAAGGACCCAGGAGGGCATCCTGGGTTGAGCCGCGGGACCCTCAAACTTCTGACCAAGGGACTTCCGGCTGTTCGATAATCCGTGTTCCCCGGACCATTTACATTACAGTTACAGTAAGTTACCACTGCTATTTAAACCATTATTTTAGGAATACATTTCTGGATTTTTTTTCCCCATTGACTTTAACAGCGGATTTGAGAATTTTCGGATTTTTCTGAAAATCACGACTTCTCAAGCAAAACGGATTTTCGGAAGGTCGGCCATGTCTAGTGTCGACTGAAGATTTGTGTTGAGTAATACAAGCGTAATACAAGCCTTGATTCTTTGCGTTGACTCACCCACATACAATAAACTGCACAGGAAGACAAATGCATCTATAACAATTTTTCCTTTAATTTAATGTTTTCCCCAATTATGGTTTTATGAAAATATCGCCCTTAATCACTGTGGGGCAATTAATACAATTATGGCACGGTTGCATACCACGCCATCTCCTTGTCCACCACAAGATTCTATGTGTAATTGTCTGTCAGTTTATGTATGTGGGTGAGACATAAATGCAAAAAATTAAGGCTTGTATTAAATAACACAAATAAGGGACACTCAGCTCATATATATAATATATTTGTACTTTTAAAGGGCATGTCCACCCTTGTAATAAACTTTTTATATTATGTACTGCTCCTTCCCCCAGCCCCAACCGCATTACTATTATTCACAGAAAGTGCTCCGATCTTTACTTACCATGCCTCTATCCTTTGCCGCACTGCCCCGGTCTTCTGCTTGCATGGAAATGCAAGCAGGGGGCGGGACTGACAGCCACGTCCGTGATTGGCTGAGAGGCAGCCAATCATGGACACGGCTGCTGGGAGTTCAGACCGGTGAAGGAGAGAGGCATGGTAAGTAAAGATCGGGGCACTTTCTGTGAATAATAGTTATGCGGTTAGGGCTGGGGGAAGGAGCAGTACATAATATAAAAAGGGTTTTATGGTAGGGGGAGGGAGACAAAATCGGGAGGGAGAGGGAGGGGGAGGGAGGGGGAGAATGGCTGCAGTGCGCATGCCAAACTTCTCCCGGAGGGGAGACAGGATGCAGAGTCCTATATGGTAAACATACAAAAACTCTATCTACCCTTAACAATTTAAATACATATAATGAAATCAGTAGGTATTTCAAACTAATGAAAATTACCTACTTCATGTGTAAATAGGGCTGGGTGGAAAGCCCCCAACCCTGATCACTTAAGGCAGAAAATAGTCCATAAAACAGCAGATCCATAAGGGTAAAACATCAAAGCCGATCAGCTTACCCGCCTGCATAGGTGGCCCAGGTGCTTCCAGCCCCAGGCCCTTCGCTCGGCCTCATAAACAGCAAACAGAAACGTGATCCCCAGGATCAAAGTAGAGCCGTGCAACCCAGGGCGACACAAGGCAATTCCCATAAAAAAGAACTTTATTCGGTATCATGCATATAAAAAGCGTCCATACCTATCCTCCTGCTGGCCAATTTTTGGGACTTTGGGGGGGGATTACAGGAGAACCATATGTAGCTGGGATGTGAGGTAAGGATTTTTAAACACTACTGTACATAGTGGGGCCAGTAGTGGGTTAAATTATAGTTTGGGGGGTGGACATGCTCTTTAAATTATTTTACTATTATGACATGTAAAATGTGTTATATAACACATAAATATCCTTAAGCTCCTTTTTCTCAAATATATGTTACCATTGACCTCTCAAATATTCATTCAATTAAATATTTTATTTATCGACTGATTAATGTCCCACGCACTAATCCCCTACATATTTAGAAAGATTTGTATCAACACTACATTGTAACACTTGACTTACTCTCTTTTTTTAATTATGTAAAAAAAAATCACATTAAGCTGAATCTAATTACCGCAATGTATATTAGAAGCAGGGCACCATCAAAATTTTATTTAAATTAATCAGGTTTTGATTTAAGATATTAAATTCAAATTAATCATGTAAAAGTGGAAATGATCCTTGACGGGCTCCCAGCTGTGACTTCAGTCTGTTTTCTTGCGCGAGTCACTTTTGGGATGTCTTGGGGGGAACATTACAGAAATTCATGCCGGTGCTGTTCAATTACAGTTATTTAGTAGGACAGCTGTAAAGAATATGGCATAATTAAGGAGGGACTGATGACATGGATACATATTTACATGATCAAAAAATGAACTGTTAGTATTAATAGGCTAGCAGTCATGTAGTCATAAAGGTGAGATCCCTATTAATCCAGGAAGGAAGACTTAACATGGAAACCATTATTGCGCTTTAGCTCCCGGCCAACCTATTCAAGTTTAGATGAAAGTACATGATGGTTCATTAACACAGAAAATATGTAAAACTGAGAAATACATCATTTTTATATATATATTTTTTTTCCTTTGTGTCCCAGGAGGTTACTGCTTTGAACTGGGAAAGATCATAGGTGTTAAAATGGTTGCAGAATTTTTTGAAAGCTCTTTGGCAGCCCAAGCTGATGAGATCTATTCAACAAATGCCTAAAGTGCTGTCTTTTTACAGAAATGAATTTTGCTGTATTTGCTAAATAAAGCAAATTAGTAGGGTTCCTTTATAATGAATTCCTTTTTAAATATTAGTTTGTTCATTGCTATAATGTCTTAACCCTCTCAATAAAAAGTGGGGGGGGGAATCTTAATGTTACTCACAAACGTTGAAATCTTATCTTGAACCGTGAAAATAATAACAGATAACTCTACTCTAGTATCACCATTCCCAAGTTATTCCAAAGCTCTAATGAGTGAAGTTCAGGTCAAATGGTAATAAACTGCAATAAATAGTGCCAACTCTGCTGCAATATCTAACAATGTTTTGCTCTACTAATATAAGAAAGACATTACTTATGGCTTTTCGCTTTTTTTTTAAAAATGTTTGTATGTCATTGTTTTTTTCTTTTTATTGGTTTTGAAAAGTTTTTAGGTTTATAATTAGTAAGTAATCAATAAAGAATGTATTTGTTTACCCGACCACATTTTTTGTCTCCTTCCCAACAAAAAAGACATATGTTAGCATTTTTTATGAACATGTGGCCCTTTGTCTTTAGAGTTGTAATTATAACATAGTGCCAAATCATTTTACTACATTTTGTGTGTGTCAGTAAAATTACAGGCTTTCTAAAGGGGTAATTAGTGTGACCTTTATCAGAATAGAAAGCACGATTGGTGCAAAAAAAAAACTATACATTTTAAATACTCTGCACATTATGGATTAGAGGGACACAATGCCTCAGTAGTCAAGAAAAAATAAACATCAAATATGTTCTATAGTTAGATCATGGTCATCTGGTTTAAAATCTAAAAGTATGTAAAAAGTGCAGAAGTCATGAAATGAAGTCAGAAATAGGAGACTAGGTGTGAGGTGAAAAGATATTGGTTGAATTACTTTTGACACTATAGATGTGATTAAATGGAACTATGTCAAATAAAACCCCACCTCTATGAATATGAATTTATAGAATATGGTAGACATGTTTCTCAGATTTCCAAAAAATAAAGAAAAGGGCTCAATTAATTGAAAACAATGGCGGTCTATCAAGTTATCTCTTTGAACATTCATTAAGGTTAAAGCAATGCTTATTAAATAAAAGCATGATCAATATTTTTGCCCCCATAGTTTTTCTGTTACTGCAAAAATTTTGACTTTGTAATAGTGTTGACTTTCAAAGTTTGCATTTCGCAGCAAGTTTTAAAAATAAAATGTTCTTAGTTATGAGGCTGATGGTCCATGCTAGAAAAACATCTTAATATCTTAAATCGACTGGAAATATCCAAAATCAGTTTTGTGGCAAAATGACTAGGGCTATTAGTTAATTAGTTCAAAGGAGAGATGCTTAGGCTGCTTAAATACTACACCGACATGACACACAATAATAAACTTGGGTGGTACAAATGCAAGTAAAAATCAAATGATTTTTTCTCTAAAGACTGGCTTTGGTGACTGAATTCATGTAGAGCATATAATCTCAAAATGTATATGCTGACTAAATGATATCATATAAATGATATACCTTCTATGAGGCTTTGCGATTAAGAGAATGAGAGAAATGGAAAATTAATAAATGCAATTTCCCAAGATACACGTGTGATACTGCACTGTTTACTGTAGGACTATTAATTGGGAGATCATTTTGAACAATATTCCATTTATTCCATTTATTCCCAGTGTCTTTCTTTAGAAAGCTTAAAAAAAACCCATCAAGTCAGACTCATGAAGCATGTGAGGTTTGTATTGGCAGGTCTCCAACAAGATGACAACAAACTCCATGAAGAAGCTTCTGCTATGGACACAGCTTTATATTTGAATACTTCAAATGTAATGCATTTATGGAGTATACACACACCATCTGTAATCTTACCTTCGCATGTAGAGGTAATGTTTCAAGTTTTCGTGCAGTCCAGAGGTTAGGATGATCCTGTTGAATTCGTGTATATTAGACATGGGCAAAGGAATGCTATGCTCATATAAAATTCATTGAAATTCATAGAAATGAACAGTAAATTTGGCCAGCGTCTTTCAGGGTAATGACTCCTGGTACTTAATCTGAAAGGCCTGGTGAATGAAGCTATTTTCAGCAGGGCTGTTGATTAAGATTTTGAAATCATCAAAAAAAAATGTAGAGTTTAGACTAAAAAATATCAGTTCTGAATTAGAAAAGATATTGAGAAAGGACAGTTTTGCTAACAATGCATTTCTAGTGCACCACAATAGCACTGTTTCAAAAGCGAACACCAGCCTTAAAGATTTTTTTGCCAAAAGCCCAAATTGACAAAAATCCAAACCCATTAAATGTGTCAGGAGGTTGTGATGTAGGGCGTCCATCTCTGCAAAACAGCTTTGTTAAATTGAAAAAAAATATTTCGGAAACAAAACAGTGGTCTTGTTTAATTCTTGGCAGAGAACCCAATTGGACACAATTCTAAACCTGTTAAATGTAATCCCTGGTGTCTATGCAATAACTGTGCCATCATTTATTTTGTTTTAAGAAAAAAAAAAAGGAGAAAAAAATGGATACATTTTAAAAATACAGGATCTATGAAATAAATCTTGAATATTTAATAGGTACAATTATCTTGGAAATAATGAACATCAAAACATGAAAGGTTTGACAAGCTTTGTCATGAGAGAGTTGTCGTTGTAAAGACTGATGTTGCAGAATATACAAAAATCCATAAACCACCTTAGCTGTAATGGTACCATGCATGAACTGTGCTGGTTTGGGACTTATGGGCGCTATTTTGTGTTAGTGAAAAAGAAGTGGAAAAGTAAAAAGATTAAACCAGTCACAATCCCACGAAAGTAGTATTTCATGAAACGATATGCATTTCTGCAATTTCAGAATCAAGTGTAAAAGATCCTTTTAAGTAAAACATATCCAATAGGGATGCACAAACTAGCAAGGTTTATTCCACTGAGAATGCTCCCAGGTTTTTCGTATTTTCAATGATTGAAATGTTGGTAGTTCCACGTATGTCTTGAGTTTTGAACAGTGGTGGAACCAATAATTTCAAACTAAAACCAAGTTCTCATCAAATCTCACAGTATATAAAATATTGAAATAAAGCATTTCATTTATTACACATTGAATTAGTGACACTGTTTATGTCTTATTGCAACTTTAAAATAAACTGGTCAATAAGTGTTGGTTTTATGTGGAGCTCCATTGTTCTTTATACTTGTGTTGTGTGGGCCAAAATACTAGATCTGCTTTTACTGAGCCCTAGGTAAGTGGTTATCATGTGGATAATTCTACTCTGTTAATATTACATCAGTGAAGTATAATATTCTATCTCCCTTTTTCACTTCCTGAAGCCACTATCGGAAAAAGGAAAAAAGTGCTTCTACACAATGATGGCTCTCACCTCCAGCTCCCCTTAAGCTAACTATGATGCATGTGCAGCTATGTTAAAGGGCATGTCCACTCCCAAAATTTTTCTATATTTATTTGGCCCAAATAAGTGCTCCAAAACAAACTTTACAGCATCGGTCCAGTGGTTCAAAAGTTACAGAGCTTTGTAGCTGGCTTAATCCTGCAGCATGGACCAATACAGCGATGATCAGAGACAGGTTACGTTACCTTGCCTCTGTTCTTTTCATGTTCTTGAGCATGTCTGTTAACATCCAGCAGTGAGAACAGGGGAAGTTGCATCAGTAATGATCTGACCCCTGGATCCCGCCCTCTTTTCCCTCTCAACCAATCGCAGCTGTAAAGTTATGTGTAGTGAAGAAATCCAGGATCAACATGCTGCAGCCAGCCGGCTTCGAGAGAGAGACACAGACACACAGACACACACACAGACACACACACACCTCTCCGTGAATGCTGGGTTCTGATTGGCTTCCGTCCGGCAAGGAAGAAATTTTTTTTGTTTGTTTTTTTTCTAAGCTGCAGCTCGGGGTCACCTAAAGAGGAAGTGGAGTGGAAGTGCAGCCTGATATATATCTCATTAAATATCGAGCAAAGCAAATGATTTTTAGAAAAATGAACATGGCGTTTGAGGTTGGTGCTATTATATAAAGAACATATAAAAATTTTATTTTTGGGTGGACATACCCTTTAAAGATTGGGCACTTCTTAATAAAAGGAAAATGTATCAGAGGGGAGGACCATGGTGAAAAGATGAACAAAACTGGTGAGTTTTGCTCTTCTGCAAAATGCATTTGGAAAGGGTTTTTCACTATGAGAGCAGTAAAACTTCCAGTGGACGTTGTGATGGCAGGTTCATTGGATAGTTTAAAAAAAAAAACTAGATGAGTTTCTGAAAACAAGGAAAGTTGCAGGTTACTGTTATTGATACATAAAGTCGAATTGATCCAGGGACATTTCCAATTGCCACTTGGAATTCCAGGAAGGAATTACCTAGGTTGGACTGGATGGACGTATGGCTTTATTCAACCTCAAAGACTATACTATTACTATACATTGAAATGCCGAGAATCTGAAAATCCAATTCAAACTCAATTGAAGTAGAATTTTCCTATTTTTTCTACCACAATTTCCAAACTTTTTTGATCAGTTGCTCTGGATCTGAGGATTATCCTCTTCAAAACCAGATTTGTTTCAAAATTGGAACTTATTTCTACTGTGAAAATGCTGTCAAACACTGTATGAGTGCTACTAATAGGGAATTAATTAAGTAAACAAAGGAAATGGGATTTACTTCTATCTCCCTTTCAGTTATATTTTTTATTTAATGAATGTTTCTTTATTCTGTTTAGTGACCCTTTAATAAAGAAAACACTGTCATACACACCATGGACAGCATGACAGCTCAGTAGCTAGCACTGAAGATTTGTAGCAGTGATCCTTGGGTTTAGACCTATACTAGGTTACATTTTCAAGGAGGTTGTATGTTCTCCATGGGCTTTCTTAGGTTTCTTATTGGTGTCCTGGTTTCTTCCCACAATCCAATTTATTACAGTTAAGATGTCAGTGTATACTATCTCAAGCCATGTAAAAAAAAACAATGACTGTAATACTTTTTTTCAGCATATTTATGGTTTCATGTCTTCAGCTTACATTAGAACAAATGATGATGTTTTAAGCCATGTTGCAGCATGTTGTGCAAAGATTAACAGAAATGTGCTAGATATGCAATGCTCATTCCAGGTATTACTCCCTTTTTGTAGCAGTTTCTTTGTGCAAACTTTAATAAAGCTGGGCCCAAATAGAGCATCTATATATAGAGCTACCCTAACAACATTTCTGTTTCCAAGCTAAGGATTCTCTCAGCATGACTGGACAGCACCAATCATCAGCAACTCGAATATGGGAAAATAGAGAATTTTAAAATTGGATAAAAAATATCAGGGAGATGCAATAACCTCCATTCCCCATAAAATGAGTGGAAAACCCACACTACCCAATGCAATATCGGGTAGCATGGGTTTAACACTTTTTTTTGAAAGTAACTCAGTTTTTACTATGTTTTTGCCTCTATTTTGTGCGATATCTACTGATTGTTTCTTGCAGGCGTTTTGTCCTCGCTACTTACCCGCACACTCTCCCACGATGCAATAACAGTGCATGACGTTATTGAATGATGGGAGCGTGTGTGTAGGTAGCCGGGCTGAATGCCAGTACAATTTATTGCATCTCCCCCTATTTTGCCAAATAAAAAATTAGATCTAATTCGAAAATTTCAAAAATTCAAATTTAAGTATTTAATGGATCCATTTTTTTAAGTTTAAAATGGATTTTAAGAACTTCAATAGGTTCCATGAGACCGCTGTTAAAACAAAATTCAAATAAAGTCAATACTGCACTTCCCACTTTGTTAGTCCTTAGGGTGCTGTCCCATGTAGCTATGTACCACTTCCACAGCAAATAGTATCTCCAACATAAAAAAATGCACGGACGCATACTGTCTGGTGAAGTAAACAACTTTATTGTAGCATATTGCCTCTCACACAACTTTTCGGGTGTTCCTTCATCATAACACACCTGAAGAAGGAACACCCAAAACATTGTGTGAGAGACAATATGCTACAATAATGTTGTTTACTTCACCAGACAGTGTGCGTCCGTGGATTTTTTTATGTTGGTTAAAACAAAATTCATCAGTTTCATTCATCTATTAGGCATTAGAGATGGCCGAAACTCACTAGTTTCATTCCGTCTTCGGATTCCTGGATCTCGGGAAAATCATGAAGATCTGAAAATCCAAAACCAGAACGAATTTTCGATAATTTTCAAATGTACAAAGCTATTTTCGATGATTTTTGAAATTATTGAAAATAGTTCCGTACATTTGAAAATTATCGAAAATTTGTTCCGAAATCCGTCCCGGATCCAATCTCTATTAGGCATAGCAATATTCTTTAACAGGGTAATGTAAAAGTCCAGCTATTGAGAATATGCAGTCTTAGTCCAGTTTTTCCTAACCACTTTTACTTAATCGGCAACTATCTGTTATACCTACAGCTATATTATGTTATTAAAGTGTATTTACAGTAAATGAGCCAAGTGAAACTAGATATTATCTCTTGGAATGCCACATTTTACCCCCTAAAGGCCCTTTCAAATGATTAATTCTATCCAAAAATCCATTATACAACTTTCAGGGCTAGACCACACTAGCGTGTTTTTTCTGTGTTTGCGCATTTGATTTCTAAATAACATTTAAATTGCGGCAACGCAACTAAAATCGCACATCTGTTTGCAAATTGCTAACGCATGTGATTCGCATTTTTATACGCAATCACATGCGTTTCCCTATCTCTAAAGAAAAAAGCGCAAGTGCAGACGCATTGAAATCGCACCAGAATCGCACACACAGTCGCACCCGATTGTGTGTGCAATTGCGTGTGTGGAGCAGTGTGGCTGTGCCCTTATACTACATTTATCTCAGAGTAAAGAAGGACACACATATGGCACATTATCAACTGATTTGGTAATTTTTAACTGATCTGGGTTAATTGAAAAGATTGAAATTAATTGGAAAAAACAAGTACTAACTCTAAGGTCAGTGTCAGTTGAAGCTTATTTACTGACAGAAACCCTTAAGGGTAAGTAAACAGAAACTGTTGCCAATGAAAGCCTTTACCACCCCCCAAATCCCCCCCACCCAAAGAACAACCACCAGCGAAAAGGGATTTGCATCATTGCCTTAACAAAGTGAATATTTTTTGAGAATTATAGACAATTAAGGTCAACTACTTTTATTTACATGACCCTGGAATTTTAATCTAGCAGTAAAACTATAAAATAGCATAGAATTCTCATAGAGCAACTGTGGCCTCCAAACACGTAAGGGTTAAATATCAGCATGATGTCTGAAACGAGCCCTGGGTGTTGTGGATAATGTTAAAACATACTGCTTATAGTAGCATGAGTGACATCACCTGAACCCAGGGGCAGAGCATTCTCACTTAAGACTTAATGCTGGGAAAGACTGAAAGTAGATGCACAGAATAAAAAAAAAAAAGTTACAAAAATTGACAATTGGGCATGGGGGTTATTAACGTGGAAATTAGTCACAAGGCTACAAGCTAATGAAAGCAGACAGTGTTCAGGAAATTATATTGCTAAACCTTTCCAGCAAAATAACATTTTGCACATTTTACCTACAGATAGGATTCAGGGTTCATTTTAAAGGTACAATGTGACATCATTTATTTAACCCTATCTTGTTCAAAGACCACAGTTTCCCTTTAAAGGACATGTCCACCCCCAAAACTATAATTCCCCCCACCACTGGCCCCACTCTGTAGTAAATAAAAATCCTTACCTCACATCCCAGCTCCATATGGTTCTCCGGTAGTCCCCCCCAAAGTCCCAAAAACTGCCCACCAGGAGGAAAGCAGAGTCCATATAGGACTATGCCTCCTGTCTCCCCTGCGGGGGAAGTTTGGCATGCGCTCTGCATCAATTCCCCCCCCCCTCTCCCTCCCGTTTTGGACTCCCACCCCCTAGTGTAAAATCCATATTATATAGAGTATGGCTTAGTCCCCCAGCCCCAACCGCTATATTTTTAATGTAAGAAATTTCCCCGATCTTTACTTACCTTCCCTCTTTCCTCTGCCGTTCAGATCTACCGGCAGGCGCGTCCGTGATTGGCTGCCTCTCAGCCAATCACAGACACGGCTGACGGTCCCGCCCCTCTGCTTGCATTTTCTCGCAAGAAGAGGGCCGGGCAGTGCAGCGGAGGGAGGAGGGAAGGTAAGTAATGTTTGGGGAAGTTTCTTACATTAAAAATATAGCGGTTGGGGCTGGGGGACTAAGCCCTACACTATATAAAAAATCAAAAAGAAGGGTGGACATACCCTTTAAGTTCATGAGGTTTTCACTTGACAAAACTTGCAAATGTGCTGCAGCTCTATCAGTATAGGATGTTGACTAAATAGTTTTATTTCAGTTTAATTTGTAATCTACCTAAAAGTAATATACTGTATATTAAACGAATTGCCGTTGTTGTGTGATACATGTTAATTATCAAATATTGAGCTTTAGGCATGCATATGAATATTAGAACAGTCTTAGACAAAGACCTGGAACTAAAAACATCTATGGCCTAAGGTAAAGTTGGATCTATGTATCTAGCCTTATATAACAGCATGAGACAGACACTGTGACTACATTAAGCTAGCAACTTGCAGGTCATCCTGTTTTGTCTGGTTAGAATCAAGTCACTACAAGTCAGTTATATTATTTCATATGTATGTTTTAAGGTTGACTCACACAGAGGTTTTCTTTTTTATTTCATATTAATTGATGCTTACCACTAGGGATGGATTCGAACTAGAGCTCGAGTTCGAGCGGAACTTTATGAGTTCAGACGGACTCGAACTATGCGAACTAGTTCAGACTCGAACTAGTTAGTTTTCCGGCGCGTGGCTGTATTTTCGATAATTATCGAAAATGCTTTAATTATCAAATTTAAGGCTGTTCGCTAACCCTAGAATGTACCATTAGTTTTCGCTAACCCTCAAATATAGCTTGCGACAATTGCCCGCCTGTCTTCAGGAAGTATTTTAACAAGTTTTGGTGACAGTGACATGTTCCCCAGACCATCGTTGTTTTCGCTAACCCTGGAATGTACCGTTTGCTAAGCCTAGGAAGGATCGTTCGCTAACCCTCGAATGTACCATTCGCTTAACCTAGGAAGAATTGTTCGTTCGTTCGTTTTCGCAAGCCCTCAAATCTACCGTTTGCTAACCCTGGGAAGGATCGTTAGTTCGTTCATTTGTTTTCACAAGCCCTTGAATGTACCGTTCACTAACCCTAGGAAGGATTGTTCGTTTTCAGTAATCCTCGAATGTACTGTCGAATGTAGCTTGCGACAATTGCCCGCCTGTCTTCAGGAAGTATTTTAACAAGTTTTGGTGACAGTGACATGTTCCACAGACCATTTCCCAGGTGCCACAGCCATTTACAGTACGTTACCATTGTTAGTTTAGCTGTAAATCACTCTGACTTTTCGAACTATCACTCTCCCATAGACTTGAATGGGGCCGAATTCGAACTTTCAAACTTTCTCTGAAGTTCGAAACTTCGAAAACAGACCGAACTTTATATAGTTCGGCCATCTCTACTTCACCATAAAAAAAATTATATTTCCACTATATGTATATGACTAGAGCATATTACTTAATTACAGTGTTAATATAACATAGATATTGTAATATTGGACTTTGTGCTTTAGAAACAAAGTTGTTTTTAGGGCCTTATATAAAAATAGAAATAATAGATCCTTTTTATTTTCATTCTTCTTGATTTGGCATAAACTCCAAACAATCTTCTTAAAGGAACAACCAAAATTCTAAATTACCATATATACTCGAGTATAAGTCGAGGTACCTTGTTTTACCTGAAAAATCTGTAAAAACATGATTGACTTGAGTATAAGTCGAGGGTATAAATTATGACCACTACTGCCTTCTTATTCTGTATTGTTTTGAGGCTTTTGTTGCCCTTTAAATGGACAGCTGAATTCCCATACAGTAGTCCTATACAGTAATGGCCAAATCCAGTGTGGTGACTACTGTATGGGAATTCTGCTGTCCATTTAAAGGGCAACTAAAACCTCAAAACAATACAGAATCAGAAGGCAATCTTTTCAATAATAGATATCCTCCTGAATCTGTATTGTTTTAGGGCATTAGTTGCCCTTTAAGTGGAATCCCATGCACTAACCCCCAACTCCTTGCCACTGAAGATTTTTGGAAACTATAACTCCCAGCATGCTTTACTTGCTGGGAGTTGTAGTTTCCAAACAACTCCAGGGGCAAGCACTGCCTCTCCCCTCCCAGTGGAGGAGAGGACTTGCCTTTATATACTTCAGGAATCCCTCTGCACACTGACCTTCCAATGTTGCTCCATCTATTATAGTCTGCCATCTATAGTCTGCTGCTTCTCTACTGCCTCCTTCAGACCATTAATACTGCAGCCGCACATTTCCTTTCTCTTCCGCTCTCTTCCGCATCCAGTTCAGAGTGTATGCCACTAAATAAAATGTACAAGTCTGAGTTGTCCAAAAATATGTGTCCCAACAACAACCCACAAAGCCAGACGCACTTGTTAGCATCTGTAACCCAAGTGGCTATATGTTACTGCCTCCCATGCAGTGCTGACAGTCCCGATCATGAAGGGGTAACTGAGGCTAAGGTCCACCACAGCAATCCCACAGTGTCATGACCAGCACTTTACTATGGGTCCTGGTCCTACAGATATCCTGGATTCTTGGGCTCGGTGCAGTCCACATGCAAAGTGTATAGTTCAATTGGCCGCCAAGTAGTGACACCGGTGCCAAGTAGTGACATCATCCCCCTGCTCAGTGTATGTGGAAGAAAGCGGAAGAGGAAGGAAGTGTCCGGCTCCTGTATTAAAGGTTAGTGGCCAGAGTATAAGCCGAGGTAGGATTTTTAGGCTTTTTTTAAAGCCTAAAAACCTCGACTTATACTCGAGTATATTCGGTATTTTAATACCCTACCTCCCATTCTTACTTACATAAGCTGCTATGTAGTGCTGAAGATAGCTGCTAGTGCTGTGCACAATAGCTGAGAGTCCATTTGGTCCCCCTTCTCTACCTCCTGTCCATGCACAGCAATAGTAAATATTGAAGTTATGTCAAAATGGAAAGGACTGTCAGGTCCAAGTTTTTTAGCAGTGGGCACAAGTGCTCATATTTAACAATCAACTGCAGCTTTTATAAGTACGAACAGGATGTCAGAGGGTACTCACTCCTACCTCCCAGGAAATTATAGATTTAATTTAAATAAATAATATTATTTATATAATATTATATAAATAGTGTACCTGCCTTTCTTTTATTACCCCATTGGAAGTGAGTATCTTGCCAGGGCCACGTGATTTAGCCTTAATGAAGGATGTTTCTGGCAAATACACAAGCAAAAGAGCCCAAAGTGCATTTACACTGGTAAGTTAACCCTATGTTAAGAGCTAATAAGGGGATTTGCTTAATGCAAATAGTAAAAGCAACCATTTAGAGTTAACCTGAATATTGGGTATTTTAAGTAAATGGCTTAGGCATTTGTTATTATTATGAGGAAGCATATAAAGTAGTATAACAATAGTATAATCTAGTATACTGCTGATCTTTCAGAATGACTGATGACTGTCTGGAATTTAAAGGCATGTTCACCCTTAAAACAAAAAAATTGTCACTTGTCGATTAACTGCCTCCCACCCTAACTGATATATTTCATTACTTTATTACCTGCATTAATACCCAGATAATTGTTTCCTCTATTTGGCAAGATAGTCAATCAAGGTTGTGACTGCTGACATTGCAACCAATGATTGACTGCTGTTTCACCTGCTGCCTCCTCTGCACGTGCTCAAGCTTAAAAAAAGCTCATTGAGCAGAGGGAGGAGGCATATACCTTTGCAAAAATGTAATAGAAGATACCATAAAATATTTTGGTTACAAATGTAATAAACTGCTAAAAATAGCAGTTGGTGTTTTGGGCAGTTAACTGACAAGTCCCCAGTTTTTTGTTTTAAATGTGGACATACCCTTTAAGTTATTATGGTTTAAGAGAAATCTCTGATTATGATGGATGCAGTGTCTCAGCCAGTCACTGGCTTGCTTCCGTACACCGAAAAAGGCATGGAAGATAGGCAGAAGGCAGGCAAGTTAACGAGGGCTGGTAAGTATATTTAGAAGCCGAATTGAGCACTTTAGACCTTGCGAGGTACAGAAAGAGTAAAGATATCATAGCTTAGGAACATAATTATGTTATGGAATAGCCTTTCCTAGAGAATGATTGTTCCACGAACAACAGGTGGTTTTGCAATGGGGCAGATTTCACACCAGGATCTGTGCATTAAAAATGATTCTGACACACCACTGATGTGCTGGCATTGAGAGACATCATGTTGATGGTTCTTTTGAATTAATTGCCATAGTTGCCAATGTGTTTGTACAGGTCACCAGTGCTGAGCAGGTAGTTACACATAGATATTTGTAAGCTGTATTTTGTATTGGTTTATTTTTTGTGCATCTTTAAAGGGTATCTCCACCCCCAAAAACTTACTTTTGCTGTAGTGTAGGGTACCTCAGCCCACCCTCAACTGCCGTGTTAGTTTTTTTAAAATAAGAAACAGAAATAGAATTACAATTGTTTATTCTCTCAGCTCTCTGCTCCCAGCTCTCTGCTTTCTGGAAGAAGCAAACAGGGGCTGGACCAGCAGCTGTGTCTGTGATTGGCTAAGCAAACCCCTTACCACTCTACCCAAAAAGAACAGAGGGGAGGGATCCAGAGGGGGGAGGGCTCCTCTGCAATAGAGATGGACGAACTTTCGAAAGTTCGGTCTGTTTTCAAACTTTCGAACTACTTGGAAAGTTCTAAAGTTCGGAAACGGACCCATTAAAGTCAATGGGAGTTAAATAGTTTGAAAAGTTTAAATGAAATACAATTAAAATATCAATTGTAACCTACAGGTTTATTCAATAAAAGTTCTTATTGTTTAAAATGGTGCTAATTTTGCCCCAACCAATCAGATGTTAGCTTTCAAATGTTAAATAAGATCTGATTGGTTGGGGCTAAATTAGCACCATTTTAAAGGTTAAGATATTTTATTGAATCTCCCTGTTAATGTAAATGGCTGTGGGACCTGGGAAATGGTCTGGGGAACACATTCGAATATCCAGGACATTCGAAAACTGGATTTCACTTTCACGAACATTCATTTTTTACTCGCGTATAGGTATAATAGACATTTTACTTGTGGATTAGAGAATTCGATATTTACTCACGTATTGGTATAATAGACATTTTACTCGCGGATTCGATATTCGATATTCGATATTTACTCATGTATTGGTATAATAGACATTTTACTTGCATATTCGCACGCCTCGAACGTTCAAACATTCGATAATTACAGTCTGAAAAATCTCAAAAATCTGGGTCCGGGATAGTTCAAGAAGTCTGTTCGATCTCGAATAGTTCGGCTCGAACTTGGGTTCGAGTTCGAGTTCTAGTCCATCTCTACTCTGCACATGCCAAACTCCTCCAGGAGGACAAGGAAGTAGCAGGGACACTCAGACAGCTCCTACTCTTCATTTTTCTAAAGTTTGGACAGGCACTGCAAGATAAACGTAAGGAACTGAGATATAAGGTAAGGATTGTTTTAACACTTTACAGTGGGGCCATTAGTTAAATTTTAGTTTTGGGGTGAACATGCCCTTTAAGTATGTGTGTGTGTGTGTTGGGGGGGCTGGATTCATATGGGGAATTGTGATATTTTGCAACTTTAGTCTCAAGGTAAGGAATGGATTGATATTTGCTAGAAATAATAGCATAAATATTATGTTACTACTTAATAAAAGTTATACATTAACAAGTATTCCCTTAATGAAACCAGAATAGGGTTAAAACATCTTAGTGCTCTGTGTATGGGCTTTACAAATATCATAAGACCAAATGATGACTAGTGACATTAGCTTAACTTGCAGATCCTGGAGTCTGTTCTTGTTACAAAGAAAACATTGAGTGAAACCACTTATTTTTAATAGGTCATAAATTAAGCTAGCAAACAGTAAGAGAAGGACAGAATAAATCATCCTGAACTAAAAGAAAAAATCTGAATGTGTATAAGAGAAAAACAAGCATGCATCTTTGCATCGTCCAACACACAGTACTATATTGGAATATAGTTTTTTTTCAAAGGTACATTTAAACAGCTGTGACCCCCCCCCCCTTCTGTTGTCTTAAGATCTTAATCCAGTTGGGTTGCTGCATTGGGAGTCCTTACAGCCACAGGTGAGGAGCCCAGCCATTTTTAATACTCAATAGACCAATCAAGTCAGCAGTACATGAGGTAAGATGGATAGTCTCCCTATGTGCCCTGAACTCCCTCTGAAATTTCTGCAGATCAATGTCATTGTGGGTTTTAATTACCCTCTGCTTCATCATTATTTCATGGGCTTTAATATGCCCTACAGGACAGCATCACGACATGCAGATAAACAACCACTGTGCACAACAGCCTCAAGAGGCCCTGAAAAACACCTTTAGAAGAAAGAACAAAATCTGCATAAGTAATTACCCTTGCAGCACTGACCTCCTGATATTCACACTGCAGTTTATATTTCCATGCCAAGCTTTGTTTGTCTGAATGTGAAATGTATTCAAGAAGGGCATAAACTGTGTAGGGAAAGGAAAATGTTGATTTAAAGTTAAATAAGAGAGAGAGAGAGAAAATCAGCATGCTATATTAATATAAAATAATCTTTACATGCCATGTGTTCATATACCCATTAAAACAGTGCTTGGATTGTTTAAGTGGGAACATCAAGCTCTTGGTTGTTCTAGTGCTGTTAACTCTTGGATTGCTAAGAAATCTGGGAGTTGTACCTCACATCAGGGCATTTTACTTAAGGCTTCCATTATTAATGGTGGCGACTATATCTGCATCAAAGTGAAAATGTCATTGGCATTCTGATTGGCATTCTGATTGAATTAGTGAGGTGTCAGAAGCCAAGCAAGAGGCTCAGAGTATTGTTGCCAGTAAAGATGGCCGATCTTCATAAAGTTCGGTCCGTTTGTGAACATTCGAACTTCAGTAAAAGTTTGAAAGTTCGAATTTGGACTTATTAAAGTTAATGGGAGAGTGATAGATTGAAAATTTCGGGTGAATTACAGTTAAACTAACAATGGTAACTTACTGTAAATGGTTGTGGCACCTGGGAAATGGTCTGGGGAACATGTCACTATCACCAAAACTTGTTAAAACACTTCAAAAACACAAGCGGGCAATTGTCAGCTTTTGCGCAAGCTACATTCAAGGGTTACGGCCAATTCGAGGGTTACCGGACGATACTTTCGAGGGTTAGTGAAAATAGAACCATAAATTCGAGGGTTACCAAAGGATTACCGAACGATACTTTAGAAGGATTACAAAAAGCAAACTATACTTTCGAGGGTTAGTGAACTATACATTCTAGGGTTAGCGAAAACAATCCGTACATTCTAGGGTTACCGAGAATTAACGATACTTTCATGGGTTACTGAAAATCGAAGGCTACATTCTAGGGTAAGTGAAAACGATCTGTACATTCGAGGGTTACTGAAAACGAACAATTCTCTTGAGGGTTGGCAAACGATACATTCTAGGGTTAGCGAACGGCTCGTAAAATCATTAATTATCGAATTTACGATAATTATCGAAAATACAACCGCGAGTCTGAAAAAATGCAAACTAGTTTGAACACAAACTAGTTTTAATAGTTTGAGTTCGTCCAAACTCAAGTTCAGCTCAAACTCAGGTTTGAGTTCGGTTTTGGGTCCATCTCTAGTTGCCAGAGCTTTGCTGCAAAAGTCTTTGGGAAAAGTTTTACTAATGAAACTGTCAGGGATAATCAACAATTTTCCTTTCCTACTGTTGGAAAACTACTACATGCAGATTATATCTTGGACTTTAGTCCAAAAACAGCCATTCAAATCTTAACCATTATTTGTCTTAAAGGGCATGTCCACCCCCAAAACTATAATCCCCCCCACTAATGGCCCCACCATGTAGTGTAATAAAATCCTTACCTCACATCAGCTCCATGTGGTTCTCCTGTAGTCCCCCCCCCCCAAAGTCCCAAAAACCACCCCCACCAGGAGGATAGCAGAGTCCATATAGGACTATGCCTCCTGTCTCGCCTCCAGGAGAAGTTTGGCACGTGTACTGCAGCCCTTCTACCCCTCCCTCCCCCTCCCTCCCTTTCCCTCCTGTTTTGCGATACCATAAAACCCCTTGCCCATATCATAGTATATCTTCCCCCAGCCCCAACCGCTAAAAAATAATTTTAAGAAAGACCCGCGAACTCTACTTACCTTCCCTCTCTCCCCCGGCATTCTGAGAAGCCGGCAGCCGCGTCCGTGATTGGCTGCCTCTCAGCCAATCACGGACACAGCTGCCGGTCCCGCCCCCTGCTTGCAGTGTCTTGCAAGCAGAAGGCCGGGCCGGGCGTCGGAGGAGAGAGGTAAGGTTAGTAAACATTGGGGCACTTTCTTAAATTTATTTTATAGCGGTTGGGGCTGGGGGAAGATATACTATGATATTGCAAAAGTACTATGATATTGCCCTTTAACCTATAAATTGAAACAGTTATTTGTCAATTTCTAATTACTTTTATATTGCAGAAACATTCTTAAAATGTTGCAGTTTACCCTGAAACTCATTTTGTTTGAGACAAAATGGGTGAATGCATGAAAGCTCCTTTTTGTTGGTACCAGTCTGTGAATTTAATTCTCTTACCCTTAAAGGGCTGCTACCTGTATATTCTAATCCAAAGTTGTTTTATTAGGATTTTTTTGCCTAACCCCAGCTGCATTATCCAAATGCAACAATAAGGCTGAGGCCCCAAAACCCAGCGCAAGAATTGCGCAACTCAGTGCAATTGCATGGTTGCGTGATTCATATGCACTTCTGTGCTTTTGCTCTGTGCTTCCTTTGCTGTTGCCCTATTGTAGCGCATGCGATGCGCACCGAAAATGATGGACGCATGCACTACAGAAACTAGCTGAAGCGCATCACAAGGCAGCAGGCATAATGGGGACCCAGACATTGACTTTACATTGGCGAGCACTAGCGCAAGTCAAAATGTGGGCGAATCGCCTTAAAATAGTCTAGTGGGGCCTAGCCCTTAGTGCCAGAAACATGAAAATAATGTTTTTACCAGATTTATAGTCCAGGAAAAAAAAAAAAAAATTATTCTAGAGAACTAAAGGTTAATCCACACATTTTCCCAAAACAAGTACATGCTTGCACTTATATCTTATCTGATCTTATATCTGTTTCTCGTTTAATTTAGTTGTAAACCAATGACAGCATCAGTGATATTGCATCACCAAAGGCTGTCCGTTCATCCCATGATGCTTGTTGGTGGCTAAATCCCATAATCTGGCATGTGTTTACTGCTTGTAGTATATTTAAAGGGCAACTATACTGTAAAAATAACTTTTCTTTATCTTAATCTATAAATAAACATATGTAAGTAGTACATACTCTGAGGTGTGTGTGTGTTGATGCATGCCTTCAATTCAGTACTTGTTTTGCTTAGGTTCAGTGTGGGGGGGCAACTCCCCCTTTCATCTAACCAGAATTTTTTTATATGGGCAGGCATGCTCAGTAACCTGTACTGGGAGAGGGGATTTCCCACATACCAAATGTCAAAACTGCACACAGGATACAGAATACCAACTGTCAAAACTCTGTCACCATTCCAGCTACAGAAATAGTGTCCATAGACAGTGAGACCCCAGTCGTAAGATTGTAAATGTATGGCCGCAGTTGTAAAACTTTTGATCGTTATGCCCTTAAAAGAATCATTACAACATGCAAGATCAATGTTAAAAATATAAAAGATCAATATCGCTTTATTAGTATCGGATATTTAATCAACATTCTTTCATGTGGCTTTGCTTTATGATTAATTATTGAATCAGTGTTGAAACAGTGTATTTAATAAATGTTGGATCCATTGGCTTTACAACAAGCAGGATTAAAACTAAAACAACATTAAAAATCAATATAATTTCAATAATATCTGTAATTTTATCAACATTATTTTAATGGGGCTTTGCAATCTGAGTAATGATAAAATCGGTGTTGTATCAACATACTCAATCAATGTTGAATAAATGGCCTTTACAATAAAAGCAAAATCGATGCTAAAACAACATTGGACATCAATATTGTTTCAATTATAATACATGATATTTTAATCAACATTGTTTTAATGTGTCTTTGATATCTAAGTAGTGATTATAGTATGTTGCTCCGCAGTGTGGATTTTAGTTTTTTGTTTTCTAACCCACTATCTTTCACTTTATAGTACTGTCTAAATTAAGAGCACCTATACAAATATTCAGATAAAGAATGCTTTGTGTGGTTTTTAAGGTAAAATAGCTGTGAACGGTTGTTCAAAATGTTGATCAAATGTTAATTTCAACATTGACATACATATACTATGGGGTGTATAAAGGTGTATATGGTTTAACATAAAATGCAGTGTATTTATCTACATAAGTGCCAATAAGATTGAGCATAAACTTTAAATTGCTATTGACACAGTAGAAATCCATGGTTTGTATTGTATACACTCCAAAACATTGTTTATTTTCTGTGCTTAGCTCTCCTGAACTTTGTGTCATACGTTTATCACAACACTATTAAGTAATGAGTTTCAAACTGTATAGTGGAGCAGGGTTGGCATGTTTGTGACAGACAGGTGGCACTTGAAGATCATGATCACAGTCCCAGGAATATGGGTGTGTTCTGTGAAGGTGGCACTTGAAGATCAAGATCACAGTCCCGGGGGTATTGGGTGTGTTCTGTGACGTATGATAAAGGAATTTATTAGTCTGTTTAAACTGATTGTGTGTTCTTAGCATATTTACCTGATTGTAACACTTCCTATAATAGAGAATTAAACCTTAAAAAAGAAATACCTACTAGTCCCTTGTCCTTGACTAACCCAGCAGCTAAGGTGGCTGTCTGCTGGCAGGAGAGAGATGTAGCACTGAAAGGAATAGATGAGCTCTATTGCCTATTAGCCTTATTCTGTGTAAATAAAATCCCAGTATACTTGTGAGTCTAAGTAATAAGTACCCGGACCTCATTTTTCAATCATTAGCCTAAACAAAATCCAAACATTCACCTGTGTAACGGTCAATTGTCATCTATCTGCCCCAACCCCAACTGATATATTTTGCACATTATTAACAGATATATTTTGCACATTATTAACCAGATATTTAAGTATACTTATATACCCGAATATAAGTTGATTCGGGTATAAGCCGAGGTACTTACTTTTACCTGAAAAAGGAGCAAAACTGATTGACTCGAGTATAAGCCAAGGGTAGAAATTATCACCACTTGTTATAAAATAAAACCACTTGTATTACATGCAGTAATAGCCAAATCCAGTACCAGTGCCCCCCAATTCCTTGGCACTCCATATGACATGTGATTTGAAACTACAACTTCTAGCATGCTTTGGTTGCAAAGGTTGAAGTAACACAACTGAAACATTGCATTGCACCTTAAGTCCTTGGAGTGCCCTCATCTTTCACGTATTAGTTTATTATATAATGTATAATATATATATATATATATATATATCGCATCATGATTGCACTCCATCTATCATAATACTTGCCGGTGCTGTCCAATGTACAAATATAATGAAGAAAGCAGACGCCACTCACAGGTCTTAGCAACAAAAGTTCAAAGTAGTAGTTTATTCGGTCAACATGTTTCAACCTATATCAGGCCGTCATCCCGTCGTGCTTTCTTCATTTTATATATATATATATATATATTATATATAATAATATATATATTCTATATAATAAAACCCTAAGTGGCGTCCCTGTGTGTGTGTCACTGCAGTTTCCTATGGACTACAACTAGAGGGAGAGTCTCTGCAGTTCCTATTGACTCACCACTAGAGCACTAGAGGGAGAGTCTCTGCCGTTCCTATTGACTCACCACAGAGGGAGGGTGTCTGCAGTTCCTATTGACTCACCACTAGAGGGAGAAACACAGAAAACACAAAGAGGGAGAACAGAATAAAAACAGACGCAGGAAAGGTTGTTGGAAAGGGGCCCCTGGATTTGGGACAGAGGGGCCCCTGGATTTGGGACAGAGGGGGGGCTGGATTCGGGACAGATGGGGGGCCATTGGATTTGGGACAGAGGGGGCTCCCTGGATTTGGGACAGAGGGGGGCCCTGGATTTGGGACAGAGGGAGGGCCTTGGATTTGGTACAGAGGGGGAGCCCTGGATTTGGGAAAGAAGGGGGGCTGGATTTGGGACAGAGGGGGGCCTTTGGATTTGGGACAGAGGGGGCCCCTGGCCTTGGACAGAGGGGGGACTCTGGCCTTGGGACACTTAAGAGGGTACTCTGTGCTTCTAGTGCCTGTTATTGTAGCGGGCTTAATGTCTAGTATATATATAAGTTTGATTCAAGTTACTATGTTCCAGGTGCCTCCAGGTATCATAGTTACATTAGCTGTGTACATAAATCAATAAAAATATGAAAATATTCCTGGGCACACTGTTTTCAAAGATAAAAAACTGGTTTTTATTTCAACATTTCAACACCAAATATATATATATATATATATAATATATATATATATATATATTATATATATATACATACAGGTAGGTTGTATGGGCACTCACTCCTCCAATCAATACTTGCCCTGGTGCAACTCCTGAGAAGGTATCAACAAGCAGTAATAATGGATGCACTCAAGGGTCCTTTTCACGGTTTTTCAAAGCACTAATAAACCGTGAAAAGGACCCTTGAGTGCACCATTATTACTGCTATATATATACAACAGCCTAACTGAATAGGGCGAGGATATTAAATCCATAATCAAAAATAGTGACTTTTTATGGATTTTGATATCCTTGCCCTATTCAGTTAGACTGTATTAGTACAGGTGGAGTTCACTGTGCAGTGTTTTTTTTTAAATGTATGTTTTTATTCTACTATATGTGTAATAAAGGTAGATTTTGAGCATTTTGCACTCATATAGAGTCCACCACTGGGGGTCTTTATTCTATCTTTTGATAGTTTTAGGGGTTATTGTTCTGTTCCCCTTCCTTCATATTTAGTACCTCATATGCAGTATTGAGTGCCTAGTGAGCTTTGTGCTGCTAGTTTGCACTTGGTCTTGTATTTTCTTCTACTTTTCTTGCTGTCTATCCATCTCCTTCTATTTTCGTACTATATCTTGTTCTATCCCTATTACTGTGCATACTCCAGACTCTCTCTAGATACTAGTACACTCTCTAGTTACCATGTATAAAGCAAGATGGCTGATGGTCCCCAAGCTTATCTCTGGAGTCTGGAGAAGGTGACAGACTCACATGACTCTTACACATAGCCTTGTCCCAGAAAACCACTATAGATTATGTAAATAGAGGCTCTATCATAGTTTTGCTGGGGGCCCAGTGATTCCTAGTTACATCACTGTATATATCATTTCAGGGACAGGGATCTGCCATTAATATTAACAATACTCCCTAACTTGTGGCATGACCTTTTTTTAAATTATTATTATTATAATTATTATTATTCTAATTATTATTATTATTACATTTTAGGTTTTACAATAGTAAAGGAACATGAATGAGAAGAAGCTGCAAACAGCCACTAATGTAAAAATGTCACAATAACCTGATTTGTTATATAGTATAATATGAGGTACTGTACCACCACTTTAACACTGGTTTTGTGGCAGTTGCAGGAGGTTCCCTAAATGCTCTTGACTCAATCAATAAAATGGGTTTTTATTTTGATGGGAATAGCAGAATTATTTAATAACAAAAACCCTGAGATCTTAAAGGGTAATCTTATTACATTACCAGCAAATTTTTAGGATTTCCTCTTTCAACAGACTATCAAAGTCAGTGGTATATAACAACCTGACAATCTAGTAATAATATTTGCATCCTAATTACATTTTAGCATAGTAGCATAAACTTTAACACTAGCAGTGTGATGCATGGGTAGCAATATCGTCTCCCCAGTGCAGATTTTTATATTCAGATAGTGGAGTTTAACCACTGTGGGACTTGGCTACTAGAGATGTCCGAACTTCGCAAAATCCGGTTCGCTCGAGTATCCGCAAATTTTCGGAAAAATGTAAAAATTCGAAAATCCGCGAGCGGACCCATAAAAATGAAAAAAATCCTCAAAAATATGAGAAAATACGCATTTTCGAAAATACAAGAAATCCTCGTAATTTTGAAAAATTTCGAAAATACGTATTTTCACGCATTTTCGAAAATACGAGAAATCCTCGTAATTTTCTAAAATTTTCGAAAATACGAAAAATCGTAAAACCGAGAAGGCGGAAAATCCAGAAAAATCCGCCGTTCGCGAACGGGATAAATTCGCGGCGAATCCGGGTTCAGATCCACGAACCGGCCATCCCTATTGTCTACCATTAAAAAGTATGTTGAACTACTGCATTACCCATGCAAGCAAAGCATTAAAACCAGGCTAATTGGTGCAGCAATGGTTAGAGCAATTTTAACTATAGAGCTGCCGCAAGCGACGTTATATTCCGATGGTGACTTTAACTCCACCACATTCAGGAGTGCTGCCACAGGGTTTCCTGAGCCACCATGGAAGAATTATAATGTACTATATGAATGTCAGGCAACATTTTCTTACAGTCTGTAAAGCCATCAAAATGTTGAAGTGAAAATGTTGCTAGGTTCTAGTTTACAAACCAGGAATTGTAGATTTTTATTGATTATGTTACATTCCAGAGAAATAGAATAGTAAAGGTACGTCCATATAAACAGATGGAAAAAGTACCCACTATCTTACAGCCAGAAATTACTCGTTTGTGATAACTGATCTGTACTATTTAATTTACTAATTTAGGTAAAAGGTTTGTTTTATTTGACATCTGCAACAAAAATTGATTTTACTTTACCACAGTGACCAGATTCTCTGATCATGTTCTAAAATAAACTCTTCTGATGTAAGGGTCAGCAAAATTTGGTTATTTGCTACTTGTAAACACAACTTTCATTAAAGAGATAAAAATTATATTACATTGATTGTGTTAATGGTTCTGTGAATGGAATTTAGTGTAAAACTGAACTCAATTTTATGTAACCAGGCATGAAACCCAATTTACAAATATTTAAAACGTCATTTTATAGAATGTATTCCAGTTGTCAGACAGCAACATTTTCCATTCATTTTGCACAATTTGTTCTTTTTAACACCAACTTAACACCAAAAAGTGGTATTCACAAAAAGTGTGTAAATGGCAATTTGAAGACAAAACTAGTAATGTCTCCACATTCACCATTTGCACCTTATGTCTTTGTGAAAATGATTTCCTTTTAATTATTTTTATCCAGTTGTCTTTTTTTTCTGTGAAATACTGATTTCTCCCGTGGGGTAAATTTAACAAAGTGTTAGTAAGACAAAGTCTTAAAGCTGTCATTATGAGGACCTCTAATTCACAACAACACAGTGAATTTAGAGTTTTTAAGAGATTTTGTTAGCAGATTTCATCTTTGTTTTGGCATAAAATAAAAAAAAACACCAACTAGGGGTCGGATGACAATTTTTGATATTAATAAAACTATTCCTTTGGTGTAAAAAAACCCCACTGTGTTGGTATAATTGTGCAAGATTATTTTTTGAAGATATTTTAATTTCCCCCAGTGCATTTAAAGCTTTTAATACGGGGCATGCATATTGTTAATTAGCCATAAACTGTGCACATTTTACAAGTCTGGCTTTAAAGTTATTTATGTTATTAATAGAGCTGTATAAAAAATGCACCTACAATGTTTCAGTCAAATTCAACTAAAAAAAAAGAAAGCATATTCCTCCCTGTATTCAATCAAATTAATTGTTTGTTAGAACACAAACAGATTTGTATTTTAAGGGAAGGAAATTTCTGGTATAAAATAAGATCTGATCACCAAATCATAACATGGCCTACTGTATTGTACAACTGTACTGTAGTGGTATAGCAATTAAGTTTGAAGAGGGCAAGGAAGCTTGGTGTAATGTAGCCTGAATGAATACAACTTTAAAGGTGATGGTTAAGTAAGTAACTTCAGAGTTTTATTTATATTTAAGAGTACATATTTAATGGACATGTCCACCAGCCACAGAAATTCATCCCCCTCCCTAAAACCCTGTGATAGTAATATATACTTACCTAAACAGCATCCCTGATAATAAAATAATCCTCCTGAAGGTTCCTGTTCCCTTCACTAGTTATTGCTGCCCTCTAAAAGCTGGTGGCGCAGTCAGCAACAATTTTTGGCTGTGGCTGTGGGTGTGATTATTTCTGCGCTGGAAAGAGGACAGAAAATGAAGCAAGGCTGGCAGGAGGATGGCGGACTGTTGGCTAATTATCTCTCTTCAGGAAGGTTAGGAACAATTGCAATCTTTTCGGGGGTGGGAAATGTAAGCATGAATTTTTATTTTGGGGTGGACATATATTAAACCATATATCAATGTCACACCCCAATTTAACAGAATTAATTTTCCATTCCTTGGAAATAAAAGCTGCTTCAGAAATCTGAAATCACTGTTCCCTTAAACTATGCATTTATGTGCACACACAAAACTTGTTAGGAATTAACAGACACAGGTAAACTGCTGTTACTGTGGTATGCAGCGCAATTTCAGTTTCATAGAAATTATTAATATCTGTGCACACTGCATATACAGTATACAATTAAAGGAAACAATACCTGGGATATGAAGCCTATTAACACCACATGAACATCACCTGAGGAAGGGGGTGGTAGGTCACCATACATTGTGATGTGTTTGTGCTGACAAATTGTGGCACATCACAGTTGTTTGAGATCTCCTCAGGAAATTCTGTTTCTTTCATGTGCATGTATGGTAACTAAAATGCCAACTTTGTGGCTTGACTGTTCATTGGCTTGACATGTGTGCTTATATTATTTGGATGGGGGTGTGGTGCAAGCTGCGGGATAAACAGGCAATGTATGATGCAATTCTAAATAATTCGCCTGTTAGGGCTGTAGCCCAAATTGAGATGTATTTAGCCTTACATATTCAGCAAAGATAGGAAAAAAAATGACAATGGCAAAGTTGGAACATGATTTCCAGGCCTATACCATAGTACGCAAAGCACAGCCACATTTGTTATTACACACTTTTAGCACCTAGCAATCAGAGTTCCCTCTATGCATGTTGGATACCATAGATCTACTCTATTACTTGAATAACATCAAAAAGAGAAGTGCCAAGCAGGCAAAATTAGGAATATTTGTAATTTCCTCTTGCAGTAGGTGGACTGAAGAAACAGATTACTTTTTCAATTCCAATTAAAAAGAATTGGTCCAGGAGACGATGAGCTAAGAATGCTCATCTATATCTGTTTCTTATAAACATGGGCTTATTTTATTTTCTGTAGAAAATACATGGACAGAGCTAAACAAATCATACTAATAATATGATCATTTTATATGAAGCCCTGATATTCCCTGACTGCTAGGACCAATTTAGCAGACATTAGAAAGAAACCTTAGCTACATTCAGAATTGTTCGTTGAGAGAAAGAATGTCTTAGATACAATTAGCATGTTTACCCCTGGGGCCACTAAAACCAAGCAAACTCTTGTGCACACCTGCTGGCTTCCAGGCAAACCTGAGACCTCCTGGTTATTATATCTTTGAAAAGAGATACCATTTCTCTCTAAGCCATGCACATGAAATGTTTTCTTTTTAAGATAAATAATTTTTTTTAATTGAAGTAAATGTATTTGGATGTTAAATGTCTGAAAATGCAAATAAACAAAAATTGCTGTTTGGTTACTACATTTTCATGACCTTGGTAGTTCCTCAACATACCTACCTTGCAACACCCCATTTGGTTTTACCTGCCCACAACACCGTTTTCTTCCCCCCATCCTTCAATAAAGACAACAACACTGAATATACTTTAATAATAACTGGTCATGGCAGTGTTAGTCCTAAGAAAACTCCCTTCTCCCTTTTGCCACCCCACCTTAAATAAAAACACATACACTTTCTTGGATCAAAAAGACCACAGCAGGTTTACTTCACAAAACTTGTTTACAAAACTGAAGTGCAACATATAATTTTCATATAAGTGCTAAACAGTGCAAACGTTAATTACCACTTAACATTCCTTAACCTATATTGCAACAATATAACTTTATATATGGTCCATAGAGGCCTGCCCAACTCTGCTGGCAACCTTGTGCAGCTCATCAGCCATCCCAGCACCGGCTCAATGAGTGCCCCCCCATTTTCCTATGACCACCTGTTCTTAGTCAAGAAAGGACCTATCCACCTGCACCTCTCTTACACCAACTGTTTTTGCTCCCCTATCCACTCTCTCTCTCCTCTGTGGACCCCCGTTTCTTGCTGTGACTACACTCCCTGCTTCTAATTGAAAATACTCAATTTCCTCCTCAAGGGGGAGGGTGGGTGGGTAACACTCCACTTTGTCTGCTAAAACGAAAGTGAAAGTGCCTCTCCCTCATGTGCTCCTGTCTTTATACCCCTTCCTCCACCTATCCTGAGCTTTCCTTCCTTAAACTCTCCTATCAGCTTCTTCCTGCCTCTTTCTCTTCCTACTGCTCCTATCTGACCACCCCCTTCTTTCAGTTTCGTTTTCCCCTGACAACCTGCCATGTCCTTCATTCCTTAGGGTCATTACGTATCTGTGTATTTATTACAAAGAAACAGTCCAAATGGCAATCGGAAAGGATCAATGGATCAACCAGAACTATGGGGGAGATGCAATTAATTTTGACTTGACTTGAAAAGTGACTTGCACTTGTTCCTGCGATGTAGTAACCACTTTGCGACTGTTATTGCATTGTGTAAATATTGGCGGTAAGTTGCAATCTTTTGCACAGCTTTAAAGCCACAATTAAAAAGACTTTCATTTTGATGCAAAAACAGAGCATAATAATCACTAACTTTATTGTATCTTGTGCTTGTGGAGGTAGGCGTGGTGAACTAATTAATAGTGCTTGTTGAACTGGAGGGCTTGGCACTAGCCGGCTAACTGGAGGGATGTCTTGGCACAAGCTGACTAACCGGAGGGCTGACTTGACACTGGCTGGTGAACTAGAGGGCTGGCCTAACAGTGGCTGCTGAACCCTCCAGTTCAGCAGCCACTGTTAATTCATCCTCCAATTCAGCAGACACGGTTAGGTCAGCCCTTCAGTTCACCAGACACTGTTAGTGTTCCAGTTTACCTCACACTGATAGATCAACCCTCTATTTCAACAGACACTGGTAAGTCAGCCCTCCAGCTCTGCAGACACTGTTACCAGCCACTATTAGGTCAGCCCTCCAATAAACTAGCCACTGTTAGGTCATCTCTCCAGTTCACCAGACACTGGTAGGTCATCCCTCCAGTACACCAGCCACTGTAAGGTCAGTCCTCCAGTACACCAGACACAGTTAGGTCAGCCCCCCAGTTCACCAGATACTGTTAAATCAGCCCTCCAGTTCAACAGACACTATTAGGTCAGCCCTCCAGTTCACCAGGCACTGTTTGGTCAGCCCTCTGGTTTGCCAGACACTGTTAGGTCAGCCCTCCAGTGCAAAAGATACTTTTAAGTCAGCCCTCCAGTTCAGTGGCCACTGTTATGTCAGCCCTCCAGTTCAGCAGCCACTGTTATGTCAGCCTTCCAGTTTATCAGCCAGTGTTGACTTAATTGAGGCTGTTGAACCGAAGGGCTGACCTAATATTGGTTGCTGAACCCTCCAGCCCTCTAGTTCAACATAGACTGTAAAGTCAGCCCTTCTGTTCAGTAGACCCTGCTAGGTCATCCCTACAGTTCAGCAGACACTGTTAGGTCAGCCCTCCAGTTCACCAGAAACTGTTAGGTCAGTCTTCCAGTTCATCATCCAGTGTTGACCTAGCAGTGGCTGGGAATTAGAGGGCTGACCCAACAGTTGCTGATGAACTGGAGGGCTGACTTAACAGTGTCTGCTGAATCGGAGGGCTTATTTAAAAGTGGCTGGGAAACTTAAGGGCCACATTGAGGTAGTAATATATGTGTCAAGCAGAGTGTCCCCAAAGAGACTGGTATATAAAAGTCTTCCCGCAATTACTGGTATGTACACACAGTGACTGGAACATAGAAATTTGCCAACAGTGAGTTTGACTAGTACATGCAAGTTTGCCCACAGTGTAATTGGTACATATAAGTTTGCGCACAGTAAGCGGTACATACAATATTGCTTACAGTGAGAGTAAGTGGTACAAACAAGTTTGCCCACAGAGAGACTGGTACATATAAGTTTGCTCAGAATAACTGGTACATACAGGTTTTCCCACAGTGAGAGTGATTGGTACATACACATTTGTCCACAGTGACTGGTACATTTAAGTTTGCCCACATTGTCAATGGTACATATAAGTTTACCAACAGTGACTAGTACATGTAGGTTTACCCACGGTGAGTGTGACTGGTACATACAAGTTTGCCCACAGTGAGTGTGACTGGTACATACAAGCTTGCCCACAGTTTGACTGGTACATATAAACTTGCCCACAGGGCCTTGCCCTGAAGAGCTTAGAATCTAAGCACATTATTTGACACATGTAACCTATCAGTATGTCTTTATGATTGTGGGGGAAACAGGAGTGCCTGGAGGAAACCCACTCAAACACAACTCCTTGTCCAAGAGTGGATTCGAGCTCAGGCTGCAATGCATCAGTGCTAACCACTGAACCACTATTTGTCCGCAGTTTGACTGGAACATATAAGTTGGCCCACAGGTATATATACGTGTGGCCCACTGGTACATATAAGTTTACCCACAGTGACTGGTACATATATATTTGCCCACAGTTACTGGTACATACAAATTTGCTCACAGTGAGTGTGACTGGTATATATAAGTTTTCTAGCCCCGTGACTGGTACATACAAGTTGTCCCACAATGTGACTGGTACATACAAGTTTGTACACAATGTGACTGGTTCATAAAGGTTTGCCCAAAGTGAGTGTGATTGGCACTTACAAGTTTGCCCACAGTTTGAATGGTAAAAATAAGTTGTGCACAATGACTAGTACATACAAATGTGTCCACAGTGAGTGTGAATGGTACAAGCCTGCCCACAGATTGTCTGGTACATATATGTTTGGCAATGGAGTGACTGGTACATACAAGTTTGCCCACAGTGAGTGTAACTGTTACAAATTCTGGTGATTTTACTCCCTGTGGACTCAGGTGATGGCATGCAGGCAGAGCAGAGGCAAGATTGTGGCGCTATTGTGGTAGATAGAAACCAGGATGCCACTTAATTACGAATGCTCAAAGAGTGAAGTATCTGAGTTCTGTGAGGGACTCAGAAGTCATTAGGGTGATAACTAAAGAAAGAAGACTTTGGGATCAAGATGTCAGTGACATCGGAGACGTTGATTTTACCGGTGATGGTGTTGTCACTGGTGGCGGCAGTGACATTGTCTGCCATCGGTGGAGTTGGAGAAAAGAAGATGCCGGTGACTCATAAAGGTCTTTTTTAGGACCAGGTGTGGTCGAG
The DNA here is from genome assembly GCA_019447015.1 of Hymenochirus boettgeri. Lineage (NCBI taxonomy): Eukaryota > Metazoa > Chordata > Amphibia > Anura > Pipidae > Hymenochirus > Hymenochirus boettgeri. The sequence goes on along the minus strand of CM033476.1, from coordinate 242,492,755 downwards.
GTTTTGAGCTGCGGGACCCCCTTATCAGCCACAAGGGCTTTTCTAAGAGCCAATGGGGGTCCTGGTTTTGAGGTTCAGGACCCCCAGGATCAATGCAGGATCAATGGTACTTGTCACAAAGGCACTTCTAAGTTCTAACACAAACAGACGGTAACACCTGTGAAATGTGCACCAATACTATTTTGTGTAGCCTAAGCTTAACTGTCCCCTTAAAACAGAAATTACTGGCCCCCTTTATGCAGGCCCATTTATTGTCTGTCACCAACCTTGCTGTTCCGACCCCTTCACAAAAAGCTGGAAAGCTTCGCAGGCGGCCTCTTTTAACATGAAAAAAATCCTCTCTTTAATATGTCACAGTTTTCTAGCCAGCTCAAAGCTGAGTACACATGGAATCGACCCTTTATCATTAAAGTGTGTAGCACAGAAATGAGCATTCCACAGGGTGACAATGAATCAAGTTTTAAGTGCCAGGGAGGGGGTCCCAGATTCGAGATTAGGGACCCCCTAAGCCCCAAAAGGCACTTGTCAGTGCCCCTGGTGAGGTGCAGGGTCCCTGCTCCCTGCTTGTGTGCACCCCCCTATGGGGCATGCCACTAGCGGGATACGCCTCCCTTCCCAGCTGCACTTCCACCCCAAACACACACACCCGGGCCTGATCACCTTCGCCACCCCCCACCCCCGGTCCTGCAATGTGATCCTCTCTTTATTATGTTGCAATTTCCTAACCAGCTTAAAGCTGAATATCTGTTGTATTCAATTAGATCAACTGGACTTGAAGTTTAGTTCTTGAAGACATTTCGCTAGTCATCCGACTGTCTTTCTCAATTCAGAATGACTTGTACATTGAGAAAGCCAGTTGGATGACTAGCGAAACGTCTTCAAGAACTAAACTTCAAGTCCAGTTGATCTAATTGAATACAACAGATATACCATGACCTGGATGAATGAGACCCTTCACAAGCATACTTAAAGCTGAATATACATGGATTGTAACAGAATTGACCCTTTATCATTACAGTGTGTCGCACTAAAATGAACATTCCACGGGGTGATGAAAGTTCATCGTCACCTCAGACCTGACCGAAAATTTTCCTCGGACCAATGTACTAAATAAAGTACAGGGAGTTGGCTGTGGCTGAAAGGAATGTGCCATTTGTGAACGTTTTGCCTATACTTTTTATAGGGACAACACCCGGCACTGTGTGTAGCCTGATCTTTAAAAAATGACAGACAGAATGTTAAAGCTTAATAATCCCAGACCAGTTTCCTGAGTCATTTACACATACTGTTGCTATTTATACCTCACATTTAATCAGAACTTTCAGATTTTTATCTCCCTTTGAATTCTGTGGTCTATTTTCGAATTTTCAAATGTTTTTAAATTTCGAAGATGGAACGGAATTGGTTTTGAACATTTCTAGTTACAATGTACAATGCAGGGCACATGAGAACTTACACATTCATCTACTTAAAGCAACTCTGTGGTACCCATTATAGCTTTGTATTTGAGGAATTTTACCATAAGGGTATCACTGCCAACCCTTACTTGTACCAAGGGTGGACAATTTCTCTAAAGCATCCTTTCTTTAATAGCATTTCGTCTCAGATACTACAACCTTTGTTAATATAACAGCAGATACTGTATGCCTCTTCTCAGAACATTGAAATATTATTTTGCCTTCCACTTCTCTAGGGAATCAAGATTCACTAAGGGAGACCTGGATAAATCATTTGCACTGACGCCCCAGAAGCTAGATCCAGCTCTAATAAAAATCTGTACAATTGACAAGAAATTCTTCAGAGACATCAATTATTTTCAATACCAAAGAATAAAGCTCAAGCATGGTGTCAGTTAAACGGCAGCATGTTTATTTATTTTGCACAAAATATAATACTTCAGTATATACTGTCCATTTTTGTATATCTACACACACATACGCAAAGTAGAATACACAGATCTTGCTAACCAGTAGTTAAACACAAAATGAAACATGTTGCTGAACATGACATTTAGTGGGAGATTTAGTTATTATTATATTATTTCATTAGAGGGGGTATATTCAAAGTAGCACTGCAGATCGGACACAGAGTACAGACAAGAATAGAATATTAAAGTAGGTCATCAAATTCAGAAAAGGCCTTTAGCCTTTATTTCATCTAACAACACTGGGGATGTTTGTACCCTTTAGGGAATGTTATTTTCACAACCTACCATGGTGAAACAGAGGTGAGAGTACAGGTAAAAATATAATATTGTATTAAATATAATATTGTATAAAATATAATATTGTATAAAAAAAATAAAATATATATATATATATATATATGTAGGCAATAAAATCCCTCAAGAACGATACCTCACTTATTATACGCCCTGCGGATAAGGGGGGCGCAATAGTGCTTTTGGATATGGACCATTATAGGTCTGACCTCCTGTCCCAACCGTCCGATGGCTCTGTATATAAACTACTGCCAGGGGATCCAACCTCCAAATTAAAAGTCAAACTGGATAAACAAATAGAAACGGCCTTACAAGCTGGCTGGATTGACACCAATACAGTCAATTATCTCAACAATCCGTTTCCAAAAGTTCCGATTATATATACTGTGCCGAAACTGCCACCGGGCAAGACCGATTGTGGCGTCTAAAGAGTCCCTATTTAAACCAGTGGCCATATACTTGTACTAATTTCTACAACCATTAATCAAGAACATGAAATCATTTCTACGAGACAGCCAGCATTTTTTACAAATATTGAGTGAATATAGAGGGCCTTTTAAGGACACTGTTATGATGTCATGTTATGTACAAAGCTTGTACACGGTTATACCCCAGGGGTTAGAATTTGTAAGGAAGCACTACACAAAAGTGGGCATAAGGCAGCACCTACGGAATTCCTCATGGAATTATTATTGTTCATATTGAACAATAATTACTTCCGATTTGACAACTCTTATTACCAGCAAACATCCGGAACCACTATGGGGTCCAATATAGGACCCGCATTTGCCAATCTAGCGATGCAAGATTTTGAAGAGAGGTACATCTATCCCCAGTTTAAAAACAAACTAAAAATCTATAAAAAAATATATAGATGATCTATTCATTCTTTGGGGAGGTAGTGTGGAGGAATGCAAAAAGTTTGTGGAATATCTAAATGGCGCAAATACACCATATAAGCTCACAATGACAAGTGATGTTAATTCTATTGACTTCCTTGACTTGAGGATATATAAGACACAGGAAGGGTTTGGGACCACACTCTTCACCAAACCTACTGATCACAACTCTCTGATCCACTCAGACAGTAGTCACCCTGCACCTATAAAAAATGGTGTCATGCACTCACAGTTCCTCAGGCTTACCCGTAATAACACGGATAACGATAACATGATACAACAAATGGAACTCATGTGCAATAAATTTACGGAGAAAGGATATACGGAGAGGGATATCCAAGCCCAGCTACACAAAGCCCTATACCCAAATGAGGACCTAGAGAAAAGCAATGCAGCCAATCTGGCCATCAAGGGCTCCAATTCTAATCTTATTCCCATCTCCATGGACTACACTCTATACATTCAGGATCAGGAATAGTATTAGGGCCCATTGGAATATACTATCAGGGGATAAGGGACTTCCCTTTAATAACACTAGGCCCCTCTTCGCACACAGACGTGGAAAAAGCCTTCACAATCTTCTGGTTCAAACAGATGTTAAGGAACCCTCTGGTAGGGGGGACAATTGGCTAGACAAAAGGGGGTGCTACAAATGCACGGGATGCCAAGCATGCAGATTCATGGTAACGGAGAAGAATTTCCCCCCACCCCCACTCGGGAAAGCGAATTAACATCATACACAGAATGTCCTGCTTATCCAAGTTTACAGTGTACATCATCACTTGCCCATGTGGGTTATACTACGTGGGCAAGACAACCACCACTCTCCGTGAACGCATGGCAAACCATAGACAGGCCATTAGAGTGTCCACATCGGTAAACAAGTTACAAAAAAAATTCAGCCGGTCGCCAAACACTTGCGAGAAAAGGGCCACCCCATTGCTACCATGAAATGGATGGCCATAGATCATGAACCGGCAAAAGATAGCTCCAATAAGGCACAAGTCCTTCTGCGGAGAGAAAGCAATTGGATCAAGAAATTGAACACCCTATCCCCAAAAGGATTGAACGAATAATTATCATTATCATGTTTTTTTATAAGTGTGAGGATCCCACTGTATACACCTTTTTTATATACAGCGGATACGCCTTATCACACCTCAATATGGCCATTTAGCTCTTACAGTTGCCCCCTTTTTCATCATATAACCTCCCCTTGATATAGACACTCATATAATGTTGGATATATAAGTATTTACCAGGATTTAAGTCTGTTACAGTATTGCTAAATTCTGCATTTTTGTAGATATTTTTAACCTTAAACATTTCCCAGGATTCGAGTCTCTAACATTGCTGCCGATTTTTGTATTTTTGTAGATTTTTTTAGCCCTTTTTTATACAAAAAGCTTTGATACTTTATGAATTTCATTGTTCTATTTGCACTTTATATATAGCTATTTGCACTTATTATAAATAGCACGTGCTTTAGAAATTTATAGGGATAATTTCTTAGCCTTCACATGCTGTAGCACTATAGCACTTTATTCTGAGGGGATACCCCATCACCTGGGGATTGTTTCACCTAATAGCACAGATCTGTTTACTATTGGCCTTTTAGCCACTCAATATGCAGCACCACATTCTGATACGGCTGCTGGGTGTCAATATGTTGCACTTTCTGGCAATTTTTCTCTTTTAACATTTTTTAACACTTTATGCTCTTACCTCTGGGTTTATCATGTGGGGTCACACATTTGACTTTTAATAAGGTACACGTAACTCTTTTAGCACTTTTAATACTGATTTGACAGACATAGCCCACCAGCGGGGAGACACATCAGTGCGGGGATGTTCTACACGTAGAGGGTTAACACTGCACGGGAGCTATCCCAGGAGCAATGAGGGTGGGGGTGTGTGTTTTGTCATGGTTATTGGTAGGGGTGGAAGTTACATTATTGTTGTCCTGAAGACGGCCCGGATGAGCTGAAATGCGTAGACGTTGGTTTGTTTGAATAAACACTAGTTACTGAAGACCCAGGAGTGCTCCTTTCTATCTTATTGTGTATCACTATTGGAGGCACCCGGGAACATTGGCGGCAAGGCAGGAGTGCGACCGTCTAGCACTAGTATATATATATATACTAGTATATATTTTATGTGAGTGCCTACATCTGAGTTTATATATTTTTTTTTATGTGCGTGTGAGTAGACAGTATTTACACTGCAGGCGAGTTAAGATCTCAATGCGGAATTTTGACAGAGGAAACAGATTCTCCACATCAAATCTGTGTAACATTTTGACATCAAAACTTTTTACAGTTAAAATTTTAGTAGCTCAGTATTAAAATGTAATTAGCGTTTCTAAACAAAAAAATGTTGATGGTGGTACCAAGAGTTTCAAACTATATACCATACTCCATATTATATATGCACTTAAATGAAATGTACTAAAAAAAAAATCTTGCCGTCCCCCCCTTTTAATTCAGATATACAGTACATGATGATATACATGATGTTGTGTAACCTACAAAGCAAATATATCTAAATGATAGCTAGGAATTAGCACACACCTCCAAAAACTCTTTTCAGTTGCTTTTGTTATTTTATTACCACTTAAAATGCAGAGAACTGCAAGTAAACTGTCAAGTAAAAATACTTAAGATTTATTTGGATGTATTTAGTTTTCTTATTTTCATTAGTATTACATAGTGTGTGTGTGTGGGGGGGGGCTATGTGTGTCAGCTATTTACATTTAAAACTAGCGCAAACACAATATTTAATCGCGGGGGTCGTATGTGCATGTAATTTTTGCTTAACCGGTTAGCACAACTTGAACTCCATATATTTGCCCAGCGAGTCTGGATAAAGAGCCTGATATTGTCACATTTTCTTTGGGAGATGGCATGACTGAAAGGGGAACTAAAGTCTCCAGACAACATTGTCCCAATTGACAGAGCACATTCACAAACATACAACAAGCTGTGTCTCACCCCAACCTTTGCTGTGGCCATTGGGTTATTTATGAAAATAACCTGTGAGTACTAGGGGTCAGCTCCCACAATACGCCTTTGCTGGGTAAACCCCCAACTAAGTGTCTGCGTACAGGCACATGCTCTGTAGAGCTCAACAGATCAAAACAAAAAAGTTGCAGCCAATCAAACTTGGGGTTCAAACTTGTGACCTTCTGAACTGTTTGCGTCTAAAGGTGAGCCACCACTGAAGAAGCTGAAAACCTAGAAGATGCAGCCAATCAAACTTGGGGTTCAAACTTGTGACCTTCTGAACTGTTTGCGTCTAAAGGTGAGCCACCACTGAAGAAGCTGAAAACCTAGGTACAGTTAGAAGCTTTATCTTTTGCATGGAATATAATAGAAACAAAAAAAGGTATGTCTGGGTATTGAACTTGTGACCTTCTGAACAGTGTATTTTTTAAACCTGGTGCCTTACCCGGTGAGCCAACACTGAATAAGCAGCAAATACATGTACATTTATTAATTAAACAAGCAGCCAAGTCTTTTCAGGGACTTCCAAATTGGTGTGTAGACATCTTTAAAGAAAACACTTTGTGCATAGAGACAGTGAATACTGGGGTCAGGGGGAGTGGTTCTTTGATGACTTCATGGGCTGTGGGTTGTACTGGCAACAACAAGGAAACCTTATTTACAGAATCTATTTCTCATATGTACTAAATGCAACGTGCTAGAGAAGAATCTTACAATGTATGGGTTTTCTGGCGAGAAAAACTTTCACATTAGGTTTTTAAAAAAGTAAGTTTAGTTCTCCTTGAAATAATATGTGATAATCTTAGTATTATTAATATTACTGTTCCACTAATCAATTAAATGCTACACATAACTAATAAAAAGGAGAACTAAAAATAAAAGGTAAAGAATCCTTAAAGGAGAACTAAACCCAAAATACAAAGGCATCTCCACAGACTCTATAACTGTCACTTTGTAAAACCATTTGTCTCTCACCTCTGAATTCAGCTTCTTACTGTAGAAATCATTTATAGAACATTTCTGAGTACTGGCAATCTATGATGTCATGGCTGGCTTCTAGTGTTGCCTCTTCCTGGTGGTCCAGGTACCAAAATTCCTTCTGCACATGCTAACTAGCTACCTTATTCTAAGCTGCATGTAACAGTTGAACTCAGAGTCCCCACCTGCCAGTGTCTCCCAGCCAATCATCAGAGAGAGCAGTGAATATTATTAGCATATTTTCCTGCTCAGAGTGGGGGGAAAGTGTTAACCCTTTTCATATGTATTTAGGAAGAAACTTGTTAACCCTTTATATTTGTGAGCATTTCTGCAAGACTGTGACTTTGTATGTGTTTATTTCTGTACTCTACCATTTATATTAGTGTGTGTAGGCGTCCACACAATAAAGGCTTTTTATCTATAATCTCACAGTGGATGGTCTCTTGTTTTTGAAGATTTTTAGGGCACAGCCACACTGCAATGCACCTGAATCGCACACGGTTTACATGCGCTTGCGTTTTGTCCATTGTCATTATGAAAGCGCATGCGATTGCACAAAAAACGCATGTTACCAAATTGCTGACACATGCGTGAATCGCAACACACCTGAAGTCGCAAGATTTTGGTGCGTAGCTGCGATTTGGAAAATTGCAATCGCCTGAAAAACTTGCTTGTGTGGCCTAGCCCTTAGAAGAATGCAAGCTGCATTGATTTCAGTTTAGCCATACAGCATGTATTTAATGCAATGGAACTTAGCAATTTCCTGAGGCTGTGGCCCCACTTAAGTGCCAGGAAGATGCACGGTCACAATAATGAGCGATTGTGCTTGCTTCTGTGCATGGCCGTTTTGTTTCCACAATTGGACCCTAGCAGAGCGCATGCAATACAGACAAAAAAATGGTGATCACATGCACTCCAATACCACACAGAAATGCATCGCATGTAGTGGGTGCCGGTCCCATAGGCTTTTACATGTCTGCACTCCCACTAGCACAATCGGATCACAAACCACAATCCAAAATGCGCTAGTGGAAGCTAGCCCTAAGGGGCATATTTATAAACCTTCGTTAAGTTTTCGCGGCCTTTTTCACTGACATTAACGCATAAATCGCGTTTAACGCGATTTATAAATGTCCGAAAACGGCCGCGAAAAGTTAACGAAGCGTTAACCCTTCGCGTCGATACTTATCTGTTACCGCCGCTTCTATTTATAAAGTGGCGGTATGTGTTTCACAGTGCTAGTATCGGCTGTTTTACTTCTCCACCTTGAAGGTGGCGAAAACAGCCGATACTAGCCTCCCCGCGGCGGGGATGGGCAGGCAACCCTCGGCGGGTGGTCGCACACGCCCCGGGAGGCACGCCCACCCCGCCCACAACCCCCCGCGACCACCCGACGCCGCTTCCCAGCAGCCCCTCCCAACCCCTTCCCCGCTCGCGGCAATCTTAGAACGGGAGGCTAGGAGGGGCTGCCGGGAAGGGGCCGCAGCAGGTGGTCGTGACCACCCGCCGCGCACCCCCTCCCCAGCAAACCCTCCAAGCCCCCCCACCCCGGCCGCTCCTCGGGAAGGGGAAGGGAGGGTGCCGCTGGGAGGGGTGGAGGCACCCTCCAGCGGGGCCCTGAGAAGGGCATTTCGGGGCTTAAGGGGTCCCGCAGCGCGAACCACTTCCTGCTGGGAAACGGCGGCGGGTGGTCGTGTGCCTGCCCCCTTAGCAGAGGCGTCGGGAAGGGATTTTAAGTCCCTTCGCGGCGATACTGTGGACTTAAAATTACCGCAACACATCGCGGCCGCGATACATATCGCAGCAATGGCGCTCGCCGTTATAAATACGGCGATAGCGCTATTTTCGCGGCCGCGATGTGCGGCGGTAATTTTTTTGCTCTAATTTCGATTTTTTATAAATATGCTCCTAAGTGTTTGAATCTTAAAGGGAAAGGTGGCAACCCCAGTAGAATTGAACTGACCACTTTACAAGGGACATTTATAAAAACAAAACAGCTCAGAGCTGCAGGTACAGCTCTGTATAGTATAGTATTTGAGGTTGAAAAGACATACGTCCATCCAGTTCAACCCATCTAGCAATATCCTCATTTCCTGCCTAACTGTTGATCCAGAGGAAGGCAAAAAAAACCACCAAATTTATGAAGGGAAAAAATTCCTTCCTGACTCCAAGTGGCAATCGGAAATTTCCCTGGATCAACTCTACTTTATGTATCAATACCAGTAACTTGCAACATTCCTTGTTTGCAGAAACTCATCCAGCTTTTTTTAAACTGACCAATGAACCTGCCATAACAACGTCCACTGGAAGACAGTTCCATAGTTTACCGTTCTCACAGTTAAAAACCCTTTCCGTGCTTGAAGCCTAAACCTTTTTTCTTCAAGTCTTAAGGGATGTCCTTGTGTCCTTTGACATGTTCTATTGGTGAACAATGGCCCAGATAGTTTTTTTGTATGGCCCGTTAATGGTATTATACACAGTAATCATATCCCCACGCAAGCGCTTTCTCCAGCATACATAATTGTAACTTTCCAGTCTCTCTTCATATTCAAGCTCCCCCAATCCCCTTATTAATTAGTTGCCCTTCTCTGAACCCTTTCCATTTCAAAGATGTCTTTTTTGTACACAGGATTCCAAAATTGCACTGCATATTCCAAATGAGGCCTTACCAATGCTTTGTAGAGGGAGAATTACATTTTCCTCCCTTGAATCCATACCTCTCTTATACAAGACAATACCATGCTGGCTCTGGCTGTTGCCGCCTGGCACTGCTTGCTACCTTTAAGTTTGTTATCCACCAAAACCCCAAGATCCCTTTCCAACAGGGATTCACTTAACACAGAGCCATTTATAGTATAAGTAGCACAAGGATTTTTAAGTCCAAAATGCATCACTTACATTTATCAACATTGAAATTCATCTGCCACTTAGCAGTCCAATGTGACAATCTATCTAGATCCCCTTGCAACGATTGCACATCCTCTGAAGTTTTTAATGGTCGACAAAGTTTTGTGTCGTCAGCAAACACAGAAACCTGCTGACAATACCCACTTCCAAATCATTAATAAATAGATAATTAAATAGAATGGCCCAGCACAGAACCCTGTGGCACCCCACTTAGCACTTTAGCATAATGATGAAGCCCCATTTACAACTACTCTCTGCATCCTATTCATTAACCAATTTCTATCCAGTACAAATGTGACTCCCCAGACCAACAGACCTTAGCTTATACATTAGTCGCCTATGGGGACTGTATCAAAAGCCTTTGCAAAATCCAAGTAAACTACAACTACTGCTATGCCAGAGTCTAAATTTCTACTTACTTCCTCAAAAGCCAAGCAAGTTAGTTGACAAGATCTATTCCTCCTAAATCCTTGCTGGTTACTACTTATAATGTCAGTCCTTGAAACATAATCTAGAACTAGATGTATTTTATCCGGTCCAGGAGATTTATTAATATTAACCCTATTTAGTTCTTTCTGTACCATATCCTCGGTTAACCAAAGTGCACTTTTTATACCATTATTGTTACTATAGTGTATACAGAGGGAAAAAAAATATTCAAGACATTTGCTTTATCGATATCCTCCGTAACTATCTTATCCCATTAATTAATGGTGCCACATTCTCAGTCTCATCTTCTTACTATAATATACTTAAAAAAAGTTTAGGCTTAGTGATGCTTTGTTCAGCTATCCTAAATTCATTATTCATTTTAGCTAGTTTGATTGCTTTCTTACACTCCTTATTACAGTTTTTATAATCCCTAAAGGCCCTTTCCGTTCCCTCGGCCTAAAGGTTTTAAATGCCTTTTTCTTCCTTCCATTTGCCTTTTACATCAGAATTCAGCACATGGGCGCGGATTTATTTTTTTTACATTTATTTCCCAAGGGTATACATTTAGATGGAACTGGCTTAAAATCCCCTTGAACACAGTCCACTTCTGTTCGTACCTTACCTGATAATACATTATCCCAGTTGACATTCTGAAGAGCTGCTTTTAACCTGGGAAAATGTGCTTCCCGAAATTAAATGTTTTGTTAACCCAGCGCACTTTTCCTTCGATAACAAAGTCCAAACGCCACTATTTCATGGTCACTATTCCCTAAGCCTCCAGTTACCTTTATATCTATAATGCGCTCCACAATGTTAGATATTACCAGATCCAACAGAGCTCCTTTTCGTAGGAACCTCAACCACTGTGAGAGAAATTATCCTGCAGCAAATTCAGGAACTCATCGCCTTTTTCTGTGATGGCAGTTCCACCACACCAATCAAGTCAGGGTAATTAAAGTCCCCATAATGAGCACACTCCCAAACTTGCAGCCCTTGCCAACTGCATATAAAGTTGACTCATCTTCTCTGCTAGCATTTGGCGGCTTATAGCAGACACCAACAAATGACATTACCCCCTTTCCTGTTGCCTAATTCCACCATATGTTCCACTTTAACATCCATATCGCCAGTTATCTCTCTATTAATTTGGCTTCAATTCTTTTTTAACATAAACACATACTCCTCCCCCTTTCCTTTTTTTTTCTGTCCTGCCTAAACAAGGCAATCCTTCTATATATACAGCCCAGTCGTGAGAACTGTTCAACCACGTTTCTGCTATACCTATTACATCATACTTTTCATTCAATGCCATAATTTCCAATTCACCCATTTTGTCAGCCAGGTTCTCGCATTTGAAACATAATTTTAGATTATGATCCTGTAATTTATTCGTACACTTTAATACACATGCCTCCCTCCCCCTATGCTACCCCACCCCTTTCCACCCACCACTGGCCTATCTACACCCTGCTTTCCTCCTGGGCTATTATCTCAGTGAGACTGCTAATACCCTCCCCCCCAAACCTAGTTTAAAATCTCCTCCAACCCTCTAGCCATCTTCTCCCTTAAAACAGCTGCACCACCATCAGTGAGGTGCAACCTATCCCTACTAAAGAGCCTGTAGCCGACAGCAAAGACTGCCCAGTTCTCAATAAACCCAAACCCTTCTTCCTTACACCACTCTCTTAGCCAGGCATTAATTCTCCTAAGCTCCCGCTGTCTCCCTGGCTTAACACGTGGCTGTGGTAGTATTTCTGAAAACACTACCCTGGAGGTCGTTGCTTTTATCTTGGCCCCTAGCTCTCAGAAATCATGTTTAAGGACCTCACCTCCTCCTCTAACTTTGTCATTGGCACCAATGTGAACCAAGACCGCCGGGTCACACCCGGCCCCACCCAATAATCTGTCTACAAGATCCACCACATGCCGAACCCTAGCACCAGGCAGGAAACACACAGTTCAGCATGTAGGGTTTGGCGGCAGATTACCATATCTACCTTCCTTATAATGGAGTCCCCTACCACTACTACCTGCCTTGCATTCCTGGTCCTTCGTTCCTCCTCCCTTGTATCAGAGATGGCAGTCTCCTGGGTGCTCAAGGGACTAGCCCTCTCCATTCACGCTAATTCTGAGGTGTCCTCCTCCACTTCATTACCTAAGGCGGCAAATTTGTTGGGATGGACAATCTGGGAAGAAGCCCCCCTACTCTTCCATTCCCCACTTCCCCTAGTAACCCTAACAAAACTACCTCCCCCTCAACCTTCCCTGTCCCACTTCCACCCAGCTCTATACTATAGTGCCTGCTGACCCCCCAGTTCTGCCAATCCTTGCAATGCTGCAAGCTGCCCCCTTAGAATCTCCGCCTCCGCTTCCAAATGGGCAACCCACTCACACCTGACACAGACATAGGTTCCCCGGAACGTCTGCTCCAGGCCCAACAACTGTGAATCCTATTTAACTAATAGGCCCCAACCCCCACACCAATTAGTGCAAGAGCCAGGAAGAGAGAAAAAAAAAAACACTTATTAACCTTTTCACAGCCTGTTCGCGATGACAACAGGTGCAATACTAAAATATAGAAGCCCAGCGCACCCCTTTAACTGGAAGAAGAAAGATTAGTCTGCTTACTGCACACACAGTACTTAACACAGTACAAACAATCCTTATTTTCAAACTTATTTTCACACACACCATACAACCATCAAATGATTAAATGTCCTTCTTTTTCTATGTCCTTGAGATCAAGGTCCTTAAGAGCAAGGGACAATCACTCGTTTCACTCACAGGAAAATTCCTTTGTTAGGTCCAAACTGTGCAATGCATTTTAAAGGGGAATGTTGGAGGCCACCTTTGCCTTTAAGACCCAAACATGTATTAAATCTACATGTTGCAGTGCTAAGTACCATTGCATTAAATACAAACTGTATCAGCCTGCATCCTGCTCTAAGGAAAATACAAACAACCTTTTGTTGTGTAGATATTATCAGGCCTATGTCATAAAAGTTCTTATTCTAAAATCTGATTGGTTCCCACGGGCAGCCCTCCTGCTTCATTAATTTTATAGAACATGTTTGCGTTCCCTCTAACAGTGCCCTTTTAATTGGCATTCCCTCCAATGATTCCTATTAATATGTACATTTATATAAACAACATGGTGCATTGCTGCAAATGGCATACCCTCCAACATTCCCCTTTAATACGTACACTTATAGCGCATGGTGCAGTGCTGCAGGTGGAGGATAATATAATGACCCTGATCTTAGCACAGCTCTGTGCAATGTATTTCTCTGTGTAATGCATTTCTTAGCTTAGCTCTGTACTACAGTTGTTGTTTTTATACAGACAGCTGAATCAAAAACACTCTTTCTACCCTCCAACATTCCCTTTAATAAGGTACACTGATGAGAAATGCATTGCACAGAGCTATGCTAAGATCAGGTTCACCTCACTATCCTCCCCCTAAAGTTCTGCACCATGTGGTTTCTATAAAAACACACACTTCCTACCCTCCAACATTCCCCTTTAAGAATGTTTTTAAATATGACCCTCCAACACTTCAACCATACATTGCAGGTGAAACATAAAACAACAGAGGTCTCTAACTGTGAATAGTGCAGGTTTATTGCAAAACATGCGTGCTACATGTTTCTGACCCACTTGTCCTTCCTCAAGTGCTTGAGTGGGTCTGAAACATGTAGCATGCATGTTTTGCAATAAACTTGCACTATTCACAGCTACAGACCTGTGTCTTTGTATGTTTCACCTGCATTTTATTGTTTATATATCGGATTTGGTGGAGTGAAAGCCGTAGGTGAGACATACATTATTTCAGATCCGGACACACTAGATACCCACACCTATATACATCACACTACAACACTAATACTAGGAAAGTGTTTATCAGCTGCACCCCCAATTTGAATATTAACGATTTAATATATTCCTACATCATAGGGGTTAAGATGTGGGAATGGAAATCACACAGGTGCTGAAAACGTAATCAAGGTAAAAGTACTGGCAGGCAAGGGAAAATGTCAACTTCAGAGTTGGGGAACAAACAGAACCTAAAATGAGCTCATAGAGGTAAAGGAAAGGCCCTGAGTGGAATCTTCCATGCTGAGAAGGATGTTGAGGCAAGTACTTTATAACTTACACTTCGATTTTTTGGGGTTTAGTTCTATTTTAAAGGATGCTTAAGCTTAAAATAAGCAACATTGTGAGGAATTCTTCAGAAATTCTGCAAATACATGTGACTTTCTTGATTTCAACTTCCCAGTGAGTAACAATAGGTTTTCAGAGTGTTTAATCCTAAATACTGTATAGAGAGGTGAGGCCACTGTCACAGGTAAATCTGTGTGAACTTTACGGGCAGTGCTACCAGAACAATCCTCTACTGCTGCTGCTAGTTATGAATTCATGAATTGAAGAAAATCCTATGGAAGAAAATGGGGTGGAATTCTACCACCTTAGGTGAACCCCTCAGGTAGTCTCATTTCAGATGCACCCTATGATAATCAGGACAGTTATACTAATCAACCCTGGTTAGTCTATGTTCAACTGGGCAATGCATACAACTGTAACCTCTATTACAGCTACTGTAAGTAGCAATTATCAGTTACCGGTTCTCTGTGCTGTGGTTCTCTAAAATGTGGCAGACCATAGGTAGAATATGACATAGTTTAACTTGTTTTTTAACTGTCTAATAAAGAACAATTAGTACCCAAACTTAAAAGTTTCACTTCTTTACTAGAGATGGACGAACTTCATAAAATTCGGTCCGTTTTCGAACTTTCAAACTTTAGTAAAAGTTGGAAAGTTCAAAAGTTCGAATTCGGACCCATTAAAGTCAATGGGGGAGTGATAGTTCAAAAAGTTTGGATGATTTACAGCTAAACTAATAATGGTAATTTACTGTAAATGGCTGTGGCACCTGGGAAATGGCCTGGGGAACACTATCACCAAAACCTGTTTAAACACTTCTTAAACACGAGCGGGTTTTGCACAAGGTACATTCAAGGGTTACGGCTAATTCGTGGGTTACCGAAAAATACATTCGAAGGCTAGAGAAAAGAGAACCATAAATTCCAGGATTATGGAAATCGAAGAATACTTTCGAGGATTACCAAAAACGAACAATATTTTCGAGGGTTAGTGAATGATACATTCTAGGTTAGCGAAAACGATCCATATATTCGAGGGTTACTGAAAACGAATGATTCTTTAGAGGGTTAGCGAAAATCAAAGGCTACATTCGAGGGTTAGCGAATTATACATTCTAGGGTTGGCGAAAACTATCCGTACATTCGAGGTTTATCGAAAACGAATGACACATTCGAGGGATAGCGAACGATACATTCTAGGGTTAGCGAACAGCCTGTAAATTTGATAATTATCGAAAATACAGCCGCGAGTCCGGAAAGACCGAGAATTCCGGACCCCGGACAGTTCGAGAAGTCTGTTCGGACTAGTTAAGTTCAAAACAAACTCGAGTTCTAGTCCATCTCTATTCTTTACATGAAAATCTAAAGCAATGCCAAATGTGCATCATTAAACACAATTTACATGACACACAAAAATGATTGCATTCAATTAAATAAATAAATGCCCATTTTTAGCAAGGCATTTCTAAATTTTCTCTCGGACAAACACGAAAACCTTCCATATACTGTAGATTGTCATATAGAAGCTGTTAGGAGCATAAAAGTAAGCAGAAGATATGGCTCTACGGGTCTGCTTGATCGCCCTTGGAAAATAAATCATGAATACAATGTTTTGCAAACATAATTCAGCTCTTCTGTTTGGACTGTTGCTAGGATCAGAATTCAGTCGGGCTGGATAAGCGTAGGCTTGGAGAACATATTACCAAAACAATGAGGGTGGTTAATAAAGCCCTCCGTTTTATCTGACCTTGCAAGGAAACTACAGCTGTGCATGACATGGAAATAATTGCTGAAAACATTTAACCTTTTTCCAGCTAGAGTGTCCTTCTGTTGTTTATTTGAATAATGCAAATTTTTAAATGAGGATGCCCCCTCCTCCTTCCTTTGAACACTGACGCCACTGCATAATTATCTAGTTTGGCTTTAAAAAAAACTAAAATCTAGTAGAAAACGTATGGCCTCATTTTTCTGTTTAGTAAGAAATGTATTCAGTGTGACTCCTCAGTAGTGAGTGCAGTAAAACACCTTAATCCCTAGTTGGGGAATGGCAATACCTTGACAGATGTATGCCCCCTACTTTCCTTGCGGCCATGTTTCAACAACAAACCTTTATTTTTGCTTCTCGGCTGTAGCAGGGAATAAAAAAAATGAGAGGAGCAATAAAGCAGTCAGAGAAGTCTCAGGAGCCAGACTGCAATGCAATAGTAATGACAGATTTTAATGTGGCGGGAGAGATTGACAGAGAAATGTCTTTTGAGCAAGTGCACGCCAGATGGAATAGATGCGATTTAAACGGAGGACAGGGGAACAAAATCACAGAAAGTCCACTCTGAGATCGGTATTTTGTAATTATTGATCATAAGAAATCATATTAATGCTTCCGGTTCAGGAAAAATTAAACTGTTATCTTTAGGTACTGAAAAAAGAACTAAAAAAGCAGTAAAAGATCCGATCCTTCACTTTAAAACGATCCTTTGTGATAATAACATCTTTTAGAGAAAAAATCCAGCACTGCAGTCTTTTTATCAGATTAGCAAATCTAGTCAATTTAGGGCAAATAATCACAAATTAAGCTTCAGTAAAAGAAATGGAAAACAAATGTGGTATTGAATTGTTCTAAGTAACTGCTGCATAAGAAAACTTTTAATTATATTTTTGATTTCGGTGTTTTTTTGTCCATTTTTTTTTCAACACAAGATTTCCTGATATAATGGCGAATTATGGTTGTTTTCTCCTTTATTTACTGGGGGAGCAAATATTAAATATCACTTTCTGCTAAGAGAATCTACTTCTCAGGTTAGTGTAACGAAATGGGACTATTTTATTTCACTCGAAAAGAAAATTGAAAAAATACTGATTTGTATAAAGAAAATGTTTCATACATGCCTGGAGATGAAAAGGTTAAAAAATTGGGTTAAATCTTAGAAAGTAACAAATATTGTCTGGCAGCACTGTGGATTTGAAAGGGAATTCTATTCTGACTGGTTTGCTTTAATAAGTTAATACATAAATGTGCGTGACAGTCCCCTTTATAGCATGCAGCTGTATCTCCTCTCTATGGGAGATGTATAAGCATTTTTCATATACACATATTCATAATGCTGCAAGCCAGTGCTCAGCACCTCCTGTTTTCAACTGGGAAGACAGTAAATACTAGTGCTGTACATCAACTTGTATTTATGCTTGATGGGTCTTAGATTTGAATCCTAAAATCATACCAAGTAAATCAGCATGCTCTTATGCACCTTCACACTGTGAAATTTTGATAATATATGTCCTAACCGCTTAATTGATTGATTGGCTTACTGCAGCTTTTCAAGGCACCAAATTTATCTTTAATAGCCGGAGACAGGCTCGGCAGGCAATCAGAGGGGGGGTCCCTTGGCGTCGATTTGCTCTTAACTGGAAAGCCATTACCACTTAATACATGTAGATTGTGTTGAAAGAAAATTATGTGTAATGAAATGAGGGAAAAATTAGTGGAGTGTTATGGGCGAAAGCAGATGTTACAGAGGAATTAGGCTAGCAGAGATAATCACCTTCGCAAGCATTGTGTGTGCTGGAGTGTTAACTCTGGGAAAGGATTGGTGAGAGATCGAAGTGTACCCGCTGATTAATATATATTCATTCTTTAAACCAATGCATATGGCAAATATCTCAGGCTGGAATTCTGATGTATTTTGTGTCACACAGATTGTGCAAAATGGACATTATAGTGTCTGGTAATTATTAGGCTTAATCAGAGGATTTTACATTGTCTTAAACTCAGTTTTGCCTTGAGCACAGCCTTATAAATTGAAGTGGTGTTTTATAACCATGACAGACAGAAAAACATGATACAGTATGTTTTTGAACTGTCCTAGTCTTTTATGCTCTGTATTATCTCTTCCATTTGGCTGCTTCATTCCATTCCATTAGCCTATCCTTGCTGCAGTGTTGAAACTTGCAAGTAATAAAATGCCAGAGTCTCCCAGACAGGGAATGATTGATCTTGCCTTGACGAATGCACTATTGCACTTTTTTTTTTACAAATGTCTCAAGTCTGTATTTAAATATAAAACTGTGTATTTTTGCTTTCCAAGAAAGAAGTAGATCCAAGCAAAAAGATTTGCTATCTCTCTGTAGCACAGTAAGAAATATACTGCTGGTGTAGGCAGACTTTCAGCTTATTAAGGCAAAAGTTTTGCCACCTCTATGTCTCTTATCAGGTATTACTTTGTGTTCTCTCTTTCATTTTTATGTTTATTCTTCTAACCAAGACAACACACACTTTTTTTTACCTTGTGATAAAGCTCAAATTTTTTCAGTACGGCACCTTTATATTTATTGGGGCCCCTCTTTTTTTTAGACTTAAAGGGCATGTCCACCCCTAAAATTAAAATTTAACCCACTAATAGCCCTACTGTATAGTATTAAAAAATCCTTACCTCTGGCATGCGCCACCCTCCCCTACAGATCCATTTATGGCTGCCTCATCCCCTACCCTTATGCTTTGCTGTAGTGTAGTTTACCCAGCCCACCCCAACCATCGTGTTACTTTTTTAAAACAAGCCTCAGAAATAGACTTACCCGACCTCATTCCCTTGGCTCTCTGCATAGCCGGCAGCCGCTTCTGTGATTGGCTAACTGGCAAATAGAAATGCACACAGTGGGACTGTTATTATTATTGATTTATATAGTGCCAATATAAATATCATTATTAATTTACCTCAGGCCCTGCTTTAAAGAGCTTACGATCTAAGCACATTTACTGTAGTCCCACAAAACACCACAAATATAGATGAAATTATTATTTACCTAATGGGTCAAAACCATTGTATATTCAACTTCTAAACATCTGCATAAGATGAAAATATTTTGTAAAATGGCCCTAAAATCGAACGACAGTTGAAAAACATGGTTGAAAATGTTTACAAATCGAGATCGGAAAGTCAAAATAACAAATCAGCTTTAATTGTGTTTGAATTGTGTTTTGTGTTGTGGTGTTGTGTTTTGAAATAAGTTATGTGGAAAGCTAGTGGAAAGAAACCAGTTTTATTCATCTCTAATAGCAGCCAATCAGATGTTATGTTCAACTGGTTTAGAAAACATCTAATCATATCTGATTGGCTGCTGCACATTAAGAGCATGGGCACGATGTACCTAAATAAGTCCCTTTGCATCTGAAAGCTTCTCTGTTTAAGACATCTGTGTAATTAGAATAGTGATATATAAAATATCATTAAAAATGCAGACAAGACAGAATTGTCCCTGGTAATAGGAATATTCCCAGTGAGAGATTAATCTCTGCTTGTCTCTTGTTCTTAAACCTCAAGTAATTAGACAAAACCCATAAACTAACAATATGATTTTGCATATAATATTTCTAGTATCTCATATAACAAACCTGTGTTTTACACATCTGTGGAGTGGCACTGTATTTCAGCATTCCTTTCTAGCCATTTTTTTTTGTCTGACACGTGTATTTCTGCCATAGAAGAATAATAATCTGGCTGATTGTTTTACTGTTTTACATTAAACATTGGAAATTTGCATTTATTTCCCAAGAAGCCAGTTAATATTTGTGCAATTTTACTTCTCCAATGAAATTTATATTGGGACACTGTTCATTCAGAGAATAGGAAAGGCATCGGCAAATCATTTTTCGCAATTTAGCTTTAACCGCAAGCAAGGCTTAATAGCTATATTCTTCTTAAACACATAAATCTATGTTGCAGACCTACAATAGAATTGCAAAACCTTCCTGTCATCTATGAAAACCATCAAATTATGACACATTTTCCAACACAAATTAATATATAAAGTTGTAATGTGTGACAAACTGCAATGGCACCAGTGATTTGCTGATTCATAGGTGGCACTTCCGGTCCAGCCCCTTCTGCATATTCCATGCACAGAAAAGGCATGGACGCTAAGAAGAAGAAGCCAAGGGAACAAGGACTGGTAAGAAGGTTTAGCAGCCCCTTTGAACACTAAGAACCACAGGAGGTTGAGGTTTTAGGGAGCAATTAGCCTAATCTTAAAGTTTGTTTGGGATGGACATACCCTTTAAAGGAAATTTTCACCCTTAAAACAAAAAACTGCTCAATTGCCATTTACCTGCCCAGGCCCCAAATAATATATTTTGCACTTTATTACCTGCATAACTAAACAGATATTTAGAGATGACTATTGTCCCCATTCTAGCAGGGTAAGCTGGCCCCTCCCTCCATGCAGTCAATCAATGCTGTGACTGCTGACATCTCAACCAATGATTGACCACTGTTTGCTGCCTCCTCTGCACATGCCCAATCACATAAAAAGCTCTTAGAGAAGAGGGAGGAGGCAGATACCTTTGCCACAAAGGAAAATAACTATTCATTAAATATCTGGTTACAAATGCATGTAACAAAGTGGGGAAATGAACATTTGGGGTTACAGGCAGATAACTGACAAGTTACTGACAAATTTAAAACCACTGTAAATTCTGTTAAATGTGATTTTGATCTGACATTGTGCTTGTATAAATTGGACATTTTAAGAATTTAAAGCTTCATCTTTTATTAATTTATCAGATTGATTGTGCTTAGCTGAAAAGCAGGTGATGTATGTCCCCTTACTTCTAGCTTCTAGGTTAGTTCTCACAGTTTAATAGTATGTGTCAATTTGTAAACGTGTTGTATAGGTAATTGTCACAACACTTTGTCAAGGGAAACATGCAAATCTTTTCTCCCGTTTATGACTAACTTGCACA
Organism: Hymenochirus boettgeri; assembly: GCA_019447015.1. Taxonomy (NCBI): domain Eukaryota; kingdom Metazoa; phylum Chordata; class Amphibia; order Anura; family Pipidae; genus Hymenochirus; species Hymenochirus boettgeri. Next base: position 242,471,423 of record CM033476.1, on the reverse strand, counting down.
TATAAAGTATATGAAATCCTGTTTATTTTCCAACTGTAAATAATTGCAATACTTTTATTCCCTTGGTATAAATGGGGTAAATAGATGACACAAGTTTTGCATTGGTTGTTTGGGATATGAGGTTTCTTACTTGAAAGTGTAAAAATCAGCATTAGGTATGGAAATTCATGAACTAATTCCTGGAAAGATTTAAATAATGGAGCTCCAGGATTCAGTTGGAACAGGCCCACATACACACAGTTCCAATATGATGCCAGAAACTGGAAATCCAAAATACTTTAATAACTATCAGATGCCCCTACAGTATATAGTTTAAGAAAACCATGCCTGGAAAATACGTATGGAAACTATTTGAATATAGATAAATCTACCTATATTTATCTACCTGATGAAGCCATTGTTGTGTATAACAATGTAGACTGTTGTATAATTCTCTTTTATCTTGTTTTCTTTCTATTGAGTTTATTACAACAGGTGCAATATGTTAAGATGCTGTATTATGTTTACTTGTACAAAAAATTATCAAATTAATTATCACATTGTTAGTTATTACAGCTTCCTTCCACAAAGTCTGATAGAGTGATCCAAGAAATAAAAAAGACCGCCTTCCATGTAGTGCAGATGGTACAGTTAAACTAGGAAATCAGTTGGTATAACAGCAATTTTTTTCAGCGGAATATAAATTATATATAGAATTAAAATATACCTCTAATATAAACCTTTTTGTTTTTCTTTACTTTCTGTACCATTTCTTAAGTTGGTAGACATGTATATGGACAGAATTGATTGATACAAATCAATCCCTAAAGAAAGTAGATCCCTAAAGAAAGTAGTTATGCAGGAGGAAATAGCCACTGTAGTCATATAAGCGATGATAAATATAGTTCCGTTACAGATGATTCTCTGAGAAGCTAAACTTTGTGAGAGAGGAACTGACACAAATTGATATCCACAAAGAAACCCTGTACTAACACATGGGATGAAATGTGCGTAGGATTTACTGTGTACTTTTTTATATGTGGAATATGCTTATGGGTCCTCATTTGGAAGTCCTCCATTCTTGGAGGTAAGAGGGCTCTAACTCCATTGGCAAGGCCGCCTCTCTAATGAGGCAAGGTGAACCACTTTACGGTTTTAATGCCAGAAAAAAAAATTCTGCCATGTGCCTGGGGCATATCATTTTTCCATGTGCCTGGGGACCAGATGCCAGGGCCCCCCAAAAATTTTCGGGAGGTACTGTCACTTTAAATAGCAGGGAAAGCTGTGACTTTCATTGCACAACAGCATGCAGCTATGACTCCTCCCCCTCCCTTCTGACTGGCAATTCATTTTAACAAAATTAATGTTTGTCAGTCCTGCAGATCAAAAATCAACGTTGGGCATCATTTACCAGTCACAGTGGTCATCTAATACCATTCACTTTGGCAGGGCCGTTTTTAGGCATAGACCACCCAGGCAATGTGCTGGGGCGCCTATGCTAAACCAGGGCGCAAGTCGTCTCCCTAACATCTCCCTGTCAGCTTTTACTTTCAGTTTTAGATCTGCTCTCCTTGTTCTGCTGTAATGTGTAACATTGTAGTGAGTAGAGAGCCTTAACTCAGCTCCCTCTACTTGGATACAATGTTACAAATGAACTGAAGGTGAAGGAAGGAGGGGGAGGATGAGCTCAGCTAATAGTACTGAAGAGAACAGTTCTAAAATGCCAGGTAAAAGCTGCTGCAGACTTTATAACAGTGGCCCCTGTGACTAGCAGCCATGAGATCCCTATCCCAGCCTCTTTTTTCCTTTCATCCAACTCTCCAATTAGAACTTAGAGTAGGTGAAGAGTAAACAATTTAATGGAGGAGACATGGAAAGCAGGTACATACTTTATATCATGTCAATGCTGGCAGCTGAAAGGGTTAAAGGTAATACTCTGCTGGCCCTGAAAGTGTTAATGCCAATACTTTGGGGAAAGTGCTGGCACTGAAGGGTTAACGGCAATACAATAGGAAATTGCTGGCACTGAAGGGTTAACGGCAATACTCTGGGAAAATGCTAGCACTGAAATTATTAGTAAGAAAGTCTGCTGGCACTAAAGGGTTAATGGTAATGCTCTGCTGGAATTGAAAGTGGTAATCACAATATTCTGGGGAAGTCTGCTTGCACTAAAGGGGTAATGTCAATACGCTGGGAAAGTACTGGCACTGAAAGTGTTAATGCCAATATTCTTGAAGAGCTAGGCCACACTACTGTGATTTTAAGCGCAATTGGATTGTGATCTGATCACGCTTGGGCACCAAGATGGCTAGAAACGTCCCTGCAATTTGGTCAATATTTACAAGTGATTGTAGGCATTATTTACCAGTCATATATAAAGCCCCTCCCACTTCTGGACAAGCCACACCCCACTTCCGGACAAACAATCACCCACTTTCAATTATAAAACCACACACCCCGCGTGGCGAGGGGGGGGCAGCATTTGAATTTTATTTCAGGTGCCAAAAAGACTAGAGATGGCCCAGTCCATTGACGATAAAGCCAGGTAGAGAGGGACAGCAAAGTTTGTGAGACTGGACCTGAGGATAACAAGATGCAGCAGAGAGTGAACATGTACATCTGGGAAGAGGTCTGTATAAAAGGATTCTGTGAAAGAAGTAGGAGGAGTTCCAGAGGAAAAAAGTCTTTGGGGCATATTTATAAAAGAGCGAAAAGTAGCGAAATGTTTTCGCATTCGCTTTTCGCATGGGTTTTCGCCAAAAAGACAGTTAACGCTATTTATAAAGGTAGCGTTAACGAATGGCGAAACCGTTTCCGCGAGCTATCGCTAAACCCTTTTCGCCTAACTTCGCAATGTTAATTTTAGCGAAAAAGGAGCAAAAAGGCATAACGCGATTTATAAAAGAGCGAAAGGTGGTTTTTGCGTTAAAAAGAGCGAAAGATTAGCGCGACCCTGAAGGTGGTGAAAAGTCATTGTTTGAGCGAAAAGGCATTCTAATGGGTAATATGCCTTGAAAAAGCGAACGCGCATTAGAAGGGCGATCGCGCATTAGAGTGTAATATGCCTTGGAAAAGCGACATTAGAAAGGCGAATGCGCATTAGAATGTAATATGCCTTGGAAAAGCAACATTAGAAAGGCGATCACGCATTAGAATATAATATGCCTTGGAAAAGCAAACGCGCATTAGAAAGGCGAACGCACATTAGAAAGGCGAACGCGCATTAGAAAAACGTACGCACATTATAATGGAATATGCCTTGGAAAAGTGAACGCGCATTAGAAAGGCGAACGCACAGGGCGAACGCGCATTAGAAAGGCGAACGCACATTAGAAAGGCGAACGCACATTATAATGGAATATGCCTTGGAAAAGCGAACGCGCATTAGAAAGGCGAACGCGCATTAGAAAGGCGAACGCGCATTAGAAAGGCGAACGCACATTAGAAAGGCGAACGCACATTATAATGGAATATGCCTTGGAAAGGCGAACGCGCATTAGAAAGGCGAATGTGCAGTGCAAAAGAAAATTGTATTCCAATTGAGAAATTCTAAGAAGATTGACTAAATAAGACATGGCTGACTTCTTGGTAAATGTGAGGTGGCCATTTTGAACTTGACATCATTTTCTAGTGGGCTTTTCTGGTTTCGAATGGTTTTCACAATGCAGTCTTCTTAGATGCGTTAAGTTTTCGCTGCGATACTTTTCGCTCTTTATCGCGCCCGTTCGCCTTTTTCAGTGTGTTTTTCGCTTTTTTATAAATAAGGCGAAACGAAGCCCCAAATGGCGCTATTTTCGCTGCGATGTGCTGCGCTAATTATTTGGCGAAAAAGACAATCCTTTATAAATATGCCCCTTTGTTTGACTCACACTGCTGTTGGTATTGGGGTACTTACAACAACTTTATATTTAAACTATATTATTTAGACATATCTTCCCATCCATATAACTGATATGAATCAAGGACAACGTGTGTTGGATGATACCCACAAGCCCGCATATGCAGTGCTTTTTAATCTGTTGTGTATTTGTTGTAAAATAGTATAAGGTAAAGAATGTGTAGCACACTGTGGATGATGGTTAATGTGTTATTTTTATACTGTAAACATTTATATTTATGTGAATGTTTTGATATATATAATGTAGGGCTATGTGCACTGTACAATAGTACAATAAACCATACAATTGTGATTATTAGTGTCCTAAATAATACTAAAAGGACTTTTTCCCCTTCAATTCTGTTTTTATAAGTGTTAATGGACATCAACAGAAAAGTTGGCTTCTGTTTTTGGAAAAAACATAGTTTGGACACAGAATTGCATAGGGTCATTAGACATAACATTTAGTAGCCAATCAAAATGAACACAATCATATAGTGCTAGATTAATATTTGTTTTGAATCATTTATTTAAGTTTTTTCTTTATATAGTATATAACACATGCATCTTTCTAAAGGGCATCTTGGATTTTTTTAAGATAAAAGAAGTAGCTCAGTGATTAACAACTTTAACACCTGAATCTTAGGTAGCCGAGATTTCATTTTTGTGCTGGTTCCTTATAACCTTGGGCAAGTTATTTTATCACATGGTGCCTCAGGCACCAAACATTAGGATACAGACTCTATAAAATGGAAAAATCGGCGTGCCTGCACAGCGCTGTTTTAAAATTAGCACTACTTTTTATGATAAAAAGGCAATAAAGAATAATGTGGAATTAAGAAACTGGAAATGTTTTGCTATTAAGATCTTTTCTGTTTTTAGCGACAAAGAATACTTTTTATGTATTGAAAATATTATAATACACAATGAAAAAACTGGGAAGCACACAGGCTGGTCATTCACAGGTCTATTCTTATGAATGTTTTGAACCCATTTTTCTAAAAATTGAACTGTGTGTACCTTTTGCTACATAGACTGACCTGTATAGATGCTGATGGGACCTGTCAGGCTTCCATTGGTCACATCCAGAGCTATAAAATCTTGAGAACTGAAAAGATTGATGGCAATAGGGGGTGTATTTATATCATTATTTTTCATCTGGAAATATTGAATTCAGTTATCAGACCACATTTGGGGTCCATAAGGCTAAAAGCCATATCATTTTAGAAGACTCCCTAACCTACATCTACTGCAACCAAAAAATGATTATGCTTGGTGTTTCCATCCCTGACCAATGAGTCAGGCCATAAAAAAAAACAAAAAACATTTCATTCACCCAATAGAAATTAATTGTGTAGATACAGCATCTCAACTTACTTTACTTCCAATGATGTGCAAGTGCTGCAAGCAGACCTAGATAGATTATCAAAATGGGCAGCAGAAGGGCAGATGAGATTCAATGTTGATAAATGTAAGGTGATGCATTTGGGATTTAATAATCCCTGTGCCACCTACACCATAAATAACTCTGTGTTAGGTGCATCTGAAATGGAAAAAGATTTGGGGGTTCTGGTAGATAACAGACTTAGCTGTAGCAAACAATGCCAGGTAGCAACAGCTAGAGCTAGCAAGACATTGTCTTGTATAAAGAGGGGAATAGATTCAAGAGAGAAAAATATTATTCTCCCTCTTTACAAGGCACTGGTAAGGCCTCATTTGGAATATGCGGTGCAGTTTTGGAATCCCATATACAAAAGGGACATCTTGGAAATGGAAGCAGTCCAGAGAAGGGCAACTAAATTAATAAGGGGAATGGAGGGGCTTGAATATGCAGGCAGATTAGACAAGTTAGGGCTGTTTACATTGGAGAAGCGGCGGTTGCGTGGGGACATGATAACCTTATACAAATATATTAATGGCCCATACAGTGAACTCTCTGGTGCATTGTTCACTAATAGGTCATATCAGAGGACTCGTGGACATCCTTTAAGGTTGGAAGAAAAGAAGTTTCATCTTCAAGTTAGGAGAGGTTTCTTTACAGTGAGAACGGTGAAACTGTGGAACTGTCTTCCAGCAGAGGGGGTAATGGCAAGTTCATTGAATAACTTTAAAAAAGGCCTGGATAAGTTTCTAAAACAAAAAAATATTGAGAACTACTGGTATTAATGCATATAGATCTGGTTGATCCAGGGATACTTTCCGATTGCCGTTTGGAGTCAGGAAGGAATTTTTTTTCCCCCTTTTTTAGCTGGGGTTTTTTGCCTTCCTCTGGATCAACTGTTAGGTAGGGTTAAAAAAAAAAAAAAGAGGGAATAGGTTGGACTTGATGGACGAATGTCTTTATTCAACCTTAATTACTATGTTACTATGTTACTATGTTACTTTTATACCCACTTCAGGTGTATATTAATTATTAAGCTTTGTTGGAAGTGTACAAACATGTCAATTCCTAGATTTTCATTTATTTTTCACTATGTTCTGTACATAAAGCCACTATACTGATATCTTACTGATAATCTTACTAAAATATACTGAGCAGGCCATGTGTTCTCTAAGCAAATGAACAGCTGAGCCCCTCTCGAGTACTAATATACAATGTAAAGATATGCTGCCTGAGGCTAATGGAGATGGTACTGCCTAACCAAGGTCCGGCAAAAAGAAACATTTGTCCTGCCAGCTGTTGCAAAATATATATATATATATACACAATATATACACACATTTTATGAATGTACAAAAAAAAATATTTCAGTTTGTGTATGGGAATTTGCAGGGTTTTATTTTTTGGTTAAATCCACAATATAGTGTTTTAAAGTAACACAAAAAGCAGCATGTTCCTATAATAAGATGGAGCTCTCTTATGCAATCCAGGTGAGACTGAATGATATTGTGCACAGGACTGCCTGTGGTCACTAATGGAATAAATGATAACCCTAACGTATTAGTAATATCCACTGTACATGCTGCCTTATGAAGCAGCTGGGACAAAGGAAGAAGTAGAGTGAGGCTAATCCCTTTAGGTCTAAGCATCAGATCTTACACTGGGAACCTTTGGCAAAAACAATATATAAACTTCCCTGCAAGATCTGATCATGGAAGAGTAATATCCGAAGCGAGTCGACCTGCAGATGGACCAGTTATTATTTTTAAAGCACCTCAAGATCATTTTTTTCAGCTTCTCAAACACAGTAAATTATTAAAAAAAAACTTACAAATCAACCAGATTTCACCCAATAAACATGATAAAGATGTTTATTTTTCAATTTGCTGTTAAGGAGAATGCTTTCAAGAATACAGTAAATTTTTGCTATGATGTATTATATGATGTACTATAATTTATGTTGCTGTGTAAGTGGAGCCATTGGAGGGTTTGCACAAACACAATTGTTGAACAACAGAATCATGGATTAAAGAAGAGACACTATTGTTGTCTTTTTTTATCCTTGTTTTATTAATATTGGTGCAATGGAATTAATTGCAGATTCTTCCTTTTCCTCTACCTTTCAATTTGTTGGTTACTGTTTAGTTCCTTTAGGTTGTTTTGTGTATTTTAACTCACAGAATAAAATACCCTGCTTGTATCTTTGTTTTCATGCCTGCTCCCAAATACTATTTTTCTATTGCAACCAAAAAATCATGACAATATATTGTTCATCCTATGATCAACCTTTGGAACTGCTCATGCTTCTAGTTTTTTTTGGTATGTAGTGATGAGCCAGGTTTTAACTGTCAGTTCTTTTGTAATTCTGATGGTCAAAACTACAAATGCAATTTCAATGCAGAATGACAAAAATTTTGCCCGGGGAAACCATATTCGTAAATGCTAATGTACGACTGTGGCCGTACATTCATGCTGAATGTTCGTTAATTAACAAATGTTCTTTCGTAGATAGAATATCATACGGTATTAAACTACCACAATGGTATTTTATGGGAAACGTAAATCTACATTGCATAATTTACGATAACGATCTTAAATTAATGATCGCTGAACCGATTGTTAATTTATGAAATAACCAATTGTTAAAGGCCACTATCGCTAAAAAGCCATGCTGCGCCTTTATAACTATGGCCCCTGTTTTGGCGTTGAAATTTAACACTTTTGACCCAGAACTTTTGCCTCTTAAAATTAGTCAGAACCTTATTGAGACCCTTTGTATTAGAAAACATACATTTTAACCATGAATTTTCACTTTTATATACCGTATAGAATGATGTTCCACCAACACCAGCAAATAGCAATGTATTATTAAAATGACACTAGCTTAAAGGGAATGTCCAACCAACCAACTTAAAAAAAAAAAAACCTTTGAAAAACTTCTTCTAAGGCAAGTCAATGCCCCCAATCCATAACACTTTATTCAAAGCTATAAAAATCCAAAATTACCCCCCTAAGTGTACTTACCTGACCTTAGTCCCTTGGCTCCCTCTTCTAATCTTGGCCTCTTCTGCCGTTCTGTGCAATGGAAAGCTAATATTCATCATTAGACAAATACATTTGGTAAACAAGGTCTGCCCTACTCATAACAATTTCATTGGTAGCTGAGCTATAGTAAGAGGAATATGAACCAGTGGTTAAATGTTTAAAAGTTTCTTGGAAGCACTATATACGGTAAACCGTTATTTTTGACCCAAGTGATGGCAAGTAAAACCTTTCTATTGCAAACCAACTTTGTGGCAAACTTCTGCCATCTCTATATGCACATTCATCCTAGGGCTACAGTGAGAATGTCTGCAGTTCATAACCAAACAATTGTTGCTGGCCAAGCAAGAAACAGAAATATTTTAGAGAATTATTCTCTATGGGGGACAGGACTGTCTTTGTTCACAGGGGAGGGAAAGCTCACAGGTAAGAGAGACCACCTTGAATTTTCTGCTACCATGGCAGTCTAATGTCTGCCATGATTATAATTGGCAATCTTACTTTAAAGGCATGTCCTCCCCCAAAACTATAATTTAACCCTATACTGGCCCCACTTTGTAGTTTAAAATAAACCTTACCTTACGCCCCTGCTCCTTATGGTTCTCCAGCTATGCCTTTTCAAAGTCCAGGTAACTGAAGACTCCAAGCTGTCTGGGAGCCATCTGTTCCATTCTGATTCCTCATCTTCATCAAGGTCTGAGACATGCTCAGTCCCCCCCCCTCCCACCATCCGGATCCATCCTCAGCCATCATTGCACCTAGCGTGAAATCCTCTGGATGTAAGGTGAGTAACCCCTGCCTGCCCCCAACCACCGCAATATTTCTTTAAAAAAAACAAAACAGATCCATACTTACAGAGCCTTCTCTCCCACGGCGTTTCCAGTGACACCAGCAGCGTCTGTGATTGGCAGCCTCTGATTGGCTGGCCGGATCCGATCGCCACAGGAAACAAGGCTGTGTAAGTAGAAATCTGGGGATTTTTTAAAGAAATGTTGTGGTGGTTGGGGGAGGATAGGGGTTACCTACCTTACCCCAAAAGTTCATTTTGGGGGTGGAAATGCCCTTTAATTTCTTCCGACAGACTATCGATCTGTATATTGGTCTGAGTAACTGAAATTTTCAGGCTGAAATCAACCTGTGCGTCCTAACCTCTTACTGATGTGCTTGTGAAGGTTCGCATTCATCCAGGTCATGGTATATCTGTTGTATTCAATTAGATCAACTGGACTTGAAGTTTAGTTCTTCAAGAACTAAACTTCCAGTCCAGTTGATCTAATTGAATACAACAGATATGACTCTTACTAATGCTTTGTTTATGCCTAGTTATTTGTCTGGGCATTGATATGATATAGTTTTAGTGGCAAGCAACAAATATTTGATGTCTTATACAAAAGAAAATTAAATCAATTTACATTTTTTTTTCACTTAATAGTAGATACTAATACTGGATGATAATAGAGAGAATGAGACACTATGATCATATATTGAAGGTAAGGGTAAACTAAAGTTCATGAACATTTCCAGCCAGGATTAGTAAGTTTGAATAATGAGCCTATTTAAATGGAAGTTATTGACTGAAGAAAATGACAGAATGAACAAAAGATTAATGAGGAAAGATATCAATATACAGTTGTAAATAATGATAGCACATTTCTAACAAAATTTGAAGAATATATACATACATTTTGTAATTTGAGTCTAACATCTTGGCTGGGAACCGGGCTACATTGAAAATGAATGCATTATGACAGCAAAGTGCTCTTATATTTAACTAAACCTACATAATTATTGGAGCATGTGTGGTAAGTACCTAATATATGACAAGAAATATTTTAATCCTGCGGATTAAATGTAGAAATATCTAACCCAGAAAGCGAAAGGTCCTGGACATTTTTTTAGATTTGTATATTTATTTATATATTTTGTTGACTGTGTCTCCGATTACCTTGGCTGTGTCTAATCACTTTCGTTTTTGTTTATTTTTCTGAATAGCAGTTTGATTCAAGGGTTGTTCTGCATATCTTAAACCTTTTACCCTCCATATAATATAGCAGGCTTTTGCAGACAGGCTCTGGTGTCAGTATTCATAAAATAATTGAGTTTACACAAAAAGTGATTTCAGTAATAGCTTTTTTTTCCTTACAAGTACATACATTTTATTTAAAATTACTAACTCAAAGGCAAGGTATAAAAAAAAAAATCACCTCCAACAACTTCCTGTAATTGCGAATTATTGTGAAGGAAACAGAAGGAGAAGATTTCAAAATTATGAACCATTATGCTCAAGAGAGAGGGGGGGAAAAGGAAAAGAGAGGAGCAGAAAAAAAAGACATCTTCATGAAACACAGCTGACAAGCTCGAGTAAATTACCCCCGGACCATTACAAAAATCACTTAATTGGCAACCATTTTGTTAGGTCAATTGACTCTAATTGAAAAAATAACAAAAAGCTTATTATGCTGCAAATGTGGCCGTGGAAAATGAGTCTTCTGTTAGAAGGAAACAATAATTCTAAATTTCAGCTGCTGCTATCACTACGAAGTTCTGTGTTTTCTTCTGTCGGGAATATGTAGCAAAAGAGACACTGAATGTACTCCAATTGGTTGTTTTGTTAAATTTAAACCCTGGCTTCCTCCCCTCCTCCATTTGACTGTATGATTGTGGTTTCTAACACTTCATGGGGAGGAATACACAATGCAATCTCAGTCATTATAATTGTGTTTAAATCAATATTTTTTTTTAATTCTCTGAATTCTTAAATAAGAATTTCCGTTGTTTTTTTTAGCTCAGATTTAAAATAGAAGTAGACTAAAGAACCTAATCAATTAGTCCTTGAGGGTTGAATTTGTGCGTTGACTAGGGTCAATGTGGAATTTTTATAGTGACATCATCATTTTCAGAACTTTTCTTCATTTTAGCATTTCACCAGTTGCAAAATATCAATAGCATAAGGCTAAAATACATTTCTATATTTTCCATCCTTATATAACATTTACACACCCTTCTCTAGATAAATCCAACACCTAAAGTCATTTAAACATGGACATTTTAGCATGAGTTAAACAAAGAAATACATTTACAATAAAAAAAAATTCATTGATTTAAATTTTAATTTGTTAAATAATTAAAATTATTCATTGATTTATAGATTATGTACCATACAAAGATAGCCGTATTTGCAGTCATTCAAAAGTGTCAGAATTCTATAGTAGTTGAAAAGTATACCAGACCAAAAATGAAAAATAGTCAAAGGTAAGTTCCTTTTTTTTTTTTTTACTATTAAAGGACAACTCAAACTCAAAAATAAACGTTTTAAGAAGCATTACCCCCTCAAAACCCCACTTTTGTTTTAATCCTACCTTTCTCTGCCGCTCCCACGCTGACTAATAGTTATGTACAAACAGCTGATCCCTTGCCGGAAATCCCGCCTCATTTTCTCCTGTTGCGAGCTCAGGAGCAGAGGGTCCTCATAACTGTTTGTTTGGTAATGGCTGTCAGTCATTACCAGAGAAACGAGGCAGATGCGGCCAGGGATCGGCGGTGTTTAAGTTCCTATAACTCATCGTGGTGTGGGAGCTTTGGAGAAAGGTAAGATTAAAACAAAAGTGGGGTTTTGCTTCCGCAGTAAAAGATCCTTGCAGTGTTTTAACTGAAAAGATTAAATAATGAAAAATCCTTCTAAAAATTTATACATACATATTATCACATGAACCCAGCTTTTGTATAATAGTCTACGCATATATGCTATAGATTAACCTATATGCAAGATCATCAGGTTTATACATAACATTTGATATTGAATGTATCAGAACCATATTTACATTTATATGGTTAACCAGCAGACACACATAGTCAAGGTGCCTGCTTGGATAAGAACGCCAATAAAAAATCAAGGGGCCTGTTGGTTGTCTAAAAGGTACATTATGATTATGTGTTGGGGAAAAAAGTGGTAAACAAGCAACATTTTTAAGTGTATGTTTGGTTAAAGACTAGTAAGAAGGTAAAAAAATAAGAGTAAACCTAATTCTACCTGATGTAATATTGGGCTAGTGAGGGCTTTATACTTAACTAGCGATGCCTGCTCTGTAGCACTAGGCACCTGATGCAATAAAATCTCTAGCTTCTGTGCTAATTTGATGTGTGAAAACTAGCCCTTCCCAAAGACAGACATTATGCCAGTACACCTTACCTTCTGGTTGCAGCAATGAAGTAACTGTTGTAAGTAATTATGGTACTGCATTGCAGGAATGAAGAAGGTAAGAGAAGTGCCAAGATACATATTGCATCTGATCCCATTGTATTTATTCTCTTTAATAAAAAATATATTGTTTGTTTTTTTTAAAGTTATAAACAGAACATGTCATGAATTCCTGAACGTTAATGCATGAAAATGAGTCTATAATGTAGAACCTAAAGTAGAGGGGATAACAAATGAAAAACTAGTGGACAATACAGAACCACGAGAGATGATATGTAGCTGACCTAATATACTGTTCAATATCAATAATTACATAAATGATAAGTCTGCATACACAATTTAAAGTATATTTAGTAGAAATGGTCACCCTTCTCTTTTTGCTAGAAAATGGTTGTAATATAAATATGTCATCCATACAGGTGTAAGATGATAAAATGATTAGAATGTCTACCTGTGATAATTTGTGAATTGTTTAAATAATAAAGGAAAGAAACATATTTTGCTTTGCTGGATCAGATCATGTGGGTGTAGTACATCACGGACATCTTTGTAAGCAGTACAGGGAAAATTTTATGCAGATTAATGGTCTGGAAAAAAAGAGAGAAAAAATTTTACAACTAGAAATCTTATCTGATTACATACAAATGTCTTGTGATGTTAGCTCTTCAAAGCACTGTAGCCAGGGTATTTTCTTAAACCTTACAGTGTCATTTTTAGTACCAGGATAATTATAAAGTGATTTGTCCAGTAGTAGAATGAGAATCCAATTCAGGCATCAGTGATTCAGATTTCATCATTCCCCCACCCACACATACACATGCACAGTATATTAACCTACTAAGCTGCTCTTTTGTGGTGCCAAACAGAATTGTTCTGTGTAGAATAACAGGACCATCAAGGGAGAGGACTTTACAATAGCCAGATATATTATCAATTATCTTGAACATCTTTAATTCTGACTTCTTAACATAAGCAAGATCATAGATTAACTACTTGCCATAGTAATAAACCCCTTGCCAGACCACTTGCCAGACCAATGAGCTTCATCAATTAATCAGAGCTAAATAATCACCACCTACATTAAAGAATAAAACATGAAAAGGACAGGGCATAGATTTAACTTATTCAGAAAGGACTGGCTCCACACTCCCTCGGAGTCTTGACATGTTAACTGGGTAGCAACTAATTAGATGTCAAAAATTCATAAGCACTGTTTAATATTGCATATATCTGCTGCAGACATTTCAATATGAGAGTTGTATACACAGAAGTCACTTCAGCATTAAAACACATCAGGTGAAAAAAATAAAATAAAAGCATCGCTGTGAAAAAAAAGAGGAAAAATAAAAACAATGGCCCTTAAAAACCCTAGAGAAGGCAAAATATGCTTTCTTATTCAGAATAGGTATCTCCTTAATAAGAACGAGGGAAATGGGGGTTTCACAGATCTTTCCTGCATGGATGCAAAGAGGGGCAGGTACTGACTTATCAAAGGCACTGTCAGGTAAATAGAAGTTTACTATGCATGCACAATGATTGTTACACTGTGCCTTGACACAGGGTGATAATGAAAGACATTCTATTGTGGCACCCATCGAGGGATTTTTTTTTATTCTTCCTTTTCCTTTCTCTGCCTCTCTGGAGTGAAGGAGAAATGATGATACTTGGCAGCTGCCTTCTTTTTATGCCATTCCACATAACATGCAAAGAACCTGAACACTGTTGTATATTAAGGAAACTGCTTTTCTGCCTGCACCACGCATATTGTCTTGTGTATGGAAATGAGATGCACAAATACAGGACAGTCGTGTGGCTATTTAAGATCACTCTATAAGAAAAAAAAACAAAAACTACTGCACAGCATCTAGATTATATAGTAATAATCATATTGTTAATTCACACTGAGCTTGACAACATGCAGATTAACGCCCTCATTCAAGCCGAAAAAGTACATGAAATACAATTTCCTTATTTAACTGATATCCTATTTCAAATAATAATCTGCAGAAATAAAAAGCCCTAACTTCCAGCCAGGAACACCTCAAATTATTTTGATTATTAAATACCCCAAAACCTCCCCCTTCCTTCCCCTAGCACAGCAGCTGACAGCTCACCGCTCACTTCAGTGTGCAGGCATGACTACCTCCCCCAATGTTAGAATTTTGGCCAGGGGTGCACTACCGACTCCCCATGCACTGCCCAGGCCATGGGCATAGCCCTGTCCCTGACATGCCTGGTTAAGCCCATATCACACACCTGACAGCCCTTGCCACACCTACCCGCAAGTCCACAAAAATCATGGCCAGTCCTCCTGCTGTTCACAGGCCTTGGTTAGGCATCACTTTGGGAAGATTGTAAGACTTTGTGTGCATTTCAACAAACGGTGAGCTGTCAGCTTTGCTCTCTTCTCTACAGCTTCCAGGGCTGGAAGTCAGCCTTGGTCATGACACTTATGTCCAATTACCAAGTCTGGACAACAGATGCATTCTCTGCTACTGTGTAGCATGTATTTAACATGTACAGCAGCAGAGGATGCATCTACCAGCCAGTGAGGGACCACACTGTAAAGACAGAAATATTTTATGATAAATGTAAGTGAAGAAAAAAATTGTGTTTGGGGGGGACAAACTGCTGCTAAAACTTAACGGTGAGGGTGGACACAAAATATGCTAGGCAAGATGTCACAAAACTATAGGCAACACAATGACTCATTGCTTGGCACTGATTTCCACAACTGGGCCAAAATGTTCCTAATCATTAGGATGCTGAATTTTTGTTGTTTAAACTGGTAATTTTATCTCAAAACTAGCAAAATTAGAGCCTATGTATCTAATTGCTGCATTGAACTCCTATGCTATATTTTACATGAACTCTGTCTGACTTGGTTGTTACCTGTAATCTAACCTGCATTATGCATATTCCTAGATTGCCAACATCTGCCTCTGTACTGTATGTTAAATGTTAAAATTTTATAAAAGAAAATGTACTATAAAAATGAATAGCACATCAAAAACAAATACAATTTGCTTTTGGGTCTATTAATTCATGGTTTGGGCAGGCTCATTTCAACTTCAACTGCCATAATAAAGGACAATTATCCCTTTCCCACCCCATTCTCTTCCAATGAAAGGACCCATGGTTTAGCCTTTATAATAAAAATGGAGTTTTAATACTTAAAAATCTTGTTCGGCCCAAGGACACACAACCAACAGGAAGATGCGCAGTGCAAGAAGGAAGTGTACCGAGGCAGACACCAAAGGTAGGAATTAAAGCTCCATTTGCATTCTTCAGGCTAAATCCAGGGGCGAGAAATAGTGGTTTAGGTCCTCAGCTGGGTACTACTGATGTGGGAAAGAAGAGAGAGGAGATAAGGTAATTATAATTGCCCTTTAAAATTGACCCTCGTATTCCTCCCTAGGGTCTCTGCATCTGGGAACACCTGTTGATGTTTCTAATGGCTCAGTCTATGTAGATTTTAGTTTTAATATGGCTACAAATCAGAAGCCTTTTGCATATTCTGGCAATATTTTTACTGGCATTGCTGGAGTCTGGGGTGCAAAGAAGATTTTCTGGTAATATTCAGGATCAATTTAACAAGCAGGAAATGATCCATTTCACATTTGCTTTATTAATGTGCCATGTTAAGTGAAAAAAAAAACAACTTTATGCTACCAGAGCCTTCAAACCAGGGCCGTAAACTGTGCAAGATTTGTTACTGACACCTAGCACCCCCTGAAAAACCCTCCCCTGGGCACACATAATACACTGTTGAATGGTGTTTGCCTTGGCCTGCTCCAAATCAAGTCCCCCACTGCCTTTCAGTATCTTCAGTGAATGCTTGTATATATATCGTACATACATTATTACTTTATGTACTAAAGGCACAGACAGAACAGCACAGCATAAAAAATATCTTAAGTAAGGCTTATGTGTGTTGGGGCTTAGTATGTGGGGTGATGCTGATACATATATTTGATCTGCAGGATTGTAACTGAAGGGGCTGTGGCACTGGTGCACAACTTTGACCTACAGGTCCGTGACTTAAGACTCCATGGCACCCCCCCTCCCATGAGCATGTCACCATTCCTCCCGGTGGCAACACAGAAGGCATCAATGTTTGGACAGTTTTCTTTGGGCACGGACTACAGGGGAACTATAAAGAGCAGGAATGTAAGCTAAGTATTTGTTTAAACTATACCGTGGGGCCAGTAGTGGGTTAAATTTTATTTTTGGGGGTGGACATGCCCTTTAAACCCCTTTTCTGTAGTGTAGTGTACCCCAGCCCACCCCTAACTGCCATGCTGACTTTTAAAAACAAGCCACAGAAACAGACTTACTCAACCTCATTCCCTTGACTCTCTGCATAGCTGGCAGCCATGCCTGTGATTGGCTGACTCTCAGCCATTCATAGACGCAGTTGCCGGTCTGGCCCGTTTGCAGCTTCCAGCAAGCAGGAAGCCGGAAACAGAGAGCCAAGGGAACAAAAGCTGATAAGTCTGTTTCTGGGGCTTATTTTAGAAAACTAACATGGGTGGGCTGGGATACCCTACAATACAGAAATTTTGGGGGATGGAGATACTGTTTAACAAAAGCCTTTCAATTTAAGTTGAGGTCCATTTATATGTTGTAGATTATGTAGATTTTAATGCAAGCATTATTGTTCTGTGCTGTAAATATAAATGTACAAATATAGTCATACACTGTGTTGCTCCAATGAATAGGATTTGAGTTTAGCCATGAACATATTGTGGAACAGTTTCTAAAGGGGGTGGAGGAGAGAATTTCCAGGAATAGCAAAAAAAAAAAAAAAAGGAAAGAACGTAAATGAACGTAATTAATCAACTAATTAACAAACATTTCTACTGAAAGTGAATGTGTTTAGTTGAGTTTGAGTTAGTAAATAATTTTATAATATTAAACCTCCAGAATTTCATTTGCATTTTTAAGTTGTTGCAAATCCTCCATGGTGCTTGAAAAACAAAATCTTGAGTAGAATTGAGAACATTTTCAGATCTTGTTGCAATTAAAGCTTTGTGGAGTAGGTAAATTAAAATGAGTTAGAAAGTTAAAAATAGCAGCAAGAGATACGTGTCTTAAATCCAAAATAATTACTTTGTCAGGACTGGATGGTTCAACATACATTTGTATGGGTGCTACAATTTACCAGCTACAGTATTTGGGAAGAAGGTCTAACTAGAAATTAAATATAATAAACAGTATATTGGGTTGCCCAAGACCAAGAGTACTATTAATTGTAAACTTGTGGAAATGTTTACTGTATTCCCAGGATACCTATAAGATCCCGAGGGATCCTTCTTTATATGAGGGAATGATAAATGATACCCAAACTCTAAAGATGACTAAGGCCACATGAGAGAGGCAGGGGCTCATTAATATGGTATTTTTGGTGCAATATATCTTTTGATGTCCATTGTGGATGTTTTTTTTATCGCTGTCAACAGTTGAGTATTATAGTGTTTCATCCAGTTAGAAAATCCAGAAATGTCAATCAGAAGAGGTATTTCCATGAAAACAATTGTTCATCTTCTACAATTTTGCTTGTGATATATTGTATATATTCTATATTTCTGTAGCAATTGTATTGTATGTATAACATATAAAATATCAAAAATCTGTTTCTGTATCTCTCCTTCCTCCTCCTCCTGTTCTGCCCCCCCCTCCACAATCTAGAAACCTTAGTCTTAACATTGTCGCTTTGTGGTACCCTATGCATTATGTATACATAACTGTTGGAGAATTGTATATATATAAAACATTAATAACTATGGGTATTTGATCATTGTGTAAGGGGTTCATGTATAATAGAGCCCCCGGTGGGTGCTGTTTTAAAGGGGTATAATGGGATATAAAGGCTATGTTACATTTTGTGTCATTTATCTCCTTATGTAGATGCATTTAGCAGTGTTGAAATGTTGAATATATATATATATATATATATATATATATATATATATATATATATATTTCGCATATAACAGTGTGCCCAGAAATGTATGCTACATAGCATAGATATTATATAGGGATAAATGGTGTGTGAGTAAGAGGGGAGTCACTTGCAGCTCCTGGCATCCATTTGGAATAAAAGCATCACCTCTAACAAAGGATACAAGGGGAACGGGAAATGAAAATAGGAAAGGAGAGAGAAGACACTAAAAGAGTTGCAAGGAAAGGAGATTTAAGAACCAGGTAAACAGATAAGTTTCACTTCACTGAATTCACTAAGTTACCAAGAGTTCATAAACCCAACAGTATTTTTCGATAGACAGTTCATAGGTTGATTACAGTCAACCCCAATGCTATTTATATAGCATGGCATGAATAATTTATGACTCCACACATGGTGGCCTACCCAGTGGAGGTATTTTACACTGCTAAAATGCTGGGATTCTTTTCACTTTGCAGGTTTCCTTTGAGGGTGGTTTTGCTCTTGCTGGTGCCTTGTGATTGTCTGGGGGTGTTTTACACCAGAGACTCATCTCATCTGAAGCATCTTATTATTCATCCTATATTCTTGGTTCTACTGTATATACTTGTAGTGGAGGCATAGGGTATAGACACCTGAACCACTCACCAAATTATGAAAGAATCTATTTACAATGCTGCTACTGCTAATTCCACTACTATTACTTACTTTTTGTTTGTAAGCAGGGGCAGCCACTGCTTTATTTCTATTTTAAAGGGTATCTCCACTGATAAAAGTCACCTGGGTTGTAAGGATAGTTATGTGTAAGGTGGATATGTACCTGCAGTATCCTGTGTCTTTGAGCAGTAGTTTAGAAGAAATCCAATGAGTTTTCCCCAGAACGTTGTGGATGGTGCAGGTCAGCCCACTTTTAGTGACTGCCTGCATTGGAAATGTCTGACGCGCGTTTTCCTTTAGTGCATGCGCAGAACATGTGAGGATCCATCGGGATTGCTGTCTGTGTGATCTGACTGGTTGGTCGATTCTACACACACACACACACACACACACACACACACTTCAAGCTACTGAGTTCACTGATTAATGGAGGAATAATCACATGACCATCACAGCAGCTTGCTGACTTAATTAATGGAGTAATCAGGTACTATCTTTTTCTCTCTCCCACTCCCTCCCATACCAGATTGCCTCATATTCCCAGCATCCCCTATGAAATCAATCATTGATCAATTTTTCAACCATCCCTCTCAGAGTTAGACACAAAAAAAATCTTTATTAAAAACAACAAAGTTCCCCCTACTTACAGTAGTGTGGGAAGAGGGTTTTAACTTTTTCTCCCCTGTCTCTCTCTGCATGATCAGCTGTAAAAATGAACAAACGAAAGGGAATTCTGGGGAAAAAAAGGTAAAGGGGTTTTTTTTCCTCAGTGGAGATACCCTTTAAGTGCTCTGACTACCCACTTCTGGCCCTGAAATAGTTGGTTAAATACACATAAACCTCCTGAGCACAGTCCTTCCACCTCTTAGCAAGTTCTGCAGAGTATTTAGCAAACAGAAAAATGTTATGCTGTTCATTTAGTACCTCTCACTGTGCCATATACCTCCCTGGAGTATGGCTACCATGTTGGTATTCTCCAAGAACTTGGATGCTTGTGTCCTTTTAACTTTGAAGAGGTATTAAAGAGGGGGTGTAATGGATCAAAAATGAAAAAAATATCAGGCCCAGGATTCTTTCAGAGCCCACCATGTTTCCTGCTGTATACCATTCTAGAACAACTATTCTTTGTTCTGCTTCCTCCAATCTGGCCTCTTTTTAAGTAGTCTATATCAGTAGGGATACAATTTCTTACTCCATACAGTAGCTTTTATTTGAATACTTTACCATGTGATCATCCTGACCCTTCACAACCTTTTGACTGCAGAGGTTTTCATGTCTTCATGAACCTATTTATCCATGTCCTTTGAGTTTTACTTTATTGTAGCACTGCAAACAGTTGGTTGAGTGCCTCTTTACATTTGTGGTAAGAAATGTCTTACTCCTGTCTGTTTTATTAAAGAGACTTTATACTCTTAACTTACTCTTGGTAACTCTTGGTAACTACTTTCTATCTCCTTGCCCAGTCTGTCTCTCTGACTTTCCCTCCATTTGCAAGCATATGTTTATGAAGGGGAGGGAATACTGGGAGCCAGATATTTAATAGTTTATGCTCACATATAGTGTTCCTTTAAGAAAAGAGTGTTGTTCTTTAATTATGAAATTGCTATCAATTGCTCTCACTCTGAGTCAAATACATTAAAAAGAATATGGCAATTTAGTTGGGTAAGTACTTCTTACCCCATATGTCAGAAACCTGTAACCAGTGGCAATTGATTTTAAGCTGTTGCACACATTTTGCTACAAAGTTACTCTGCTTTAGATCCACTGGGCAGATTTCCTGACATCACTGTAAAAATTATACTTTGTTGTTTTAGACAACAATACTTTAACCTCTGTATAGACAAATATAAGTCAGAAGATGGTTAGTAAGATTATATTGTTATAATGACATTAAAGGGCATGTCCACCCTCAAAACTAAAATATAACCCCATACTGGAGCCAATGTGTAATGTTAAAAAAAACCTTACTTTATCTCTGCTCCAAATGGTTCTCCTACAGTGACTAAGAAACTGAATATTAGGACTTACTGTGTGAAAGGTTTCTGCCTCCTCCTTGCAATCATTCATTCCCCCATATTCTGTATTGCGGCAGCTACGTCTATGATTGGCTGCCTCTCAACGAACCAGAGATGCAGCTGCCGGTCTGGCCCCCTGCTTGCATTTCATTACATACAGCACATTAATTTCTTCATAAAGGTCTTTTTAGAGTTCGACTGCACTTGTTTTGCAGTCAAAATACTGCCTGGTGTCCACTTCTATCATTTATTCCTTTTAATGTATATTAAATATAAAATATAAAAACAGTTGTGCAATATGTGTTTAAATGTTTGGATGTGGTTATCAGATGGCCAAGGAGTGCTGTTAGGATCTTATTACTTATTTGCTGTAAAGTGAAGTAAGCTAAAGGTGCCGTTCTGACTTGCCAGATGGTCGTTTTGAGAATACACAATAGTTTGTGTTGTCCTTAATATTTGTTTTAACTTTTTTTGAGATGTAAAAATGTTTGTCCCAAACATCTCTACAGACTGGTAGTTAAACTAACTGTTTTGAACATGTAAAACACAACATAATAATGATTCACTTTAGAGCTTGTTGCTATATAATGCATTTGTTACCGACTCTTTTTACAGGTCTAAATAGCCTTACAGCAATTGGTTTCTCTGCAATGACACTGAAAATTTATATAATTAAAAGCAGATGGGAGTAGGAAAATAAATTTAAACTGCAAGTAAGTTGAATTAATTATGCTTATTATACTACCATCATTTCAAACAAATATATTAACTGGATATTTTACTTTCAAATATGATGTTATGCAGACCTAGATAGATTTTCAAAATGGTCAGCTGAGAGGCAGGTGAGATTTAATGCTGACAAATCTGATGGGGTTAACAATCCTGGTGCCACCTACACCATAAATAACTCTGTGCTAAGTGAATCGCTTATAGAAAGAGAGTTGGGGGGTTCTAGTAGATAACAGTCTTAGGTGTAGCAAACAATGCCAGGCAGCAACAGCTAGAGCTAACAAGATATTATCTTGTATAAAGAGAGGAATAGATTCAAGGGAGAAAACCATTATTCTTCCTCTTTATAAGGCACTGGTATTGCCTCATTTGGAATATGCAATTCATGTTTTGGAATCCCATATACAAATGGGACATCTTGGAAATGGAAGTTCATAGAAGTTCAGAGAAAGGCAACAAAAATAATAAGGGGAATGATTATGCAGGCAGATCAGACAATTTCATTGGAGAAGTGGCGTTTGTGCAAGTATATGATCACTTAATATAAGAGGAAACTGGGATCCAGCAGATGTGGTAATTGTTAGTTCATTCGATAGCTTTAAAAGTGTGCTGGATAAGTTTCTAAAACTAAATAATATTGACGATTATTGGTATTAATATATATTGTAGTTCTGGTTGATCCACAGATACTTTCTGATTCCCATTTGAAGTCAGGAAGGAATCCCCCACCACCCCATTTTTAGCTTGTTTTTTTTTTGTTTGTTTTTTTTTTGCCTTCCTTGGGATTAGGGATGGCATAGAACTCGAACTCAAACCCGATTTCGAGCCGAACTGTTCGAGTTCGAACGGACCCGGACTTCTCGAACTATCTCGGACGCGGACTTTCGATATTTCCCGGACTTTCGATGATTTATCGAATGTTCGACTGTTCGAACGTTCGAATCCGTGAGTAAAATGTACATGGTATCTAGGCGCGAACATCGAATCTGCGAGTAAAGTCTCCATTAAAGCCTATAGGCGAGCATCGAATCTGCGAGTAAAATGTCCATGTTACCTCGAACGTTCGAACGCGAAAGCTCGAAAGTAGCGCGTGTGAGAGTAAAATCGATTTTGCGAAAGTCCTGGATATTGGAACATGTTCCCCAGAACATTTCCCAGGTCCCACAGCCATTTACATTAAGTTACCATTAATATTTGAGTTGTATTTGACTCGAACTTTTCGAACTATTTGCCTCCCATAGACTTTAATGGGTCCGTTTTCGAACTTTCGAACTTTCGAACTTTTACAATAGTTCGAAAGTTCGAAAACGGACCGAACTTTCAATAGTTCGACCATCTCTACTTGGGATCAACTGTTAGGTAAGGTTAAAGAGTAGGGTGTAAAGCTTGGTCTATATTGAACCTCAGTTACTATGTTACTATGTACTGTAATCATCACATTCAGATATTACATACATAATGATGCCAATAAAGGTATAGTAAGTGTAAATATTGTATACTTTTTCTTTAAAGATTTCAGTGTGGTATAAGTCTCTCTCAGAGAAATGTACAGAAAGCCGATATCACTCTGTTTTGCCTGATTGGATCTTCATACATAGTGAATGGGTTAACTCATTCTTAGTCTTTTGCTGGCATTAAAGAATTCGCACAAAAGAGCTGCTGATAGTAACAGTGATTTCAGTGAGAGAAATCACTAAGAGATACCAGCAGAGAGACAAAAAATACTGCAGTTTGCTAAAGAGGGAAAATATTGCACATGCTGCCCAATTCTTGAGGAAATTTCAGTTATCTCTACTGTTAGAATGTGAACCATCTTTACTGCTCTCTTCTGGACATGTTTAATTATTGTCAATATCTTACTATATTCAAGATTGTTAAATTGCAACCTAAGCAGAAATGATTGGGATATAGGAACAGGGACCAGGCAGGTATTTTTCTTCTAAACATTTTAAGCTAATTCAATTTTAAAAAAAAACACTTGGTTATTCACAACCACTCTAAGGTGCTATCTCTTTAGCAATGTAAGTCATGCTAACCTTAATTACATAATTTATGGTGACTTTAAGACAATTTTTTTTTTAACATTGCCATAATTCAAGTGTTGTATATAACTGTCCTTTAAGGTTGCCTTGATGTAGTAATCAAAGAAAGGAAACAAGACAACTCGTAACTGTTAGTTTACATTTAATGTCCTACTTACACTCACTACTTTGGTTTAATTTTGGTTTTTCCCATGACAGATTTACCATATGCACTTTTAGTTCACACTGCAATGTAGCAAGTTCATATGTTTCTTCACATTGCTTTTCACCTAGCTGCCCATTTGTAAATTGCCCAAATGTAATGCAGCAACTACATGGAAACTGTGCCATTAACAGCTTAACCTGTGATTGTTGTGTTATTGCCTTATAACCTACCCCAGTATTGGATTTCTATTGGAGGAACTGTAAGATTATAGCCTTATAATCTTACAGTTCCAGGAGGAGAAGGAAACCAGAAGCCATAAAGGGGTAGGTTATAATAAATAATGCCCCCCCAACTGTAAATTATAAGGATATTAGAAGTCACCTTGGAGTTCCGTGCCCTGTATAAAAGGTACTCGGCCTGCGGCCTCGTTCTTTTATATGGTCACGGAACTCCTCTGTGACTTCTAATATCCTTATAATTTACAGTTGGGGGTGCATTATTCACTATATAAAGTGCTGGGTGGCTTTCTGAGCTCTAGTACTGTAAAACAACAAAAACGCTGGGTTATTATGATAGGGATACTAGGGCAGCTTGAATCCATTACTAATGAGAATGAGATGTACATTGCCTGGATGTCTTCTAGACTGAATACAAATACTAAAGAAAACAAATTAGGAACATTTTAAATCATTAATCAACTACAAACAAGATTTTTCAGAGGATCTATCTTACATCATATGTATATTTCTTCATTTAGTATGTAAATAGTTAGTTGCCAATTTCTCTACTAACAACCGTTGCCAGCTGGATTCAATTGTTCTTCATAGAGGGTCTCCTAAGGTGGACAGTTATAATGTAGAAGATGAACAGCATGGTGATAAGTTTGTCCTGTGAAGGGTTTACAAGTCATTCTGGCTGCAGAGGCTCCTCCTGCAAACCAGGTGGTCAGTCTCTGTACTATATTAGGCAGCACAATGTCACTTTTTATCCTTTGTAATAAGGCCCAGATACAGGTAAACAGGAGGTTTGGTGGGGCTGTAACAGCAGTCACAATGACAGCCTTATGGATGGCAGAGTGTCACTTTACACAACATTCTGTACCTCAGTCTCTGTTTGCTTTGACAGGCAAATTGTCACTCACCACAGCTTTCTATGATGGCAGTTCTGTCCTTACTTACAGTCCCCTCAGCTGTTTTATCTATTACACTCACTGCTCCCAGTCTGATGTCTGTCACTAGTTGGAAACAGCTCAGGTCCTGGTCAGCTTTATTCAGGAAAAAGCTCCAGTCTTCAGTGTACTTAAAGGAGAACTAAAGTCCCCAGAAAACATTGTCCCAATAGACAGAGCACATTCAGAAACACACAACAAGCTGTGTCTCATCTCTCCCTTTGCTGAGGATTCTGGGTGATTTATGAAAATAACCTGTGAGTACTAGGGGTCAGCTCCCATAATTCACCTTACCCGGGAACACCCAGGTAAGTGTGCACTGTACACATTTCAAGTATGCTTATGAAGGTTCTCATTCATCCAGGTCATGGTATATCTGTTGTATTCAATTAGATCAACTGGACTTGAAGTTTAGTTCTTGAAGACGTTTCGCTAGTCATCCGACTGGCTTTCTCAATTCAGAATGACTTGTACAAGATTCTGTGGCAATTATGTACCCTGGAAAATCCCAATTAGCATATCACAGCCAGGTGTTAAGGGCGTGATTAGATAGTGGCTAAGAGGTGTTATAGGAACTCCCAGAGTAAGGTGTCAAAACAGCATTGTACATGGCAGACAGATGGTGTCGAACCCCCCCACCTCTATTTAGGCTTGGTTTCTTTATTTTCACATAAAGTTTCACACATGTTAAGGAGGCCATCATATATTATGATACCATATGGGGCCCTGGAATGGGCTAGTGATGGGCTACCTAAAAAGTAAACTATTGTGAGAAATAGTAAAAAGAGTACAACAATGATTTACAAATAAAAAAAAACAATTTAATAAGAATGTGAAAAAAACCTTGAAATTTTTATGTGTAAAAAAGAAAACAAGTCACCCCCCCCAAAAAAAAACCTCCTAAATTAAGGGTCTCTTGTTTTTCACTATTTTTTTCTGTAGCATAATTCATATTACTTAACAATGTACTGTTGCAACCCAATGAACTACATTGCCTTGTAAACAAACCTGGTGGAAAGTGTTGCTATAGTGCAGCTGAAAAAGGTTACAGTACTATTCTAAACTGCAACTGAAGAGATAGTGTTAATATTAGAGGTGGAGCTTACTGGAAAGTAATGTTATTTAGAGAGGATGGTGAACACAGCTGGGTATAATAAACTAGGCTAATCATAGCGTGATCATAATAAACAATAAAATATTTTTTTGTCTGGAATTTTAGAAGGTTTGCAGACATACGAATTCATAAAGTGTCTCTTATATATATATATATTATATATAAATATACATATAACTAAAATATAGTTAAAGTTAAGACCAGGTAGATATATTAACACACTTCCTTAGCACTAAGGGTGCAATAAACATGTGCTTGGCTGCATTTCCCCACCAAAAATGGTTGCCCTATCGATGGCTTCTTTTTACTATCAAACACCTGTTGTTTGAATAGAACATCATTTCTGCCAAAGTCTTTATCAGGATTCTGCTCTCTTTTTTTATTCTTTTTTAATTCTTGCAATATTTCACTTTATCTGTATCACTGTCAAGCTGTTGACTAAGTTTAAAACTCTTATAAATTATTTGCATAGACCTAATTAGTTTTTAGAAGCTTTCATTAAAGCAATTCAGTATTTCAATATTTTAAGGGATTTCTAATGGATCAATTACAATTAAACAGAATATGTCTAATAAAACCTTAGAAAATCATCCCTGTGTATAGTTTATAATGTATGCTTGGATTGGGGTTTCATAAGTGGAAATACGTTTAATGGAGAGGTTAGGAAAAAACAAGTCAATTTTACAAGTGGGAAGGTTTACAACACATATAATTTAATAAGTTTGCAATATCTATCAAACTTAAGAACCATAAGAAACGAGTTGATTGTAAGGAAATGATGGTATTAGATCTGTCCTTGGCTTTTTGTTTTACTTATACAGGGGCGCATATATATATATATATATATATATATATATATATATACAGGAAACCCCAATAGCATTCGCAATTACATGTTCCTCTGTTCTGTCCTTTATTGCAATCTCTTACTTAGGTCTATTGTCCACACAGGATTTCTAGCTTGTGTTCTGTTTCAGTTTTTATTCTTACATCTGTTTTCATTCCTCCTGAACTCTTTATTCCCATGCCTTTGTTTGTCTCAATGTTTTCTGCCTGAACATGTCTAAGTATTTAACCCCCTTTTCTTACAACTATAGATGCCATTTAAACTACAAGACCTCTTTCCTGTGCAGCTTAAATATCAAGTTACTCACACATTGTTTGACAATCTGAAGGGACAGGAACATTTGTTAAAGAATAAAAATGATTATATTTTTTAAATTTAAAAATAAACTTTGTTTATTTGGATAAATCTATTTGCATTATTCTGAGATAATTCATTACTGATGTCTTATTGACCAAATTAATTTTAGTCTTTGCGTCTCAAGATTATGTGTAAAACTTTGTTTGGATAACAAATGCATGAGGAGGAAATTTAATTCCTAGTGCAAATGTATGCTCTCAGACTCAAATTAAATGCCCTTTCTGTAATCTAGAATTTGTTTATTGCTTCTTGAAGTCAGTACAATTATTTTTCTAAGAGAAAGAGAAATTGTTTTAATAAAAAAAAACTATGATTCCCTTGCACATGAACAGTGTCGGAAATGGTTTTTTTTTTTCTGAATAAAGTGACAAATTCTCATTCTTAGTCAGTGAAGCACAAAATTAGTCCTGTCCTTCAATGAAAGGTCGCCGTGTGAAGGAATAAACAAGGAATACTTGACCCAATTACAGAAAAAAAGGAAACAAAAATGAAGTAGATAAAAAACAGTGGGATCAGAATTAAAGGGAAACTAAAGTCTCCAGACAACATTGTCCCAATAGACCTATGTGTATTAGGGTTCAGCTTCAATAATCTACCTTACCTGGGTATCACCCAGCTAAGTGTACACAGATCAAAACAAGGAATCAGCAGCCTTGCTTCCTTAAAGTTGACAGACAATCATATAACAGCACAGAGATCCTCCCTCATCCCTGACAGGGATTTCAGTGCAATGTTTGTGTAAACTTATTTAAATGCACCTGTCCCGCAACAATGTTTGCTTTTGCTTTTCATACAAAAAGAAAAGTAATCTTTTCAGTGTATTTCTTAGCTAGGATGGGTGTAAGAAACATTATATTAACATTTTATTAAAAATTAAAAGTAAGTCTGGGGAATTGAACATGATGTACTTTATGTTGCTAAAATAAATGCTTTACACTAGCTGAGAAATATCATGTGAAACATTGGTACATGTAGAATCTTTTAGGGATATTCATTAAAAGTTGTTTTTGTAAAAATGGTGCTATTTTTGCTCCAACCAACCAGATGTTAGCTTTCAAATGGAAAAAAACTGGCACCATTTTAAACAATAAGAACTTTTATTAAATAGCACTGTTTACCTTTTACTAAGAATATAAAGGAAACAAAAGAAACTTTGGGGGTTTTAAACCGTCACCGCGTGGGCTGTTTCTAAAACAAGTCATTAGTAGAGATATATGAAACTGTCGAGTTCCATTTGGTAACCAGATTTTCAAAAAAATCAGAAAATTCGAAAATCCGAAAATGGACCCATAGAAGTCAATGGAAGATAAAAAGCTGAAAGTTCCAATTAAATTTAAGGTGTAAATTCACGTTCTAGCTATTTTGATCCTGCCAAGGAGATTGTGACATAATCGAGAGAGGATTTTATTCATTTTTTAAAAGAAGGGGGACCTGTAAAACGTTCCAGCTTTTTGTGTGAGGGAGTCAGAACAGCCAGTCAGGTTGGTTACAGCATGTGTCTGTTGACTGAGCGTGCCTGTGTGACTGAGATTGTCTGCATAACTGAGAGTGTCGGTGTGACTGAGAGTGTCTGCTTGACTGAATGTGTCTGTGTGACTGAGTGTGCCTGAGTGACTGAGAGTGTCTGCATGACTGAGTATCTGGGTTACTGAGTGTCTGCATGACTGAGCGTATCTGTGTGACTTAGTGTGTCTGCCTGATTGAGTGTGTCTGTGTGATAGTGCCTGTGGGACTGAGAGTGCATGATTGAGCCTGTCTGTGTGACTGAGCATGTCTGCATGACTGAGAGTGTCTGCATGACTGTGTGACTGAGTGTGTCTGTGTGACTGAGCTTGCCTGTGTGACTGAGTGTCTGCGTGACTGAGAGTGTCTGCATGACTGAGTGTGTCTGTGAGACTGAATGTGCCTGTGTGACTGAGAGTGTCTGCATGACTGAGTGTGTCTGTGTGACTGAGTGTGCCTGTGTGACTGAGAGTTTTTGCATGACTAAGTGTCTGCGTTACTGATTGTCTGCATCTGTGTGACTTAGTGTGTCTGCCTGATTGAGTGTGTCTGTGTGATAGTGCCTGTGGGACTGAAAGTGCATGACTGAGCGTGTCTGTGGGACTGAGCATGTCTGCATGACTGAGAGTGTCTGCATGACTGAGTATCGGAGCACATCTGTGTGACTGATTGTGTCTGTGTGACTGAGTGGATCTGTGTGACTGATTGTGTCTGCGTGAGTCAGGATCGTTTCTGTGTGACTGAGAGTGTGTCTGCAAGTCTGAGAGTATCTAAATGAGAGAGACTGTAAGTATGTTATTAAAATATAAGGGGCCCCATGTGCACTTTTGCCCAGGGCCCCATTTTACCAAAAAACTTCACTGTTTGTGGATTCACAGATTCGAATTTAGGGGTTCACAAAATCTTTATTATCTGGATTTTAGATCCTAATTACTATTCCCTGTTTTATCCCAACTGTGTAATGGTGGCCATAGATGCCACAATCAATGTTGTATGATCCACAAATCTTACAATCGTAAAGGGCGATAAAAAAATAGATACAGTAGTTCTACCACGATTGTATTGTCTAATTCCACAACAAGGGCTATGCCACACCTGCGCTTGTAATCTGGTATAGCATGAGAATTGCAGCACAGTGCATGCCAATGTGGGTGGCCACATTACATGCACTGTGCTGCATTCAGTTTTTAGAGTGCATTTTTTTCCAAATTCCATGCATTACATTAAATTGCACGGATCAATAAGCAAATGGATGGTAACACACAACACACTGATATAAGGTTCCCGGAATGCTGACTTTGGGGATTGGCACTGCTGTGGTTGGTGGTTTTAGGTCATGTGGCTGGATCATTTTTGAAAATCCCAAAATTTCTACGAGTTCCCCAAGATCCAAAGTTCCCTCAGAACTTCTGAACTGTCAGATCCGATTCAGAACCGGGTTCAAGTGGGACCCAAACTTCATCTCTAGTTATTAGCAGGTGAGCCACCACAGTATATGCAAGGAATATGGGTACATTTGGAAGTTTTACCTTTTGCTAGCAACAGAATGAAAAAAATGTCAGTAAAATCAGCTGGTTATTTTCTACTGCCCCAGGAAGGCTGTATGCAATTCATGCTGGGTACAAAATAAACTGCAGTTTTTAAAGCCTTATTAGGGACTTCCTTATTAGTGTGGGTATGGAGACATATGCATAGAGACAGTGGATACTTGGGTCAGGGGGCATGGCTCTTTGAAGACTACATGGGCTATGAGTTGTACTGGCAACAACATGGAAGCCTTCTTAATTACAGAATCTATTACTTATATATACTAAATGCAACTTACTTGAGAAGTATCTTACAAAGTAACAATTTCTAGTACTACGTTTAGTTCTCTTTTAAGAAACACAATGTAGAAAAATGGAATGGAAAAAGTTAAAGGGGGAAAAATTGCATTACATTCTATTTATTTACTAGTAATTAAATCTAAAAATCAGTCATTATATTCATTACCTCATTTCCATCATACGTCTTGCCATTGTTTTGCCTGTATTGTTTAATCAACACAAGAATCATCAAATCAAAGTGCCTTATGCACTTTCACATAATAGTTGCAATTGGGTTTGATACTTGTTTACTGTATAAAAGTTTGTTTTTGGTTCTAAAAGAAGAAACAAAACATAAGTAGTATCCACTTTGTATTAAATAGAAAAGCTAAAATATAACACATTTGAGAGGAAATGTAACAAAAAAGACATTTCCTATTTTTCCTAAATTAATTTTTATCAAAGATGTGTAATTAATTACAGTAACTATACCATTTCCTGTTGCTTGTGACTAAAAGGGGTGTGTGGTTTGTGGAGGTGTGTGGTTACAGAAGGGTTGGTGGGATAGCAAAATATTAACCAAAAAATGCTGATAAATAATTACCTATATAAAAGGGAAGTTTCAGTGTGAAATAAATATCTAGTATTTCTACATATTCTTTTAATTTTTGAAAAATCAGTTAATTTAAGCCTGTAGGTTAGAAGTGAGCTGCCATTTAAGGTTCTGTTCCTAACAGTATATTCTACCTCATTAGCTGTTGGATGGGTCAAAGATCATCAGATTTCTACTGAGCAACAAAATTGCCCCAGGGACAACGACAAGACCATATTGGACGTTACTAAAGGTCCTGCATAAACAGAGTCAGTACTTGGATCGGTTACGATTAGTGATATAAAATAAAACGTTTATGTATTTGCACTGAACTTCCACTTTAAAGGTGAATATGTTTTATTTTATCATTACAGAATCATTACAAAATGCCTTTAAATAAGGCCTACACCACTTCTTTAAATGTTTCAGCAATTTTGAAAGTTCTGTAAAGAGAGAAATCTTTTTTTAGATACACTAAATTTTTTTAATTTGTAAAATGAATAAAAAAAAAAACAGAGAATTGTTGTTACTACAAGCATGCCAGTTATAGAAACAAGAGTAATCTTCATAATAGGTCTCAACGTGGTTTTATTTATTTATTAGTTTTAAATTCCATTGTCTCTTTTCGGATGAGCTAACAGTATTGTTAGGAAGATTTTCTCCAGCATGTAGCTAGGAGGTATAGGGAAGTCATCTGGAAAATGTAAAATGCGTGAGACCACCTTGAAATAATAAAATGTACAATACTGTAATCGATATGTTGTAGTTTCAGGAGAAGGAAATGAAAGAAAGACAGTAATGTACAGCATACTTAAGGTATGTTCCAATTATATGCAGATTAATGAAATTGATGCTATGTTGTGAACACTGTAAAGTATTAAAAAATTTGAGGGTTGTATTTCTAAATTGATATTTTAACCTGCAAGTTAACATAATTCCCATACCAATAACATTAATAACATTAAAAATGATTTACTGTTGCCCATTAAATAAAAGAGTATTTAAAAGCTGCGTATAGTGGCGTAACTACCGCCCCCCCAACACGTGATCAGCTGTTTAAAAGTCTGGACCCGAACTTCTGGTCTCTTCCAACACCCCTGCGGCCGTGGGTGGCCCAGGCGGTAGTAGATGCCTCTAGCGATCAGCCGTTTTAAACAGCTGATCGCATCAGCTTGTTTAAAACGTCTGATCGCCGGAGGCATCTACTACCACCTGGCCACCCACGGCTGCAGGGGTGTTGGAAGAGACCAGGAGTTCGGGTCCAGACTTTTAAACAGCTGATCGCGTGCATGTTTCATTCATACGCACAATCAGCTGTTTAAAATGGCTGATCGCAGGAGGCACCTTGGAGAGAGGAAAGGTTCAAGGGCCCGGCCTCCATTCCCATGGGGCGGCCCCTACAGGTCCGCCCCTGGCTGCGCAATAACACAATAGGGCACATGAGAAAGGTGGAATGTTGGACTGTACATGGGACAAGAGATACAATACAAGTCTGCAACTAAAACCATGAAATGAAGGACAGATTGACTTTTCTCAAAAAATATTGAGAGAGCATAGAAAGTTAGAAGAATGAGAACACAAATAAAGGGAAGGTTAGCTGATTTTAGGCATTTGCTACACACCAAATGGCAATAAAAAGAAAGAGCACATGCAAATTTTATCAAGGGCAGCAAGTATGGAACAAACCTTTATCATGGGGAATAAAATACATTTCTGATGTAGAGAGTTAGGATATTCCATCAGAAAATAAGAAAATATATAGTAATTTATAACAAAGCATGAATTATTAAATAAGTTTAAGTAATAAAAAGCAAAAAGGTAGTGAGAAAGATACAATGTCATTTAGTATATACAAGCATATAACAGGTTAACCCAATACTAGGAGAGAATAATGTTTAAAACAATCCCTTCAGCATATACTGGTATGAAAAAGAAATGGACAGCCTTTCAAATAATATTAAACTACTGTATTAGAAAAAAATGTATACCCCTAGGATATAAACACAAAAACCAAAGTCCAAACCTGTGGCTTAATGCAGAGAAAACTGAAGAAAAATGCAAAAAAAAAAAAAAAAAAGGAAAAGGCAATAATAGTTTTCAGTCATAAGGACTCATTTAGGAAATGCTACACATTTACTTTAAGGTATTCTCCATATTAAACAGAGCTATTTATTATATGTTTCAAACAAGCCTAGGGTGATGTCTCTAGCTTCACTAGATGTTAAGTTATAGGCATGTAAAATTACAATTCCTGGTCTGTCTTGTCTGTCTGAGTCTCTGTGACAGTCACATGACGTTTTGTGTAAGAAGCCCCACACCCAAAAATCAATCTTTTCTGAAGTTAGTTACAGACCTGCAACCATTCTCTATCCACTCCTTTACCTATGGACATCTTTGGGGAAAGGAAAGTTTTCTTTTCAGGCTTGTGGATAGCTTTTTTTTTAAAAAGGGGAGAAAGTTTTTTTACAAATATAATAATTGTAATAGCAAATTATGGAGGCTGGTGATGGGTATTTCATAATAGGCATATGATATATGATATGATACTTAACTTAAACTATACTAAACTATTTCACCACTATGTAAACAAAAGAGTATGGATTGAAGTTTTAAGTACATATTAACACAATTTAACTTTGGTTAACAAAAAATGTTTAGTTTTTAAATAATTTGTTTAAAAATAAGAATTAAAAGGAATGTCCATTTAACCCACTGGCCCCACTTTGTAGTGTTAGGGGTGATCTACAATATATCAAAAGTTTATATTTAGGGTGGACATGCCCTTTAAAAAAAAAAACTGGAGGTGGTTGTATAGCTGACTGTCAACATTGCATATAAAAATAAATAAAATAAATATATATATATATATAATATATATATAATATATATTTATATAAAAGAGAATAAAATATAAAAGAGAATATAAGTTCATAAAAGTCCAGTGCACTCAGGGATTTTCCAAACGATATTAAACACACTAGCAAAAAAGAAGTTGGTGCACAGTGGAAATTATGTGTGTATGTTTTGCAATGTGTAGTTGCAGTGCTCACAGGAACCACCAGGAAACATCCAGGGGGGCCCTAATAAAATTAGTCTGAAGGTCCTGAAAAAAACCCAAGCAATTGCATCATATTAAATTAACAAACACACACTTATATCCTCCCTTACCTATCCTACCTGCCAGCTAGAATATAGAGGGTCTATGTGGAATAGGCAATCTAACCAGCACCCAGGCAATCTAACCAGCACCTATGGGCAATCAAAAGCAGCCCATACATAAATCCGATTTTACTTTCCTGACAGAGCGCTCCCGTGACATTAGAACGATGCTGCAAGAACCGCCTGTCGGTTGCATAGAAGAATGGGAAATGCCGTTCTGGCAGGATCAATCTAATATCGCAAGAGCGCTTGGTTGGGTAAGTAAAATTGGATATATGTATGGCCACCTTAAATCATTTACAGTATCCTGATTAACATGTAAGGTTCCTATTACAAGTTCAAGATTTACAGTCACTATGGGGTTAAGACTTGGTAGCACAAAATACTGATTAAATATACATGTTAGGGAGAGGTGTAGATAGAGGAGCTAAAAGCTCTCCACAGAGTATAAAATTAAATAGAGCCTTCTTATAACATGGTACCTCACAGCCTCATGTTATTATAAGAGCATTGCCCTAATAATCTAACATATAAACACATATTTTTTACTTAAAGAAATGGGTGGGGACATGCAAATTATCTTATTTCTAGCCTGTGGCAAAGGTGTGTGTCTAGATATAATACAGCCTAATGGTATAGAGAAGGCGTGTTTAACTTGTGACCTTTCACGTGTTTTGAAATTCCCAGCATTCTCTGTTTGCAGTAAGTTTTTTCTTAATATCCTGTAGCTATGTTATGAATCTTCAGGCGACAGCCCCTGTGGAACTCCCTCAGGCCGCGGAGTCTAAGTGCCTGCCGGTCTTCACCAGAGCCTCTAATGGTGAGGATGTTACGCGGCGAAACAGACACCATGTCGCGACACCAAGAAAAGAACCACAGAAGCCTATCCCACAATGTGGAGGAAGCAGGAAAGTCTCAGGCAAATAAACACAAGTAGGCAGGAGATGGGGTATTGTCAATCAAGGATGCAACTGGAAGTAGAAGCAGGGCGGTGGTAATGAAAACCAATAATGTACTGAAAGCAGGAGCAGGCAATAATACACTGAGAGCAGGAGCAGGCAGGTGATAATGGAGACTAATCATACACTGAAAGCAGGAGCAGGCAGGTGGTAATGCAGACCAATAATACACTGAAAGCAGGAGCAGGCAGGTGGTAATGGAGACCAAATAGTACACTGAAAGCAGGAGCAGCCAGGGGGGATTGGAGACCAATAATACACTGGAAGCAGGAGCAGGCAGATGGAAATGAAGACCAATAATACATTGGAAGCAGGAGCAGGCTGGTGGTAATGAAGACCAAATAGTACACTGAAAGCAGGAGCAGGCAGATGGGAATGGAGACCAATAATACACTGGAAGCAGGAGCAGGCAGATGGGAATGGAGATCAATAATACACTGGAAGCAAAAGTCATGAACAGATCAAGACACAGCTCACAGGAGCTAAGGTTCAGAGGAAGTAACTCTGAACCGGCAGCAAGAAACAGGCCCTGAGGAGGAGCTTTAGAAGGTAGAGGAGTGTAATCTGAATGTGCACGCCAGGGCGTGCGCCCCAGAAGGAGTCTGCCCTGAGTCAGGAATGCAAGACCGGGAACCCCAACGCCTGCGTGCCTGCATCACGAGGGACGCACGCACAGAGGGACGCTCGGCCTGCTCGCAGTGAGCGCACCCACGCGTGAACGCCGGCGCACACCCCCGCACTCGACCCAAGGTAGGACCAGGATTATAACATCCCCCCCACGGTCAACCTCCGGGTGCCTTTAGGTCCAGGTTTATCACGGTGTTTTGAATGAAATTCCTTGACCAAGCGAGGAGCATGAATCTGTTGCGCTGGTTCCCAAGAGTTCTCTTCGGGTCCAAAACCCTTCCATTTTACCAGATACCTTAGTTTTCCAGCAGAAATGTTGGAATCCAGAATGGTCTCGACTTCGTATTTGTCAGCACAATCAACCAACACAGGAGGTGGAGGTGGAGGAGGAGGAATCATAGATGAATTAGATACATATCTCTTGAAGCATGAAACATGGAATACTGGATGTATCTTTAGTGATTTAGGGAGGTCCAACTCAAAGGCAACCGTGTTGATAGCCTTCTTGATAACTAACTTGATTGAGGGAATCTTAAGTCTTATGTTGCGTGTGGATAACCAGACAAAGTCACCAACCTTTAAGATCGAGGCGTCTCTTCTAGAACTATTAGCTGTTTTAAGGGCTTGTTTCTGAGCTGGGACATGAGTGATCTTAACTCAAAAGACTTTTGTTGTAAGAGTTCTATTTAAGTTTGCAGACTTGGAGTAGAAACCATGGAAGGAACATTAAGAATGAAAGTTGGATTATAACCATAATTAGCATAGAAAGGGGAACACTTAATGGAAGAATGGATGGTGTTATTGTAAGCAAACTCAGCCAAAGGAAGAAAAGAAGACCAATCTTCCGGTGAGGCCGAAGAATAACATCTCAGATATTGCTCCAGTGTTTGGTTCGTTCTTTCCGTTTGCCCATTTGATTGTGGATGATATCCGGACGAAAAAGAATTATGGATCTGTAAGGACCTACACAGTTCTTTCCAAAATCTTGAAGTGAACTGCACCCCTCTATCAGATACAATATCATCAGGGACTCCATGGAGACGGACAATATCTCTGATAAACACCTCGGCCGTAACTGCTGCTGAAGGAACTCCCTTTAAAGGAATAAAATGAGCCATCTTGGTTAGTCGGTCCACTACCACAAAAATTGTATTGAAACCCTTGGAACTAGGCAACTCCACAATGAAATTCATAGTAATCATGCTAGGAACAGGCAGGGGACACAACAATCCATAGGGTCTTTGTCTGGGAGTTTTAAATCTGGCACAAGTATCACAGGAAACGACAAATAGTTTACAGTCCTTAGACATATTGGGCCAAAAAAAATATCTATTTATGAGATTACATGTTTTATAGAATCCAAAATGACCAGCTAACGGGTGACAATGACATTGTTGAAGTACAGAAGATCTTGAAGCTTCTGGAACAAATATTTTATTATTACGGTAAATGAAGCCATCTTGAGAAAGAGATGAAGACTGAGCGGAAGTTTCCTTGATGATGTTAGTGATGTCTGTGTGTAATAGCAGGAAATTTGACCTGGAGAGTATTCTATCAGCTTTGTCAGACCTATTGCTTTCAGAAGATTGTCTAGAGAGGGCATCCGCCTTGCCGTTCTTTGATCCTGGGTGGAAAGTTATATGAAAATTAAATCTAGTGAAGAAAAGAGCCCACCTAGCTTGACGAGGCCTCAATCTTTTTGCAGTGTGTAAATATTATAAGTTCTTATGATCTGTAAAAATAATAATAGGATGATTTGAGATACCGCCATTCCTCAAGAGACGATTTGATAGCTAATAATTCGCGATCTCCCACATCATAGTTTCTTTCCGACACAGAGAGCTTCCTGGAAAAGAATGCAACTGGATGTTAATGCTTTAGGACCAGTTCGTTTGAGAAAGAATGGCTCCCAATGCCACTTGCAATCAACCTCTAAAACGAAAGGAAGATGGGTCTGGAGGGATCAAGACAGGAGCCGAGGTAAAGGCAGATTTAAGTTGTTCAAAAGCCTGTTGGCTGAATCAGTCCAGAATGGTACATGAATCTTAGTGGGGAAATAATAGTTGAAAACTTCTTAATGAATCTGCGATAGAAATTTGCAAAGCCGATGAACTTTTGGACTTGTTTACGAGTAGAAGGAATGGGCCAATCCTGAATGGCCGATACTTTTTGGGAATCCATGGTCAGTCCTTGCGAGGAAATGATGAAGCCCAGAAAGGGGATAGAACTATTCTCAAATTCACATTTCTCTATCTTAGCATATAAGCCGTGGGTCCTAAGTCGAGATAAGACCTTTCTAACTTGAGAACGGTGCTGATCCAGATCAGAGGAGAAGATCAATATGTCATCTAAATATACTGCCAAGAAATCGTCCACAAAATCATGGAAAATGTCGTTCACAAAATGTTGAAAAGTGGCAGGGGGCGTTACACAAACCAAACGGCATAACCAAGTATTCAAAGTGACCATATCTCGACGAAAAGCCATTTTCCACTCGTCTCCTTCTCTAATCCTGATTAAATTGTAGGCACCCCTAAGTTTTCTTCGATATATTCCTTAAGGACCTTTTGTTCCGGCTCGGACAAAGGATATACCCGTCCAAAAGTCAATAATACACTGGAAGCAAAAGTCATGAACAGATCAAGACACAGCTCACAGGAGCTAAGGTTCAGAGGAAGTAACTCTGAACCGGCAGCAAGAAACAGGCCCTGAGGAGGAGGTTAAGAAGGGAGAGGAGTGTCATCTAGATGCGATGCGCTCGCCCCTCTGTGCACGCCAGGGTGCGCACGCACCAGAAGGAACCTGCCCTGAGTCAGGAATGCAAGACCGGGAACCCCGACGCCTGTGTCCCTGCGTCACGAGGGACGCAAGCACAGAGGGACGCTCGGCCTGCTAGCGTTGAGCGCGCCCGCGCGTGAACGCCCGCGCACACCCCGCACAAGCTAAAGGTGTCTAGATCTAATACAGCCTAAGCTTGTGACCTTTCAAACTACAAATCCCAACATTCTCTGTTTTGCAGTTCCCTTATATCCATAGCTATTAGACTATTGGATTAGGGAAGCATTATATGGGTTGATCAGTAGGCGCAACGTTAATGCTTACTTTGGGGCAGAAGCGCGAGTACCGGAAGAGGAATGTGTGCGGCCGTTGCAAAGTAATTTACCAAAGGTTGCGTGCCTCTTTACGCGTAAGTATTTAAGACCAGCTAATAGCGGGCGTTAAAACTTATGTGCGGGTGAGATTCACCCAAAATCGCACAGCCTCTGGTAAATCCAGTATGGGAGATTTGCCCAGAGAGCATAAACTTTACAATATTTGCACTCACTTCCACATACCACCTACCTGGCAGTTATAATCCATGAAATCTAAAGGTTTGTACACACGTGCGATCGCGGGTGCTGATGCATGGTGTGTACGAATGGTCGTTTCAGCCGATAATAATGCCGTGTATCGACAGACCTGCCATTTTAGCCGATAAAGTGCCCATACGTGACACGATTATCGGCCATTCGTACACATCGTGCGTCACGGGTTAGCACCCGCGATCGCACGTGTGTACGAACCTTAAGGCTGGGTAAGCACCAATAACCAACCGATAGTGCCATGGATTAGTCGGCTGGAAACATCTGATGGTGTGGGGCGGCCAGACGCGACCGAGTTTGGTTGCCCGTATCAGACAAACAGGTCAGTCAGTAAATCACAGCCAATCATGCAGTTCCCTATCGGACCACATTATCAGTCTGTCACATGCACTGCAGGCTGCAGCCACTGTTGCTGTGACCAACAGTCATCTGTCCTGGCAGAGCTCTTACACAAAGCAGATGCTTAGTTGGGACATATGGCTATTGTATGTATCCAGACTTAATGGTATTAAACTGCAGATCTAAAAACAGATCCAGGCAATTCTGCCACAATGTGCCATTCAATCTGAACAGCACCATTGGTAATCCTGAGACCCTATACAGGATCCAGAATATCATGCTAGGTTCATACTTTTTGGTATTAACCACAGCAAGTTCCAAATTTACAGTCACTATGAGGTTAGGACTTGGAAACACAGGATAGTGATTAGCTTTACAAGTTATGGAAAGGTTTGGATTAAGGAGCTAAAAGCTCCCCACAGAGTATAAAATGAAGTAGAGCCTTCTTATAACAGAAGGTACCCCACAGCCTCACAGTTATTAATATATCAATAGTGGAATAAAAGTGGAAACTGTCCATTTCTCTAAGAATGCTGGGTAGTTTCATTGACATGCAAAGTCATTTAATCATTTATAGACACCACTTCCTGTCTAGTACACAGAAACTGAATTGTCTCGTTACTTTCTATGGAGAGGGGTAAATGTGAGAGTGAAGAATGTTCTAATTGGCTAAGGCTGTCCTGTGTTTTACAAAAAGCACATACCTGGGTATAATACAGGAACTTCCTTACACTTCCTGTCTTGTCATGTACAGATTCAGAATGACTTGTACAAGAATCTGTGGCAATTATGTACCCTGGAGAATCCCAATTAGCATATCACAGCCAGGTGTTAAGGGTGTGATTAGATAGTGGCTAAGAGGTGTTATAGGAACGCCCAGAGTAAGGTGTTAAAACAGCATTGTACATGGCAGACAGTTGGTGTCGAACCCCCCCACCTCTATTTAAGGAGCCCTTAAAACTTGTGGATATCCAGACTGGGCCTTTGTCAAAATATATACACAGGAGTGATTGTTCCATAAATCCTTCATAAAGAACGATTGCTCAATGTGCCCATACATGGTCCAATGTTATTGTCTCCCTCTACAGTAAAGGGAACCAGTTATTGCAATTTTCCATCTTGCCCGATAGATCATGATAGTGATTAGCAAATTCTGTCAGATCCGCCGTCAGTTTCACAGCTGTGACTTTGAAAGACACAAATGTGCCCAAATGTGTATCTTTGAGTAAAACAGAACTTTTGGCCTGACCATTTGCATATATAGAGCGGTCGGCCAGGACAAAGCACTGTTAGTTGCGGCGAATGTCTCCTATGGACCACACGTTCATCAGTGATTTACTGACATGTCCATTGTCCATTCAACTTATCCAGGTGACACTGTAGAAAGCTATTATCAATAGGAGAGCACTCTGTTTAACCACTGAGCAATTTAAGTTAGTAAATGATTATGGAAACTGTGGAAATGCATATTTAAATCCTTAAATAAAGTTACGATATGTTTTTTATGGCATTAAATAAGCATGATCCTCTAAGTCATTAAATGAACCATTTTTTTGTAAGACACAAAAGCTTTTTAGGCTACCTGGGTTATTTCAACTAATACAATTTATTGTAATAAATTAAACCAACATGCTATTTTATTAACAATTTATTATTCCACTTATTCACTAGTCATTATTGTCCCCATAAGAAAGAAATATACTGTGTATACATATGTGAAATGCAAAGTCTTGCTTGCAATCAGTGCATATTCCCTTTATGTGTAAGAATAACAGATGTTGATAGAAATAGCCATTGGGTTTGTAAAGAACCCATTTCATGTGTCAGAATAGTTGCGCCTCTTTCAGATGAAATGTCAAAAGGATGCAGATATCTCAATGTGAAATGACCTTAAAAAAACCCGACCTCGCCAAAGATGACCTTTCAAAGCTAGAAACATTAAAATTATAACTATATTTATGCTTTGGCCTTGGAACAATATGTCTTTTTCTTGTGCACATTTTGTTTTATTTTACATATTTTGTTTTCCGGCAAAGGTGCTGATTTCCTTATCCTTCGATTAAGTTCTTTGCTTGCAGATAATAAAGCATTTTAACACAATATTTAGTATGTGAACGTGGAACTAAACAGTATTGTAACCAGTGTGAATGTTTTGTTCAAGGAGCAGCGACAATTCTGATTCCTTCTGCACTTCAAAACCTTCAATAATTACGCCTGCTTGAAATTTAATTTAAAAACTGAACAAATGCTTTGATGTGATTTTTTTTTTTTTTTAGATTTTTTTTGTAATATGTGTATTTCTTAAGGATGGTTAAATCCCATTACTGTGAAATGTAAAAATCACTTTTTTAAAAAGAAAAAATAAATAAATATATATATTGAATGATTGCATTGAGAAATAAACAATTAATTTTTACTCCTGGATAGCTCAATTTAACACTAATTTAACAATTAAGTTTTTGGTAGATACAACACAGTATGCATTTATCTAAATCTTTTAATCTGTACAAACTTTAAAGGGAAGCTAAAGTCTCCAGACAACATTGTCATAATAGACAGAGAACATTCACAAAGGTTCCAAAAGCTGCGTCTCACCTCTTCCTTTGCTGTGGCTGCTGGGTGATTCATGAAATTGCAAGAGTTCCAAGTGTACTGTGGCACACTGCTGTTGGCTTGTTAGCCAGACAAGTCGATAGGTGCAATTCCTCCCAGCCCCCTACTTCCAGGGCTACGAATACCAAGCAAGGTGTAATAGAGAGGAGCACACTACTTCTGTGATTAATTCATTTAATATGTGCAAAAAAACATACAACATTTCGAGACTCTAGGTCTCTTCCTCAGGTATATGAGGATTCATGAAATTGACCTGTGGGTTCAAGGGGTCAGCTTCAATAATCCTCCTAAGCTGGGTGACACCCAACTAATGGTCGCTGTACATATAGAAATATTGAGCATAGACACTAATTAACAGACTTTAAAGGGCATGTACACCCCTTTTACAAAAATGTAGTATCTAATAGAACACCCCCCAAAAGCTAAGATCCGTTTTACTTACAGTTTGGAAAGATGTTCCCCCGCTGTGTAAGAAGCCTTACAAACCACCGATCCAGCACCGCAGCTCACCGCTTTTATCTGGTATCGGCCGTCAGTCACGGCCAATGGTTGATGGCCAATACCGAAGGAGCCTTTGCTGCTGCTGCTCCAGCAGATGAGGCATGGGCTAAGCAGCGCTGGATCAGTAGTTTGTAAGGCTTCTTACACAGCGGGGGAACATCTTTCCTAACTGTAAGTAAAACGGATCTTAGCTTTTGGGGGTTTTTTCTATTAGATACTACATTTTTGTAAGAGGGGTGTACATGCCCTTTAATAACTGGAGCAATGCCCACTTACAGTTCAAAAAATTATTTATTCAAAAATGCAAGATATAATGTAAATACAAAACAATTTTTAAAACCCTAAAAAATTACCAATCCCTGGGATTCTCCAGGTGTGGTGGAGAAATAACAACATGCAAATTAAAGGGCATTTCCACCCCCAAAACTAAAATGTAAACCTATACTGGCCCCACTGTGTAGTGTTAATAAACGCTTACCTTACATCTCTGCTTCAAATGAGGTTGGGGATGGGAGGGGAGAAGCTACACTACAGAAAAATATGGGTTTTAGGGTGGACATACCCTTTAAAGACAGATTTGTTGGTAACATTATTCAGCTGTGACGGTGTTGGAGTAAAGAGGGTGGCTTTCCCCGACCAAAAGGATTACATCTCGATTCAATGGTATAAGGAATACCTAATTAAGTCCAAATGTGTTAAGTGGTCTCGGGTGAAGTGGGAGGCTTTCCCTGTTCCAAGGAATTATCTAACCAATTGGATGTGGGTTGTGCGGATGGACTTACCCTTATAAGTCCCAATGTGATTTTTTTTAATAGTAAATGGTCAATCCTATTTTAGGACAGAGCACTTCTGTATGATCTGAATGACCTCTTGGAATTAAGGTTTTCCGCTCCAAGAAACTATATCTTGTCTTTAATCCACATGTTGCTATATGGCCAACACACCTGGGGATGCCCAGGTATTGGTAGTGTTTTTTTTTCCTGACTAGTAAGTAA
Organism: Hymenochirus boettgeri; assembly: GCA_019447015.1. Lineage (NCBI taxonomy): Eukaryota > Metazoa > Chordata > Amphibia > Anura > Pipidae > Hymenochirus > Hymenochirus boettgeri. The sequence goes on along the minus strand of CM033476.1, from coordinate 242,427,473 downwards.
AAAAGGTTAGAAGTTAGGACCTTCCAGACTGGGGTTACCTTGACGTGGTTGGAAGGCTTTTCATTCATGTGATCACAGTAATGTATACTAAAACCCCTTTGTTTATAAAGTATACCAGTACTTGTTTGTATACATGTTTGACCAGATCAGTAGCACTTCCGCTAAATGTAGTGGTAATTAAGCCTAATTGGAGTGCTTCCACAATCCTTGTATTGTTGTGTATACATATGAAAAAATACATAAAGCCTGTGAATACTGGGGTCAGTGGGCATGGCCAAATGGTGCACATGCTCAAAAGACTCTTTAAAAACTACATGGGCTGCAAGTTGTACTGGCAAACATACAAAATCTACTTCTTGTATGTATGTAAATGCAACTTACTAGAGAAGTATCTAACAATGTTTAGGTGTTCTGGGGAGAAACACTCACATTATGATTAAAATATGTAAGTTTTGTTCTCCTTTAACCTTAATTTAAATTGGTCAACAAAAGCAATAAAACAAAAGCTTATGTTTATTGGCCAAAAATCCTACAAACCTTCTAAATTTGCTGAGCCTAGCTACAATCCACCATTTTCTACTTTTGCTTGGCCAAAGAGTACAAGGTGGAAAAATTCAGACATATATCTTCAAATAAAGGTGCCAGGGTTTTTTTTCACGGAGTCACGATTACTGATCATGAATTATAAGTTGGCATTTTTTTGCATGTAGGTGACATTTACCAAGCTATGTTATGTTGATAATTTCCACGTCAATCTCTATCTATATCATCTGTACAATGGGAAAGCATTAATAGACAGAGCAGGTGGTTTATTTCACACCAGGAAGCTGGGGAAATGATAGGAAGCCTTTCCTCATATTTATGAGTAATCATAGCAAATTCCTTTTCAAATTTATTGTTCTCTTATTTAAAAAAATAATTGTACAGTGAAATGGTCAGTAAATAAAACCAATTAGAGACAGGTGTACAAACCAACCTATACCGTGTCCTCTTTCTTGCTGCTTTTACACAACAATCGAAAATAACTAGTATATAATATGCATTATATAATGAAATGTGACATAAACACAAACATACACGCATACATGCCTAAAATTACACAGTTCTTTCGCTATTCAACTTCCCAATTACACCTCCCTGTCTTAAATTCCCTACAGTTATTTCTACGCTCAATCCTAATATAAGAAACCCTAAAATATAATAATACCCTTAGACAGACACATCATAATTAAGGAATATTTATTCTTGTATTCCACAAACAAAAATGCTGTTCTTAAAAACGTAAACTATATCTCTGTAAGCTAGGCTTCTCGGATCCTCTCAAAACATCCCTTTTTTTTCATGGAAAGTCAGGGCACATCCTTTAAATCCGCACAGAAGCTTTTAAATTTATTCACTCTAATGAGGTAGTCTAAATTTTGAGAATGCTAATTCTATGGAGTCAGTTCTGTGGTGGGAAAAGAAAAACAAGGTTGTCACTTGCCTGTGAACAAAGTGAATTGGTTATATGAGTGACAGTAAAGATTTCTTTTAACATCAGTAAAAGAGGGTTGATGTGACAGGTAAGAGGACAGATGCAGAATTGTACTGTGCTCTAAGAGTTTGTGTACGCTAACTAAAGGACAAGCTGACTTGATATACCAGCTTAATAAGCTCAGCAGGGGCTAACTGCATGGAAATATGAAGCCGAATAGATGTAATCAGTCACTTGTATAGTAACTATGCCAAAGTCAAAATATTCTAGTTAATTCTGTGAAACCTGGGAAATGCAGCAAACAAATCAACCTTCCTGTTTACAAACACAACATATTGTAATTTGTTAAGAATGAGTTTATCAGGGTGCAAGATAATTTCCTGTTTACTAGTTCTCAGGTCCAGAAACAAGAAAAAGATTTTATCTTTAGGATGTTCTGCTACCTTTTCTTAGATTTTACAGATCTATATCTCTTTGCACCATTAAAATCAAAATGATTCCGTGATTCCAATGTAAATTGATTCCAATGTAAAGTGATTTATTGTATAAGTTTAATTGACTAAAAATGGGCTAAATACTGGTAACTTCTGATTATCATTTTTTGTGCTAAAAACGAAAAACTTTTATAACATCTAAGTGTGGAATATATCCAGTGACTGTGCCTTACTAATGCTGTCCAAGTCCATCTCTTGTGATTGAGCATATGCAGGCCATCTTTCAAGCATTTTGAATAAACTGTTATCCAATTGTCTACTTGGGTTATGCCATTGCTATGTCTTCTATGTAAAGTTTGTTCTCATTATCTATGATTAAGGAATGTGCCCTTCATTCTAGGATAGATAAATAAAATAAGCAATTTGTTATTACTTCAGCCAACTATCCAGCACCCTGATACTACAAACAAGCTAAATACACAAGAAACATATTCAACAAGGGCAGTTTGCAATTCATATATTAAATGTCCACTGCAACACAGAATGCACAGATTCTTGTCCCTGATTCATGTAAATGACGCTTATAATTCTATTTCTATGAACATATGTTTTTCAATTAATGTGTACTTTGTGAGATCATATCCACCATTTTACTCACTTCTAGAAAAGAGGAGGTCTGGGTGTATAAACCCCAGACCTATTGGCCGCCTGCTCCTTAGCCTCGCCACCCCTTTTCCTTAATACAATGCATACTACAAAATCGTTAGCTCATATGTTTCTTAAGACTGAAAAAACCCTTTCATTTCCCAGCCGGGACTCACCCATCACATGGTGGTCCGGGTGCAGGACTGCCCCGGTCCCTTCGCCTGGTCCGAACACATCGGATAAAGCAGCAGCAACACAATGGCTTGGCTGTTTTAGCCTATGACTAAGTGCATGTGGGGACGCTTGAAATGCATCAGGCATACTAATGCTGTTTTTAAAGTTTGTTTAAAATAAAAGTTGAGGTTTTAAAGAAAAGCTGAGTGACCCACAATTTTATGATTGATGGAGTGCGGACTGGTATCCCTTGTGTTGCTGCTGCTTTATCCGGTGTGTTCGGACAAGGCGAAGGGACCAGGGCTGTCCTGCACCCGGACCACCACATGTGATGGTTGAGTTCCGGCAGGGAAATAAAAGTGTTTTTTCAGTCTTAAGAAACATATGAGCTAACGATTTTGTAGTATGCATTGTATTAAGGAAAAGGGTGGCGAGGCTAAGGAGCAGGCAGCCAATAGGTCTGGGGTTTATACACCCAGACCTCCTTTTTTCCTAAAGTGAGCAAAAAGTTGATGTTTTAAAGAAAAGCAGAGTGACCCACGTTTTTATCACAGGACGAGTTCAAACCGGTATCCCTTGTGTTGCTGCTGCTTTATCCAGATTGCAATTTAGTAAACTAATACTGAAGGTCAGGTCAGGGTACCTTCAAAAATGTTTTTTTTTATAAATGTTAACAAGCCTTAAAGGGAATGTCCAGCCTAAATACAAGTTTGTTTTAAAATGATTATCACCACCCAAACCTCACTTTGACAAGGTTCCTACAGTTCCAAGATACCCCAGACCCTGGCCGCTTCTCCTCCACTTCCTGGTTGCGACTGTCAGTTAGGGTGTGACGTGACGTCACGCCCAATCGCCTTACAGCCACAACCAGGAGAGAAGCATCTGTCAGCGTAGAAGTCCCCTGCTCCTGTTTTTGCTCGCAACGAGATTATAACAGGAGCAGGGGGCATGGAATAGCGGGTGAGGGTCCTGGTCAGGTAAGTAAATTCTGTAGGATCTTGGAACTGTAGGAACCTCGCGAAAGTAAGGTTTTGGGGGGTGATAATCATTTTAAAACAAACTTGTTTTTAGGCTGGACTTGCCCAAAAGACTAGTAGAAATTGTCTGAAATGAACAGAGACATGTAAAGATGATTATGTGGTTTTAATGGTAATTGTTTATTGGGATTATAATTATTATTATGCATTTTTGGCTTCATTTAGACATATATCTTGCACTTAGTCACTAGAATCAGTTGAATTACCTAAATACAGACACATTTAACTCTGGTATCCTATTTTTAGGTGAGGTTTTGTAATTACAGTACTTTAATTCCAGTAATTATGATGGCAGCACTTCCTAGCACTAACCTGTGGCTTTCAATAAGAAAACGTTTTAGGCACCTGAAGGAGGGTTTTCTCCAAAAACTTATCAATTTGTTAAGTCTGTCAATAAAGGGGTTAAACACCCACAATTAACATATTATTTTGGTCTATGTGTCTTATTTCCCTGTGTTGTGATGACAAATGATTTATATTTCAGGTTTTCCAGACACTTTTTCATTTTGATGTGTGATGTGCTTAAAACTTAGCCACATAGTTACTTTGATGACAATATTATTGCTGCACACTAGTTATACCCAATATGCTTTTTCCTAGCAGTTCCCAGATGTCACCTTTGGCAATTTTATAATAGAATAAATGATTAATAATAGAATATACATTTATAGAAATTCTTACAAATTCAGACTACAGCTGTACTTCATACTCATGCAGGATCTTGAAACCTAGAATAGAACCGTGAAAGCCTCTGGCACTTTAGCAGTCTTTATGAAGTGAAGGAACAATGATATAATTAGATTTTTTTATTAGTCAGTAAAGGGAAAGAGCTTAGGACAAGAAATAAGCTGTACCTCAAACAGCCAAAAAGTCCTGTGTGAAGTGCCTAGTGGACATTTGCCTGATTTTATCTCCAGTTGCTTACACATACTTGGGCTGAAAAATGCCTAGAATCTTTTGGGATGTAAGCATGTGCTTAGTCTCTCTGTGCTTTAGAATTTAAAGACCATATTGTGAATATTGCTGTACAACTGAGGCCAGTTAAAAGGCTATTAGAGTAAATAACCACATATTTAATATTTTACAAACAGCTAAATATTCAATAAACGTAGGAATATTTGGGAAAAGGTCAATCTGCATCATTGTCTTCCTATTTAATAGCAGCATGGACTTTGGATTTTGGAATTCTCTGCAAAGTACAGAATGTAACATTTGTCTTATCTGTTATTTAATATTTCAATTTTTAACATGATGAGATGATACACTAAACTCCACAGGACCTAAATTCTAAACCACCCAGTCCATCAAAGTTATTTTAAGACACTATTGATGTGAATGAACAATCATTTCTTGACCCTATAGGAGGCATTGCAATCACAATACAAATGGAAACTTTCATGATTTTGTTCAGCAACATAACATGCAATTTTAAATCAATTTTACATGAGCTCATTAAATTGGGGGGGATTTTATTGTCGACCCCTAATAAATCTGAATTTCTGAATATGTTCAATTTTATTTTAACATGTAGTCTAATATTTTGATGTAGCGATCATTGCTACAGCCTAACAAAAAAAATATATATCTGTGAAACCTGAAGCACTGGAATGGACTCTGTTACAAGGAACATTAAATCAACACTACAACCACTTTCCTTTAGGAAAATGGCAATGATAATTCTAGCTGGGCAATAGATTGCATGAAATACTTTGATGAAATGTACTTGTTGGACAAACATGTCATAATAAAAGCTGCTGTTTGAGGCAAGTTTATTGGGAGTTTTAAATCTTCCACTTCAGCTACCACATGTACTCTGAGTAAAAATTCCATTCAGACAAGAGTTCAGATTGATAATAGTAAATTATGTATAGCAATGTCATAAAAAATGTCAGCTTCTTCCAAAGATTAAAAATAAACTAGTTTCCTTTTTCCCAGACAGAATGTAGATAGTGGTAGGACCACACAACACAAATTAGGAGCAAATTTAAGCCAGAAACATTAACCAATTAACTATTTCCCCCAATTTTTGTTGGGGAAAATGTATTGGGTAGAATAGAATAGAATGAAAAAGTTCTTAAGAGGTATTGTGAGTAGAAATGTGGAAAAAGGCAATATGGGAACGGAAACACGTTGAGTCAGGGGTTCAGTTTCACTGGAGATTGTACAGTATGTTCTCCCTGTGCTTTTGCTACTTTCCTCCCCAGAAAAAAGACCCCATATAAAGGGGCAACCATTTATGGTATACAATATAAAAAGCGTTTATTAGTGACGCACAATCAAACAGCAATCAGGACAGGCTGCATACAATGTAACCCTCAATTGCATAAATAAAGTGCAATAGTAGACCAATTCCCATATATAAAGTGCAGCACAAACACAATAAAACTACCAAAACACAGAAAAATTACAATAATGATAATAATAACACCAACTCCGGAAAACTAAAAGAGGTAACACTTACTAGCCTGTTTGAAGCAGGAGTGCCTCTAGGGGTTTTGCCACCTGAGCCAAACATCGATTGCCGCCGGTATGCGTCGGGAAATGGCTTTTTGGGTGGGGCATAGATTTGTGGGTGCGAGCGCAGTTAGTTATATTGTCATTTTGAACTTTTGGCATAATTTATTTGCACAGTTTCTTTAAGTAGAAGTTTATGCACACCATAATAACAGAAGAATAAAGAATTTTGCCCAAAAGAGCCTGCCACCACGTCAAGGTAGACTCTTTAAACAAGACCCTAACTTACCTAACTAGTCTAACCTAGCCTGCCCTAACAAACTATCTAAAGCTAATCTAACTGTACGTAATGCCTTTTAACAATATCTAACACATTTATTAAAGAAAATATGAAAAAATAACATCTGCAGCAAAGTATATATTTGGTTGAGCAATCTAGTGCAATCAGTGAGAACAGACAGTAAAGCTGGCCATACACTATACAGACATTAGATGGATTTGAGATATCTATCTAATATCTAAAAAACATATTTTACAAGCAGCAGTTTTTATCTTGAGATGTTCCTATCTGAGCCATTCATTTTGTGATCTCAAATTATTTGTATAAAAGAGTGGCCTGGGTGGTTCTAGATCGATTGTACATTTATCTTATGAGAAATTGGTCATCTGTCTAATGTCTTACGTAGTGTATGGGCACATTAAAGGTCGCATACAGTGAGAACAGACAGTAAAGGCCCCATACAGTGACAACAGACAGTAAAGTTCTCACACAGTGAGAACAGACAGTAAAGGTCCTATACAGTGAGAATAGACAGTTAAGGTCCCATACACTGAAAACAGACAGTAAAGGTCCCATACAGGGAGAACAGACAGTAAAGGTCCCATACAGTGAAAACAAGCAGTAATAACCCATACAGTGAGAACAGACAGTAAAGGCCCCATATAGTGAGAACAGACAGTAAAGGTTCCATACAGTGAGAACAGACAGTAAAGGTTCTATACAGTGAGAACAGACAATAAAGGTCCCATACAGTGAGAACAGACGGTAAAGGTTTCATACAGTGATCACAGACAGTAAAGGTCCCACACAGTGAAAACAGACAGTAAAGGTACCACACAGTGAGAATAGTCAGTATGGTCCCAATAAGAACAGACAGTAAAGCTCCCACAAAGTGAGAACAAACAGGAAAGGTCCCAGTGAGAACAGACAGTAACGGTCCCATACATATTCTATCCTCTATCTCTCACATTATCTATCTCTCCTGCAGTCTCTGTCCTCTATCTCTCACATACTCTTTCTCTTATGCAGTCTCTATTCTCTGTCTTTTACTTTCTCTATTCTGCAGTGTATCCTCCATCTCTCTCTCTCTCTCTCTCTCCTGTAGTCTCTCTCTCACATTTTCTCTCTCTTCTGCATTCTCTATCTCTCACACACTCTTTCTCACCTTTACTTTCTCTCCTGCCTGCCATGTGACTAGTACATATCATTGTGCTCACAGTGTGACTGGTACATATCATAGTGAACCAGTGTGTCTGGTACAAAACATAGTACCCACAGTGTGATTAGTACATGTGATTAGCATTAGGGGGTGCTTTAATTTTTTTTTAACGGCCCTGCCACTTCACTAAGTACAATCCTAGAGGAAAAATTATTCACTCGAGCAACAAGATAAAAATAGGCTGCACACAAAACAGTTATACAGGCTCATTTACCCAGAGCCACTATCGCTCTGGGTAAATGCTCCTTTCACTATTCAATATCGCATTTGCAAATCTGGGTAGATCCCGGTAAGGAATTTACACACTGTGGATTTTAATGCTAGCTATTTGCTGGCGTTAAAATCCAGCGTTAAAACTAGCGCAAATGTGATATTGAATCGTGCGTGGGTGATTTTTGTGTAACCCGTGCATCCGACGCTAATGTGGATTTAAAGTTGCACTAACCGGTAGTGAACCGGTTAGCATGACTAACTCCATATATTTGCCCAGCGAGTCTGGGCAAAGTTTAAATCCTAAACTTGTATATTGATTAATTTATTTCTCAATCCCCCTTCTCCTACATCTCTTTTCTACTCCACAGTTAGAGGAGATTTATAGCACATGTATTTTTTTCTAAAAACAGTTAAAATGAAAATTACCTGGGGCAGGAAGGTAGGATTGGTACTTTCTACCGCCCAATATTATTTCTATGAGGAGCAGCAGTAAGAAGAAAACTGCTTCTGCCAGGCTTCCAGGGTACTTCAAACTTAGAAAAGAACATTCCTAGGCCCCATTCAATACCATATTATCTGCAGACTGGCATACTTTATAAACAAAGGGGTTTTAGTATATATTACTGTAATCACATGAATGAAAAGCCTTCCAACCATGTCAAGGTAACCCCATTCTGGAAGGTCCTAACTTCTAACCTTTTTTAATTTCTTTTACTTCAATTACGATTAGCAAACTTTTGCATTTCTCATTCTTACACACTGGATCCATATAACAGGCTCTCTCACTTCCCCCCAGCCCATTGGCTGTTTAAAATAAATAAGGGAAGAGGCCATCCAGTGCTTTATATTAAAGGCATAGGACCTCCCATAAAAGGGGGCATGGCTTCCAAATAAATACATACAATACAAGGATTGTGGAAACACTTTAATTAGGTATATCTGTTGTATTCAATTAGATCAACTGGACTTGAAATGTAGTTCTTGAAGACGTTTCGCTAGTCATCCGACTGGCTTTCTCAATTCAGAATGACTTGTACAAGAATCTGGCAATTATGTACCCTGGAAAATCCCAATTAGCATATCACAGCCAGGTGTTAAGGGTGTGATTGATAAGTGGCTAAGAGGTGTTAAGGAACGCCAGAGTAAGGTGTTAAAACAGCATTGTACATGGCAGACAGTTGGTGTCGAACCCCCCCACCTCTATTTAGGCTTGGTTTCTTTATTTTCACATAAATGGCCTTCTACACCCTCTTGAACCAGTCACGTTCCTTCGCCAGTATGTTAACATTACAATCTTCAAAGGTATGTCCTTTATCTTAAGATGCAGATACACAGCTGAGTCCTGACCCGAGGAATTGGCTCTTCTGTGCTGGGCCATACGTTGATGCAGTTGCTGTTTGGTCTCCCCCACATACAAATCAGAGCATTCTTCACGCACTGCACTGCATATATGATGTCGCTTTTCTGTGTTTTGGTATTGGGTCTTTCGGATGTACCAATTGCTGCTCAGTGGTGTGTCGGTTTAAAGCAGACAGGGATACGATGTTTTTTGAAAATTCTTCTTAATTTCTCGGAGACCCCCTGCTACATATGGGATGACCTGTTCTTCCTCCTGTCTTGCTTTTCCCCTTCACTGTTGGTATTCGTGTTCTTTTTTTCCTTCTACTTCTTTGACAAAGGCCCAGTCTGGATATCCACAAGTTTTAAGGGCTCCTCTGAGATGTTTCATTTCTTTAGCCTTCGCCTCTGTGCTAGTGGGGATGTCTGATGACCCCCAGCTTGTGATCTATAGGGTGGTGGGAGTCAAACATCAAATACTGATCTGTGTGTGTTGGTTTTCTGTAAACCTCTACTTCCAGTTTACCATTTTCCTTAACTTCTACCAAGCAGTCCAAGAAAGCCAGTTTGTTGTTTTGTACCTCTTCCCTTGTGAATTTAATGTTTTGGTCCACCGCATTAATGTGTTCTGTGAAAGCTTGTACTTCCTTCTGGTGGATTTTAACCCAGGTGTCATCAACATATCTGAACTAGTGGCTGAGTGCTATGCCCTTAAAGGTATTAAGCGCCTGTGTTTCTACCTCCTCCATGTAAAGGTTGGCCACAATAGGTGAAACTGGAGATCCCATAGCACATCCATGTTTTTGCTTATAGAACTTATCCCTGTATTTGAAATAGGTGGTATTCAGGCACAAGTCCAACAAGGAACACACCTGTTCTGGGTTGAGATCAGTTCTGCTGGTAAGAGTGCTGTCTTGGCCCAGCCGTTTTCTCACCATGTCAACAGCCTCCTTTGTGGGTATACAAGCATACTTCAATTAGGCTAATTTACAACTACATTTAGCGGAAGTGCTACTGATCTGGTCAAACATTTATACAACATAGAAAAGATAATCAATGCACATTCCTAGGCCCCATACAATATAATATTATCTGCAGACTGGCATACTTTATAAACAAAGGGGTTTTAGTATACATTACTGTGATCACATGAATGAAAAGCCTTCCAACCACGTCAAGGTAACCCCAGTCTGGAAGGTCCTAACTTCTAACCTTTTTAAATTTCTTTTACTTCAATTACGATTAGCAAACTTTTGCATTTCTCATTCTTACATACTGGATCCATATAACAGGCTCGTCTTCAACAAAACAATATTGGGAGGTAGGAATAATCGATCCTGCCTAAAAATACATTTCTAAAAAGTACATCTTTACAGTATAGTTATCCTTTAAATCCTGTATAACCACCCATGCTGGGACAGATGTGGGACATGGACACTGCAAGCAACTATTATGTACCAAATAATTGGAAAAGATAAATAATTTTCTTCTCCTTAATTTTATTTATTACCTAATTAAATGTACTTAATTATTTACTACCAATTAAATCAAATTTATAGTGTATCAACAACAAAGACTTGTACAGTGATGAGTTTAATATAATTTTACTGTATCAGTGTTTTGTTTCAATATAATCTGTTCACTTAAGGCAAAGTTAATATATAAACTAATGTATTATCTATCTGGCAACCAGTTAAACATCTTTTAGCCCAGACCACCAAGGAATCGAAGATAACAAGAAAACAACCGAGGCTTTATTAAAAGTGTGAATTTGTGTAATTTGGTGCTGCGAACATATAACAGGAACACTTCGCTTTAATTAAACATAAAAGAACAATGGTGTTTATGTTTCGAAATCTTATGTGCATTACAAAAAAAATTGTTAGACACTTTTTCCACTTAACCAATTAAAAATAAAAATTAATTTAAAAAAAAATGTACCATTTACCTAAGAGTATGCGGACAGATTCATTCTTGTCCATTTCAGCTTGTGCCAAGCCAACATTCCAACGCAGACTTTTAATCACAGTATGAACTCGGACCCAAGCCAAATACTCTGATTGCCCCTGGGAGAATTATTTCAGAATCTGACTCTGGTTTTGCACCTGTGGCCTCCTCAGGAGGTAAAAGAGAAAAATTAGGGAGAAATGAAAAAGAAAATCTAATCAAGTTTATTTCATTAACTCTTTTCTTTAAAAATTTTTTTTACAACAATCTCATTATTACAAATGGAACCTTTTCTGTACAGGTGGGGGCCCCTTTCTTCAGACTAGGGATTATAGAATTGAAGAATCCTTCTGATGTACCATAAGATGTGATTGTTTTATCCATTGTATGCTGGAGTCAATGAAGCATTTCTTTATTTTTTATTTTATTTATGCGGTTTATCTTTTCAATTGCTGATGCAAACCGTGTATAGTTGATTGGCTGTTTCTTATACAATGTTAGTCCAATGTTATATGAATTAAATAAGTAACATTTTCATTAGTGCAGTACTAATAATGTTAAGGTTGGCTGCACTGTACTACAATAATATCAGTGGAGATGTTACAGCAATAAGGCAAATACTGGGGTAATATGGGCTGTATTTTATTGACATAAACAATGCATCAGGCCAATTTCAGCCAATGCCTTCTTTCTGTTAAAGGACAACTGTAGTCTTGTTGCTTTGCTCCCCTTCTGGCCCAGGGCCTAACCAATGGGAAGACATGCTGTACGAGAAGTGATTATTCCCTTTGTATAGATCCCAGATGAAGGGGGGGGGGGTTGTGAAATGAGTGAAACTACAACATTTTGTTACAAAACGAGGTTCAGTCGACACTACATCTCATCCCTAGTAGCATGTTCATGTCCAGAAAGAGATAAATAGTTTTTATGTCTTTAGAAAAACATTTTTACATCAATTGCTTCCCTGTCCCCCAGTTTAAAATCTTTTGGCTATATTGAAGCTCTCCCCTGCCCACCCCAATGGGCGAGTTAGATCTGTAATAAAAGGTTCCGAATCATACTTACAGCCACTCCCGCGGCCATCTTTATAGCTTGCAGCTGCGTCTGTGATTGGCTGACCGACAGCCAGTCAGAGATGGTCCAGCCCTTCTCTGCTGCTTCAGTTTAGCAGAGAGCCAGAGAAGACAGCCATGGGAGCAAAGGGCTGTAAGTATGATTCAGTACCTTTTATTACAGATCTTATCGGTGGTTGGGAGTGGGCAAGGGAGAGCTTCAATATGGCCAAGGGTGGACATACCCTTTAATGCTATTGAAGTGTATGTTATTCAGCTACATACATTGGAATTAAACCATAACATTTTTAAGTTAAAATATGCTAACCCCTTGCTGCAGCGATTTATGCTGCTATTCCTGATCTTTCTAAACTCCTCTGTAGCTGGTTATACCTTCCAGCTTGTCCTATCTTCATGTGGCAACAGATCTTGAGCTGTGGAAGGGACTGACATCACAAGGCAAAGAGAGCTATGGAAGATATTATGGTAAATTTATACAGTGGTGATAATATATTGCTATGATTTCTATTAATTAAACATACATGCATTTTCATGTTATATATCAGTATTTTATGAACAATACTTGAGTTGGGGATACACACTCAAGTCAAGAAAAAAAACCTTATATAAATATATTAAAACTGTGCACACTATGTTCACACCTCAAACTAGAAAATCAGCAGGCGTGCAAGATCCTTTGGCAAGAAAAAGCAGAGCAACAGATGAATGTAGAAAGAAACTTCTGGTAAATGAAAATAACATAGCATCTGAATACCTCAGTACGCAATATCTGAAATATGGTAGCTGGTGTTTTTCCAAGATTTCCAAGTACTGGAGCTACACTGTAAAATATAATAATGTGATTTAAGATTTTGTATAAGTAAATTTAGCTTTTCTCTAGTTTATTCCTAATAGAAATAAACAATGTATAAACAGTAGTCATTAACTATTGGTACTGACTTGATTGGCAAGTAACAATCTTTCTGTTGACTGCTAGATCTTAATTTCCTGACTATACAAAGTCACAAATTTACATGTATGGACATTCACACTTAAATTAGGACTCATGGAGAATCCAACCTTTTTAACCTACCCATGAATTCTACCTAGCAGTTGATCCAAAACCCATCGGAAAGGGGGAAAATTCCTTCCTGACTCCAATGGCAATGATAAAGGTTCCCTGGATCAACAAGAACTATTGCAGAGATTCAATGATGCAAACAGGGGGATCTGACCTTGCCACAATCCTGCAATGCAGATAAGAAGCATCTGTTTGCTTTCCACTTAAGTCCCCTTACAATACCACGTTAAATTCAGAGCATGTGTATTGGGATTGTATCAGGATTGCTGTGATAAAAACATTTGGAAATGGTGCAGCTTCCTAAAATATATTAAAATATATTAAATTCTAAACATATTGGATTTCCTCGTCAAATTAATTACAGTTATTTTTTAATATTTTTGAATTTTAGAAATGTATCCTTACCAATAAATTTATTCAATAAACTTACCATTACAACATCAGCTAGTAGACAGTTTCACAGTTTTAGCAAAACTAACATGATTATATATTTCTACAGCTTCTACAGACATCAGCTCCCTTTTGCAGTCGCACTGGCAATGTTATATGCTGATTATGCTGACATAGTTAATTATTACTACCCATTTTACCAAGCGTTTTACACTACCCATAATTCTCATTCATTCAGGTCATGATATATCTGTGGAATTTAGTTAGATCAAATGGACTTGAAGTTTAGTTCTTTTTCACTAGCCATCGGACTGGCTTTTTCAATTCAGAATGACATGTACAAGAATTTGTTGGCAATAAACACCCTGTAACATCCCAATCAGCATATAACAAGATAGTGCACGGGAACTTCTGAATGCAAGGTATTAAAGGGCATCTATAGTGGGAAAATTAACTTTTTTTTCGTTCTTTCCATGTGTTCTATAATTCCCCACAACCCCCAGAGTGTCTTCACTTTTTTCAGATTCCCTCTCTGTCCTGATGTACACCAGTTAGAAGAATACGTGATTGCATTCCTCTACTCCTACTTGGACTGTCAATCATATCCCTGTGACGTGATCCCCCCTCCCTGCTCTGTAATAAACATAGAGATAAGAGCATTAGCAGGGGGAGAGAGGTAGCTTTGATGGTAGATATAAGGCTGCACTTGACCCCCCGTCTTATTAGCTTTCACTGATTGATGATGGGTCACAAAGAGAGAGATCGTAAACTGTACTGTTCTCCTTCTTCTACCGTGTCTCCAGGACAGCTTGCTTTCTATTGGCCACTGTGCGTGGGTGTGTTTTTCAGGATGTTGAACTTTTAACTCCTACTGCACATGATAAGCTTGTCGGTTAGCCGGAGTTGAGACATGGAGGAGGTAACAGAGGGGAGGGGGAAGGGGGGAGTGCTGCACACAGATCTGACACCATGGTTAAACAGAGTCACTGACAGAGATAGGATTAAGGCAGCACAGAGTACATGAATTTAACTTTGCAAAGGGGCAATGTGTTTTTTTCACTATAGATGCCCTTTAATTGCATTGCAGCTTAGAGGTTAGAAGGAAGTTGGTTGGAAGTTCTAAGCATCACATCCAGAACTCCCAGGATTTCACTAACAAGATTTAAGATGTTGTACTCAATGCAGAAGAGACTATGGAATCCTATGATGTGACATCCCTCTTCACCTGCATATACTAAGGAAATGTTGAGAAAATAGCTGTGCCAAGGTAACACCCTTACTAGCAGAACAGATCTTAACCCAGAACAGGTGTGTTCCCTGCTAGACTTGTGCCTAAATACCACATATTTCAAGTATAAGGATAAGTTCTATAAGCAAAAACACAGATGTGATATAGGATCTCTGGTTTCACTTATTGTGACAAACCTTTACATGGAAAAGACACGGAAACATAGGCTTTATATACCTTCAAGGGCTATGCACCCAGCCACTGGTTCAGATACGTGGATGAAACCTGAGTTAAAATTGACCAGCAGGAAATACAAGCCTACACAGAACACATTAATTATTATCAACGCCTTGCATTCCGAAGGTCCCTTACACCTTTCTTTTTCATGCTGAATGGAACTTTCTAGGGTATTTATTGGCAACAGATTCTTGTACAAGTCATTCTGAATTGAGAAAGAGAAAGCGAAACATCTTCAAGAACTGAAATTCAAGTCCAGTTAAACTAATTGAATACAACAGACCTATCCATAATGCCTATGAAGGATTGATACACTTGATCAAAAGCAAGGCAAGAAAAAAATCCTTCAGTAGATTCCCTCAATCATAATCGTCCATGAACATGATAAATTAATATAGCCCAGTGTGTTTATTGTTACTACAGCGACTGTTTCACAGCTCACTGTAGTAACAATAAATAACCCCCATCTTAAGATGAACCCTGCTTTAATTTTACGCCCATGTGTCCTCAGAGATAGCATACAAAACTGTTAGACCAATATACTGTATTAACTTTCACAGAGGTTGTCATAATGTTTCCTAAATATAAATACCTCAAATATATTTGATTACTCTCAAAAAAGTCCCTTTTTATAATGTCCTTTTTGTGTACTGGATCACAAAAATGCAATGCAATATGGGGCCATAGCTGTGCTTTGTAGGAGAGAAACATTACTATTTTTCCCCTATTGGACTGCATGTTTGTTAAAAAACAATATTTAAATGTGCAAGAATAGCCTTTATTTTCTATATCGATATAGAAAACTCCTTTTAAAAATATAGGCGCATTTTGTTCAGATTTAAAGCAGAGGAAATATCAGGTTTTAACAAATACACAGGTAATTCAGAGCTTTACCACACTAAATTCCTCTATTTCTCTTGATATTACCAGAAATATGTATTTCCACACAACTAAATAGATAGCACAATCAATATGCCCCCTAGAAGGCAGGATAATGATAGAACATTGTTATAATAATGGGCGCCAGCATGGTGCAAGATTTCCCCCTTTCTTTAAATGCTAACAAGAAAAGATTTGGGAATATTCATGGTAAAATACGCATCAGCTATGCTCTCTCTGTGTGTTTCTCCCTCCATTTGCAGGTAATAATCCTGTAGATTTCACTAACCGCATGTAACTTTTTAACAACAAATAAAAGACAGAAAGGTTTTTAAATGTATTTTTAAGTGAGAATGTAAACACATCAATATAAAGAAATAGATTTGTGTGTAGAAATTAGAAGAATAGTCATTTATTTTAAATACAGCAATGATGAATACCTTAATCTGTAAAAATGCAACAAAGTCGCGGCATGATTGAGAGAGACGTAAGCTGCTAAGAATCTCTTTCAGCTCTGCATGGAATTACATATTTCATTTTTTTAACCTTAGAAAAGTTGAAGTACACTTATAGAAAGACTTCTGGAAATGATGTTATTGTAAAGATATCATTCTTACCGGATCATTCTCTGTTGTTAATTAGCCATATTGTATTGCTGTTTTTTTTTTTTCTTCCTTCTTACAAGTACAGGCCAACTACAATGTCAAAGAGCTGTAACTCTCACTGTTCTGAATGATGTTCACCAGGAAATATGTAGGGAAATTTACAGAAAACCACAACCCTGAAATCCTGTCTTGTCCACCTCCAAAACAAGCATTTAGACTCCTGACTAGCGCATCTACCCAGAGGGGAAAAGCTAAGAGCATGCACTAAAGCACTCCCAAGCTTTCACTGCTCTGATGGTAACCAGGATCTTTAAGAATATATTCTTTTAGAAACTGATCTGGTAAAATGATTTTAGGGCTTGGGGGTGGGGTTGCTATAGAAATATTAAAGTTTGTTTTGGGGGTGGGCATGCCCTTTAAGATGGGATGTGAGGTGTTTTCTTGTCTGCAAAGTCACCTTTGCAGCCACTGCAAGCAATTAATATTGCAATTGCTGCAATAGCCACATAGCTGCTATTAAAGTCGCACAACAGTTTAAATAAAAATACAATTACTATTAAATATTCCATATTAAATCAGAGCATGGTAGAGTGATCAGGTCTCTCTGTAAATTCCTCTACTATTTATTTTCATTTAAAACATTAAGCCAATCTTTTTCCTCCAAATCAAGTTACAAATTACAAAGGAGGGTTCAAATTAAAGTAAAGGGCATTCTTTTGTTCATATCCAGTTGGTGGACTGCCAGTAATTGTCATTAGTACAGTATTTAAATATTTCAGTATCTACAGGACATTTAGACAAAGAACAATTGGTATGAAACATCAAGTAAATGGGGAAAAACAATTTGAAAGTTGTGAGTAAATAAGGGTAGTAAAAGCATGGTACCTTACAGTAGATGGCTCAGGTATCTGGGAAATGGTCAAGGGAACAGGTACTCTGGGAAATGGTCAAGGGAACAGGTACAAACGACCAAAATGTAAGTAAAAAAACTTCCTACATGCCAGCTATTTTCCAGTTTCTGCATGTATATTCAAAGCTACTTTCAATAACTTTCAAAAGTAGCCTTGTTTATTTGGTAACCCTCAAAAGTAGAGATGGTAACCCTCAGAAGTAGCCTTGATAACCCTTAAAAGTAGAGCCATTGAAAGTAGTGCCATATTTTTGAGGGTTTGTGAAAACATGGAAAGTTAGGATTAGAAAGTTCTGAATGGTACAGTTGAAACTTTAGAACTTTGGAAGCAGGATTAGGAACTTCAAGGGACACTATAACGAAAAAATACATTTTCCTCATTTTCATCTATAAATAAATACTTGTAAGTAGCACTTACTCTGAGTTGTGTGTGTTGCTGCATGCCTTCAATCCAGCACATGTTTTGCTCAGGAGCATTATCCCCCCTCCCTCTTTTAACCACTTCCACTTCCATCCGACCTGACTTTTTTCCACAAACCAACTGTCTACAGCAAAACTGCTCACAGAAGAAGAGTTTATGATAGCAAAGCACTTGATTGATAGCTGAAATGTAAAATGTTTAAGATTAGATTAGATTAGTTAGCAGATTAACAAAAAAAGGGTACAGTGGTGAGTGAGAAGAATTATAGTTTCCAGTAATGGTCAATTTAAACTAACTTTTTTTTAGTATAGATTCCCTTTCATCTCTAGCTAGGGTATTAGTGCATTACCCCTTGTGTAGTGACCCATTTGTAGTCTAAATTTTAATCCTCTCTATCCCCCCAGGTAACAGTGGATTAGAAAGTGAGGGGACTAAAAGACTAACCCATATTCATTTTTCCTATTTTGACAATTATGAAATAGGCCACAGAATTTACACTGGGCAAAAAAAACCCTTTATAATGCAGACACTGATTTTTTAAAATATATTTAGATAAGATCTCTTTCTTTCTTTCTTTCTTTCTTTCTTTCTTTCTTTCTTTCTTTCTTTCTTTCTTTCTTTCTTTCTTTCTTTCTTTCTTTCTTTCTTTCTTCCTTTCTTTCCTATTATGTTGCTATTATGTGTGCTAAAGTCAAGATGCTCTAACCCCAATGAGGTGGTTTGCAGATAGGGAACAGGTAGTTGCAAGATATTTGCTACTTCATCTTCATCTTTGTGAGAAGGTAGGGATACATCCCATATCTTATATACATATTTAAATTGTGGTTACTTCCAAATAGATTACTAATTGGCCACCCCCCCTTCATTAAAATAAATAAACAAATTTAGCAAACTGTTCCATAAATCTTTCACTACAGCAATATATAATAATTTTATTTAAATTCCCCTGTATGTATAAAGAATCACCAAAGTACCAGGTATAGAAATTAGCACTGCTTACTCTATATAAACTCTGTTTTATGTATCATTATGTGACCAAAATTGATTGTTTTTCATTTTTATTATGAGATTAATTTTATCATTTTTAAAAATGTATTTTCAAAGCCATAAATTATGGCACTTACAGAGCGATAAATTATCAGCTTCTCATCAACTATGATTGTGTTGTTTAATTGCAAATGTCTTAGTGTGCTGTTTTCAAAGCCTACTTCTCTAAGCTAATAATGTAAGCATAATATTTTATAAATCAAATTGGTTAAGCCTTCATTGCAAACACTTTCAATAGTAAGTGTACTCTATTCTTAAGAGCACATTTACAACTGCCCTAGTTATTCCCTGTTACAAGGGTACTGTAATTAAGTAGGGCCAAGAAAAAAAATGCAAGGCTCTGGTCAACTGCAGTAAACACTAATGAGGTAAAATTAATTAATTTAATTATTTGTTTATGGCTACTGTCAAGTTCAGCCCTTTCCCTGTGGGAAAATGTAACAATTCACCTTGCACGGATGTTATCTATTTGCCCAGTAGTCCCTAGCCATGTAAATTTAATAAATATCCAACAATAATGACCCAAGAGATAAAGGCCAAAATATGTTTTCTATTCCCTCTCTAGTTAGCCAGTTTGTGTGTAGCTAACACTGAACTATTCCGAAAATAATTATGCTAGCAAATTACCCTTTACAGTACAAGTTGTACATTTAAAGATGCATAGTTTCTGTTTAATTCATATATAATTGTGCCATATTCTTAGCAACTCCTTCTTTTAACTGCACATCCCTCAAATTTATTATATGTAAATATAAAAAGCATAAACAAATGTAAATATCAAAAAATAACAAAATGCAACATGTGAATATCCATTTCTAGCCCTCTGGGATAAAATGTATGCATAGGGCTCATGGTACCACCTACCATTAGATATGGAATTTGAACTGGCTTTGAATTGGACCTGATTCCGAATAGGTACTCCTGGATTCATTAAAAATTTTCGGATCTCAATACTTTCGGTATTTTCAATCATTTTAAGTATGGAGCTAGTTTCAAAGGTTACTAAATATATAAGGCTACTTTTGAGGGTTACCACAAATTCAAGGTTACTTTCGAGGGCTACTGAAAACTCAAAAATGCCTTTCATAAAGGAAATTCAATTTTACCTAAGAATTCCGAAATAAAGTAAACAGAACAAAACCCGACAGTTTTAAAACATGTACCTACCATATCTTGGAATGTAAACACTTCCTATTTTGGTCCTTTTTGGGATCTCTTGTCCAGAAACTACCTGGGAGATGCATTGATGCCCCAAAACAGGCCAGATTAGTGTTAAACTCAAACTAACCTATGTATTATAAGTGTTAATACTGATTTTGCACTGAATGTGCTAATTCAAAATCTTTTGGGAAATAGCATGGCATAGACTATTCCATATAGGTTAAAGTTAAATTTTGCGCTACCATGTAAAATATTACCTGACCACGATCCTGTTATTCCAAGGTATTTATTGCATTGCGTGATCACAGGAAGATAACATGCTGCAATAGCCACATGCTGTTTTGCATATTACATACCTCAATTAAAGTTACTTATTGTTTAAAATGTTGCTAATTTTGCCCCAACCAATCACTCATTATTTAACATTTGAAAGCTAACATCTGATTGGTTGGGGCAAAATTAGCATTATTTTAAACAATAAGAACTTTTTTTTGAATAACCCTATTAGCCTTACACCAGAGTTTCTCAAAATTGGTGCTGGGGGGAACCTGGTATGCCTTAAGAGTGTCATAGGTGTAGTGGAAGCCAATACGTATATTTTTGCAAGCCAAATAATCATTTTTGATTTGTCTTATTCCAAAATGTATATGGTTTAGCCAATGTTTTATTTAAAGGAGAACTAAACTTTTTAAAACCCAATGTGAAAGTTTTTTCCCCAGAACACCCATACATTGTAAGATTCTTCTCTAGTACATTGAATTTAGTACACATGAGAAATAGATTCTGTAAATAAGAATGTTTCCATGTTGTTGCCAGTACAACCCACAGCCCATGAAGTCATCAAAGAACCACACCCCCTGACCCCAGTATTCACTGTCTCTATGCACAAAGTGTTTTCTATACAGATGTCTACACACCAATATGGAAGTCCCTGATAAGACTTTGAAAGCTGCTTGTTACCCTGCTTGTTCCAGTCAGTGCGAGTTTCCTAGCAAAAGATAAAGCTTCCAAATGTACATGTATTCTCTGCTTATTCAGTGTTGGCTCACCGGGTAAGGCACCAGGTTTAAAAAATACACAGTTCAGAAGGTAACATGTTAAATACTCCAGACATACCTTTTACTGTTTCTATTATATTCCATGCAAAAGATAAATCTTCTAATTGTACCTAGGTTTTCAGCTTCTTCAGTGGTGGCTCACCTTGAAAGGCACCAGGTTTAGACACAAACAGTACAGAAGGTCACAAGTTTGAATCCCCAAGCTTACCTTTATTTTTTGTTTCCATTATGTTCCTAGTACAAAATTCTACTTGTACCAATGGTTTATATAGTATCTCTCTTAGCCTAGAGGTAAGAACTCTACTTTTAGCAAGACAGAGTAATTGTACAAGTTGCAGGTTCTATTCCCCAGACTTACTTTTATTTTTGCTGAAATGTATTCCGTTTCTTACTTCCATGCTATCTTTGAAATAAACTGCAGAGATTACTTTTCTTTTTGTATGAAAAGTATATCATTAGGACAGGAGCATTGAATGTGCTTGAAAACAAAAAACTGAAATCCCTGTTCTGTGTCAGGGAGAGGGAGGATCTCTGTGCTATAATGTCATTGGCTTTCAGCTTCTAGGAAACAAAGCTGCAACTTCCTTGTTTTGATCTGTTGAGCTCTACAGAGCATGTGCCTGTAAGCAGACACTTAGCTGGGGGTTTACCCAGCTAAGGTGTATTGTGGGAGCTGACCCCTAGTACTCACAGGCTATTTTCATAAATAACCCAATGGCCACAGAAAAGGTTGAGGTGAGACACAGCTTGTTGTATGTTTGTAAATGTGCTCTGTCTATTTACAATGTTGTCTGGAGACTTAAGTTCCCCTTTAACTTAATAAATAGTAAGAGCACATTATTATTCTTTGTAAGTTTAGTCTTTATTACAACCAAATTACCTATGGTACCAGTATCTTGAAGTATCAATTATAGAATATTATATTTAACTCCTAAAGCAAAATGCACTGGAAAGCAAATGATAATAACAAGAGCCCAGTGTTCATTGGCTTAGCTAAGTGTGCCGCAGCCTAAAAAGTTTAACAAACACTGTAAACACTAAAAGTAACACAAATGCGATATTAAATCGTGAGAACCAGATGCGTAAGTGTCTTTTGCAAATCCCATGCATCCAACGCTAATATGTACAGTATAGTGGAATATACATATGTTTTAATTAGGAGCACAAGAAACATTTAACCAGTACCTGCAGGTCATGGTATTGCACTAAGCTGCCTTTTGTTAGAGAATTTGAGAGAGCTCCATTTGATAGTACTAAAATATAAGCTATGTACTTAAAAAAAACTAAAATCTAAAACAGCGCAACTGAAACAGAATAAACATGGAACATGTACTGTATACGATATATTGACATGCTTCAAGGAAAGACAATTTATCAGTTTATCATACACTTTACACCCAGAATCTATTTTTAGCAATGTTACATCAGAGCAAAATATCATGACATGGAAAGTCTGATTAGAGCAAGACAGGAAAATAGTGTTAAATTCCCATTCTTTAACCTTTTATGAGGGCAAGTCTGGGCTTTTAGGATTTAATAAGTTGTTGACTGTCCTGGCGGCATATTATTTTTGCAAAACCACTAACATGATCATGTTCCAACAAATGCAAAATGAAGGGCCAGGACTTTCCGTTTACCAGAGAAATTCATTTAATTCTTTGTTTTGAAACACAGACTAACTTTGTAGGCTTAAGGGATCTTCATTTTAAAACCTTCTTGCTGCAGAGCAAAACCCACGCTCTTAATTACTGCCCTTTTGTTGGTCAGATTTATAAATGATGATATTGTTACCTGAGGGTTTGCTGACAGATTGCATCAGTTCATAACAGTTTGGCTCTAAGCCTATTTTTTTCTTTTGAGACCTGGAATGTAGACAAAAAAGGGGTTTCCTTTATTTAAGCAACTTGTCTAAGCCCAAATGGAAGTGACATGTTACTAACAAGAGACCATTAATCTCAACAAAGAAATAGATTGCATTTCAAAAACATGTTTAGTAAATTTTGGTTTTATAACTTAGCAAAGCATCCTAGGTTACTTTCATAACAATGTTTTGTCAACCTTTATACCTTTAATTCTTACTGAATCAAAACAACATCCCTGCTATTTGTGAATAATAACCAGAAACCAGTACAGGCAATGGCCAACACATAGTTAATAAATACTCCGAACTACTGTACCTACACTATCAGGTATTACTATCAATGTAATTCTGCATGCCATTGGACAAAAGGGGTTAAACCCATACTTCCCTACTTCCTGATATAATATGGACAAATTGATTTATTGCACAGGTGGCCTCCTATCATGGTACCATGCTGGAATTCACTGAGCTCCCAAGAGTGGCCAATTCTTTTACAAATAATTGTAATTGTAGAAACAACCGGAATTCATAGGTTTATTATTTTATACACCTGTGGCCACAGTCCACCCAAATTAAAATTTTTGGAGGGACATACCAATACTTTTGGTAATATAGTTTATTAGCGAGTGCACTGGAATTTAAAAAGTGTTAGCAAAAAGGTAATTAAAACAAGCAAGTACATTAAATGCCCTCTGTTGTGTGTACACTACTGATATTCTAAGACAAATATATAAGCAAAATAAATAGTCCAGCTCATACATCATACATAATAATACATCAATAAAACTAATTTAAATTGTCACTATCAGGACTGGCCTGAACACCATCACACTATGTACTTGTTTTGTACTGTATTCCTTCATTGGTTTTGCAATGGAACAATTGGTTTCATCATCAAAATTTCATTGGTTAAAACTACCAAAAAAAAACCCCCAAAATAAACTGCAGAAATGTTGTAGGTTGAAACCCAGTTTCACAGTTTTGATTTGGAATTTTAATTTTAGTCTTTGAAATTCTGTTTCAGAACCTCATACTGTTCCACAAATCGCTAGCAGAATAACCTAGACAGGTTTGTGCACCTCTATTTCTTATATAGTGGTAAATATATTATGTAACATTTTACCATTTGTTTATCCAATGTCCTGCCTCTTAGAAATTACAGACTGGGTGCTCTGCAATATTCAAGTATTCCTTCAGCACAGATACCCCAATACTCACCTCTAATCAAGCCCCCATTTGCAAGGAAATTTGGCTTGCCTCATTGGGCACAGTTGCTCCCAAGAATTAGAACACAAGGTTTCTGTGCTGAGGCTGAGGATACTCAAGTAGAGTGAAGCAAAGTAGGCAGAACTGGGCACTACAAGTTGGGCAGCTGGAGAACAAGAACCAATAGCATTGTACAGAGAGCAAGACCAAGACAAAGTCAGCAATGGAGAGAAGTGTCATGCACGTGGAAGCCAAACAAGGTACCAGGGATAAAGAGAGAGGCATAGTCAAGAAATGGGAAGAGGTCAGGGTCAGCAAGAAATTAGCAATGAGAGATCAGATCCAAAAACAAACCAAGAGCAAGAGGAGAATCAAAAGCTATAACGAGCAATGAGGAAGAGAAAACAGGAACTTAAAAAGTCTATTCCTGATAGTGCCCTGTTCTTATAGATATAATTGAAGCGGAAATAGGAATTCCTAGGGGAACTCGTGCAAATGCAAATTCCTTGCAGATGTGTCCAAGGGTGATTCAAAACTCAGGCATGAGTACTTACCATGAATCCAACACATTGGAATCAGAATCAGTTCGAAATGTTAATTATCATAGATCCACAATAGAAGGATAAGACAGCAAATGTGTGCAGCAACTTCAGAAATATAAAAAGTCTTTGCAGCACAAGTGATATAAAAACAAACAACTGCCACATATTTAATAGCCACAAGATGACAGGTCTTAAAAGGAAGAAAAAAAACTGGTCACTTGTCAGTTACCTTCCCCTAACCCAAACAGATATCTATAGCACTTCATTAGATATCACTAACCTGTTAGTTAAGAGTAAGCTGGCTCCTCTCTCCCTGTAGCCAATCAAGCCAGTGGCTGCTGACATCACAGTCAATGATTGACTGCTGGTTCCCCTGCTAACTTCTTTTCTCATGCACAAGCCTTTTAAAATGCTTGAGCAGAGGGAGGATGCAGATACCTTTTTCTGAACAGAAGAGAACATCATTAAATATCTACTTACAAATTCATGTAAAACACGGGTAGAAATAGCAATTGAGATTGCAGGCAGAAAACTGACAAGTCACTAGTTTTTTTGTTTTAAGGGTGGACATGACCTTTAAACATACTAAAAGAATAAGACAAAAACTGGGCTTTTACAGTATATGAGGCACAAATGACTTATAGCATAATGGGATTGGGTAACCTAAGCAATTCTTTTGTGCTTTGTCGTGGACCAGCAAAAACACATTATCTGATTGGTTGCTGAAAATTAACAGTACAGGCAAATTTTTAAATATGCCTGAACATTTTATAGCTAGGTTTTGGGTAAAATTTCAAGATTCCTAAAGAAAGAGCATTATACTTAATTTCTCTTTTTAATTTAATTAAAAGCAATAGTGCATTTTACATTTGTTTCAATATCTCAGGCCTTGGCATTGAAATATTCTTCTGGAGGCACCAGACTGCCATGGCTCACCTACACTTGAATGTGTAACATGTGCTCTCCCACAGTGACAGTCAATTGGCTGCAATTTTTGATTTCTATTGGATTTGCTTGGTTGTTACTTGCATGCTGTAAAAATATATTTGATATACACATAAAGATATCAAGCTGCTACTTTTGTGTTTAGCTGGTTGAATTGGATAGTATTATAACTAACTACATAAGATGATACTGTATCTATTTGCCTTGACAAGTTAGTCATATCAAGTGCCAAAATATATTTTTAGATCCAAAAACTCAACCTATTCATTATTACTAACAAACGTTCTTACTAACAACTTTTATCTGAGATTGAGATAAAGCAGATTTGTGTCCAGCACAATGTACTTAGTCTACTTTACTTAATTCATGAAACAGATTTAAACAGGGGAAAAAGGTCAGAGAAACAGCATTTTTTTGGAGAAAACTGTCTAGGTGCAGCGAAACGCATTGACCCCCCCCCCTTCCCCCCACAGAAATAAAACCCAGACTGGGCAGAAAAGCCAAAGCACTGCATTTTTAACACCCTGAGCATAGACACCACTGGTTGGAAAAGTCTTTAGGGTTTTGAATCACTGGAGTCTACTGGCCTGTAGGATATTATAGTATTTTATTTGTTTTTACATGGTGTAAAACTACTTCACTGGATTGAATAAAGCTGTGAAGTGCTTTTACACTGAACTGGATGTAAGTGTCTTTTTATAATTTTTTGTATGGTTTTAGAATATTGGGTTTTATGCTGGTATCATACAATAACACTATATATTTTGATCTTATCTATTTATTTATGATGAGAGGAGGATCGTGCAGCCAACATTAAATCTAAAGCACATTATCTACTTTACTGTTTCTTTTTTTATTTGTCACCTTACTCACCTTACTCATTAAGAGCAGGAATTGTGGTTTTGTCTAATGAAATACAAATAGAGGGTGTAAGTGCCTGTTTAGTGCAGATAACACCAATACATTTATTTCCAAACTATATTAAAGAACATTTCCACAACCAAAACTAAAATTTAACCGACTACTGGCCCCACTGTGTAGTGTTTAAAAATCCTTACATTATGGTTCTCCTGCAGTGTCTGTTTAACGTTCCAGAAAGTGAAGAGTATGAATTGTCTGTGTGTCATCCAGTCCCTGATATTTTCTTGTCCTCTGGGAGGACTCTGGCATGTGCAGGGGAGCCCTTCCCCCAATTCCTCTGGACCCACATTGGCTTCTTTAACCCCTACATATAAAAATGTAGTGTAGACCACCCTAGCCCATGTCCAAATGCAAAGTTTGTTTTGTAAAACAAGCAGCAGAAATGTACTTATGCTCCTTCGTTCCCTCAGCTCTCTGCATTACTGGCAGCTGCATCTGTGATTGGCTGCCTCTCAGATGCAGCTGCTGGTCTGGCCCCAGTTTACAACTTCTGGCAAGCAGAAGGTCGTGAGCAGAGTGGCGGGGGAATGAAGGAGTACATTTATGCTGCTTCTTTTATAAAACAAACTTGGGTGGTTGGGGTTGGGCTAGGGTGGGGTACTTTACAGCAAAAGGCTTTTTTCAGGGTGGAGATACCAGAGAACTAGTGATGAATCCAGGATTCATAGCAAACTTGTTTTCAATTCAAACTGCCATTTTCAAAAATCTGCAGATCCAATGGATTTTTCAAAATTTCTAAAACTCTGACATTTTTTTTCCAAAATCAAAGATTCCTTTAGAAAATTAAAATTCCTATGAAAATTCAAAGATGTTGAAAACTCGAAATTTGTGAGTGAAAATTTTGAAATGATGTTTGTGTTTGAATTGGAATTTTGAAACTTCAATAAGTTCTGCAAAACCAATGTCAGAACGAAATGAAATGTCGTTAGTTTTGTTCATCTTTACAGAGAGGCTGCTCTGCACCTTCAGTTACCCTCCTGCCAATCTCTATAACACTCCATCGAGGCACAAAAAGACTTTGACATAGTTATATTACAACATTTTTAAGCCTGGCTAATCACCAAAAAACTGTTCTCTATGAAACCTTTGAAACATTTATGAAAGATTTAATTTAGGCTACGTTCACACTTACAGAATGCAAAACACAATTAAAAAAACATGCAGTTTAAAGCAGTGTTATTATGCATTTGCATTTGTATGTGTTTTATAGTGCATTTATATGCAGTGTATTTTAGTGGTTCTTTTGTGTTAAATGGCATTTTATGCAGCTGTAGGCAACATTTTCCTTCCCCATAGACTTTCTAATAGATTTCTACATGAAACTGATGTCCTTGCATTTTTACCAAAGCATGCATTAGCTTCTAGCGTGAATAAAGCCATAAAAAACTCAAGGCAGGAGTGGACAAATATAAGTAGACTTATCATCATATCTGTGGTATTTAGTTAGATTGTGTGGACTTGAAGTTACATAGTTAAATAGTATTGGAACTTGAATAAAGACATGCTTCTAAACTCTTTAGTCTACCTTTGAACCTAAGCTTCTCCAGAGAAAGGCATTAAAAAAAGTATGAAAGGGAAAATGCTTCCTGACTCCAAATGTCAATTGGAAAGGTTCCCTTGATCAACCAAAACTAAATAATTAATACTATTTTTTTTTATTGTTTTCAATTTAAGAAACTTATCCAGCCCAGTCTTGAAACTATCCAATGAACCCGGCATTACCACATATGCTGGAAGACAGTCTCACAGTTTTAGCATTTTTACAGTAAAAAAATATATTTCTAATATATGAAACTTCTTATTTTCTAATGTTAGATTGTCTAATATAGATTGTCTAATATATCAAACTTCTTATTTTCTAATGTTAGATTGTCCTCTGAAATGTTGTATTGAACAATACACTAGACAGATTATTGTACTGTCCATTAATATATTTGTATAAAGTAAACATATGTCCTTGTAAGTGCAGCTTCTCCAGTGTAAAAAGCCCTAACTTGTTTAATCTGTACTTATAGTCAAGCTGCCCCATTCCTCTTATTAATTTAGTTGCCCTTCTCTAAACTTGTTCTTAAAAGATAAGGAACAATGGGTAAAAATAAAACTGAACTTGGCGGTCTTTGTACCTTTGGATGTTTTGTTTAAAGCATGCAAGTTAAATGCCTTTTTACAAAATATCTTACATGACACTATATCATGGTCACTATTCCATAAGCTTCCCACTACATCTCCATAATGAGCTCAGGAAGCACATTTTGGAGATTAAGGTAATGGGAAGCTTAGGCAATAGTGACCATGATATTGTGTCATTTAATATAGGTTGCAAAAAACTAAAGTGCACTGGGTTAACAAAAACTTTTAACTTAGGAAAGCTAATTTTATGCTGATAAAGGAATCACTTCTGCTGACTGGGGGGAATTGTTTCTAGGTAAAGATGCTGAGCAAATGTGGACCACTTTTAAAGGGATATTAAACTATTACATTTCTAAATTTGTACCTTTAGGGAACAAGTGTAAAAAAATGAGGTCCACTCCGGCATGGCTTAATGCTCAGATAAAAAGGGAAATGGAAAAAAAGAAAAAGGCTTTTAAAATTTGAAAATCAGAGGGAACAGAACAGGCTTACAGGGAGTATAAAAGCTGTAATAAAGAGTGCAAGAAAGTAATTAAATTAGCTAAAATAGAAAATGAAATACAGATTACTGAACAAAGCAAGTCCAACCCCAAAATGTTTTTTAATTATATAAATGTTAAAAAGATGACTACTGAGAATGTGGGACCATTAAATAATGGGGCTGAGATGGTTGTAGAGGATGCCAAATAGGCTAATCTGCTAAACCATTTTTTTTACATCGGTTTTCACTGTTGATAATCCTAGTCCTTACAGCAGGGATTGTGATAATGTGCAGGGTAGAAATGAGGAGTATTCACATTGCCTAACAGTGGATATGGTATGGAAACAATTAGGCAAAGTTAATATCAATAAAGCCCCAGGACCAGATGAAATGCATCCTTGGATTTTAAAAGAGCTTAGTTCAGTTCTATCTAGACCACTATTTCTCATCTTTTCAAAAAAGGTAGTCATTCACAGCCTGGTAACTATAGACCTGTAAGCCTAACATCAGTGGTAGGGAAGGTGATGGAAACTTTGTTACGGGATCTTATCCTTGACTTTGTAGAGAGAGAGAGAGAGAGAGAGAGAGAGAGAGAGAGAGAGAGAGAGAAAGAAGATTGAAGAGATAGATGATAAACAGAAATAAAAATAGAGACAGATAACAGGGAAGGAGATAGATAGACAGACAGACAAACTGACAGACTGAGAGACAGACAGACAGACAGACAAACAAACTGACAGACAGACAAACTGATGATAGATAGATAGAGAGATAGGTATAGAGAGAGAGAGATAGAGAGAGATTGAAGAGATAGATGATAAATAGAAAGAAAAATAGAGATAGATAAGAGGGAAGGAGATAGATAGACAGACAGACAAACTGACAGACTGAGAGACAGATGATAGATAGATAAATAGATAGATAGATAGATAGATAGATAGATAGATAGATAGTAGAAAGAAAAAGATAGATAGATAGATAGATAGATAGATAGATAGATAGATAGATAGGTAGAAAGATAGATAGATAATAGAAAGAAAAATAGAGATAGATAAAAGAGAGAAAGATATATAGATAGATAAAAGAAAGATAATAGCGAGATAAAAAAATGTATGTATGTATAATATTATTTATAAAGCACCACTTTGATAAGCAGCACTGTGCATGATAAAATACAGACAGGGAGATGTAATAAAAGCTCTTCTTGTTTAAAATGGTGCTAAATTTGGCCCAACCAATCAGATGTTTGCTTTCAAATGGTAAATAACATTTGATTGGTTGGGACAAAATTAGAACCATTTTCAACAATAAGAACTTTTTTTACATCTCCCTGAGAGTATACAAATAAGGGAATAAGTGCAAACAAATATACAGAAAAATAAAAATGAGATAAACATTCGTACATAGGCTAGGAATTCATAGATTTAAATTATGGATAAATTGATATGTGTGGTGAGCCTTGACACATTTGGAATGAGATCCCTGCCCTGAAGAGTTTACAATCTAAATGGGTGGGACAAGATAGAGATAGAAGTGGGGGTATGGGCACAAAGTGGTCGAGATCACAGTTATTTATTGTGCTGGTGCTCAGGAAGATACAATAAAAATGTGAACGTATTAATGGATGTCACCTGGTGAAGTAGGAGAGGGAGAGAGTTCCAAAGGTAGGAAGCAGCAAGGAAGAATGGTTTATGGTGAGGTTTAGTTGGGGGTTTGTGGAAAAGAAATGGAGGGCACAGCCAGGAACTTATGGGACCAAGACAGAAGATATGTAGGGGGTGCAGCAGAGAGAAGAGTTTTAAAGGTCAAAAGAAGTGTATTAAATGTTATTCTTTACTTCATGGGAAGTCACTCCATAGGGGGTTGCAGGTTCTCTCTTGGAGGAGAGTGAAATTATCCGAACTGCTGAGTTCAGGATCAACTGGAGAGGGGACAGATGACAGGTTGGGAGACCAAGTAGAAGAATATTACAGTTGTCAAGGCAGGAGAGTATAAGGGCCTGCATGAGAATTTTAGTGGTGGATTGAGAGAGGAAAGGGCAGATCTTAACAATATTGCAAAGGAGAAAGCGATAGTTTCTGGGACATTGCTAATGTTCTGGCAGAATTAAAGCTTACTCCAAGAGAGCAATCAGTTTCAACAGGGTTAATGACCACATTATCAGTAGAAATAGAGAAGGGTGAAAAATAAAAAAATGAACTTTTGGATAGATTAAGTTTAAGGCGACAGTGCGCCATCCAGGAGGAAATAGAGACCGGACATTTAGAGATTTGAGATTGAACTTCAGGGGTTGGTGCGGGGGTGGACATGTAGATTTGGGTATCATAAGCATATAGATGACAGTTTAAGCCAAATTAACTGATTATATCTCTTAAAAGAAAAATTGTAGAGGGAGAACAGAGACCTGGGGAACCCCCACACTGAGTGGAACAAGAAAAGAAGTCTTATTAGCATGGGAGACAAAGAAATATCGGTTAGAGAGATAAGAAGACAACCATGAAGCAGCTTGATTTCGGATGCCCAGCGAATGCAGAATTCGCATGAGAACAGAATGGTCCACAGTATTAAAGGCAGCTGATAAATCGAGGAGAATGAGAATAGATAACTGGCCCTTGGATTAGGCAGTTTGTAGGCCATTAGTAACCTGACAGAGGGTTGTTTGGGTTGAATGGGCCACTTGGAATCCTGATTGCAATGGGTCCAGTAGGTTATCAGCATGGAGGTGGCTAGTTCTACGCATTTTTAAGAGTTTAAAAGCAAAGGTGAAAGTGAGATTGGGCAGTAGTTACAGAGGCCGGAGGGGCCAATAGCGGGTTCAGGGAGGAATTAAAGTTGTTAGCAAGAGTAGGGTTAAGGATTTTAGAGCAGTGTTTGAGTAAGAAGGAGGGCATGGCATAGGTAGGGAGATAGATGGATAGAGTGATTGTTGGATAGATAGACAGATAGAGATAGATAGATTGATAGATAGATAGATGTTTAAAAGACCGGACCTTCAGTTCCAGAAGTTAGGGTCCGGTCTTTTAAGCAGCTGATCGCGCTTAAAACTGCTGATTGTGGGAGGCATCTTGGGCTTTGTGGCAGGACCTACAACCACCCGGGCCCCCCCACAGTGGCAGGGGCGGTAGTTATGTCACTGCAAACTACTAATAAAAACACAGGACTGAATTCACAGCAGTATTGCAATAAAACTTGTTAAAGGGTATCTATAAAAAAAAAAAATCAAATTTTCAAAAATGATACATTAAGATACAGCAAGATCCCCCTACTTTAAAGTTTTGGGGATTTTAAATCTGAGCTGTAGATTCTGAGAAATCTTCATTTGAAAACATAGCATTTACAGGGAAAACCTGTCACTCCAGAAGCAGAAATTATAATATGTGACCTATGTCTGACCTTTAACTAGGATCTTTGCCTGCCTGGCAGGACAATTTCTGAAACATTTAAGAGAATCAGCAGTGAAAAGAAGGCAGGGGAGAGGGAGGGGGAGATGTGTAAGCAGAGCAGTGTCCATGGTGAGGCTGTGCAGATCTTATAAGTTTCACAGACACTTCAAGGAGGCAGTAAGTAAGGAAGGGTGGGGGCAATTAGGAGCACTCACTAAACATTAATAATTTAATGACAAAGGAAGCACTGATGAATATGCGAGTATCTCATTTTTATTTGTCTCAAATTGTAGTTTCGGATAATAATACAATACAATACAATAACATTTGTAAAGTGCTTTACTCCTAAAGGACTCAAAGCGCATTGATATGTCTCAGATCAATACAGTCTGTGTTACAGAGGAAATAGTCAGGTGTTGATAAATGCCAGACTAAACAGGCGGCTTTTCAGTTTGGATTTAAATGTTTCCAGGGATGGGGATGTCCTGATTGGGTGTGGCAGGGAGTCCTAAAGTTTAGGGACAGCATGACAGAAAGCTCTGTCTCCAAACGTTTTGAGGTGGGCTCTGGGGATGACCAAGTTATTGGATCATTTGATCTAATATTGTGGGGGGTGTGATGCAAGTCCTTCAGGTAACCAGGGCCCAGATTGTCCAAGGATTTGAATGTAAATAAGCCGACCTTAAACATAATTCTCTATTTTATTGGTAGCTAGTGGAGAGAGTAAATGGTTGTGTTATGTGGCAATGGTGCGGTTGGCTTGTTAATAGCCTCGCAAAGGCATTCTGTACTAGTTGCAGGCGGTGTAGGTCTTTTTTTTGGAAGGCCTGTATAGAGAACATTGCAGTAGTCCAACCGTGATGTGATGAATGCATGAACCAGGGTTGAAAGATCTGCTGGAGGAATGAGGTGCATTATTTTTGCAATGTTCCTTAGGTGAAAGAAGGAATTTTTCACAACAGCTTAGATTTGGTTCCTGAAGCTTAGTTCCCCATCAGTCAGTACACCCAGGCTGCGCACAAAGTCTAAGTTGTTCAGGTTTGAGCCTCCTATTCTTAATAGTAGGAATGGCCCCAAGGATACCCTTTGTGTTCTGCCAGCCAGGAAGTAGTTAAACAACTAGAGATCTAAGCCATATATGCCACAGAACTCTTGTATCCTGTTGAGCAAGGTTTCATGATCAACTGAGTCAAATGCTGCTGAGAGGTTGAGCAAAATTAGGATGGAACATTGGCATCTGTCTCTTGCCATGAGCAGATTGTTGCAGACCTGTTTGAGGGCTGTTTCACAGCTGTGATGTTTTCTGAAGCCAGATTGGAGAGGGTTAAGGATGCTGTTTCCTGAGAGCCTGGCTTCAAGTTGGAGATAGACAGCCTTTTAAATAACTTTTATACAAATATCGAAAAGATAATCAATGCATATTCCTAGGCTCCATACAATCACAATATCAAGGTATTACCTTGACGTGGTTGGAAGGCTTTTCATTCATGTGATCACAGTAATGTATACTAAAACCCCTTTGTTTATAAAGTATGCCAGTGTGCAGATAATATGATATTGTATGGGGCCTAGGAATGTGCATTGATTATCTTTTCTATGTTTGTATAAATGTTTGACCAGATCAGTAGCACTTCCACTAAATGTAGTTGTAAATTAGCCTAATTGAAGTGCTTCCACAATTCTTGTATTGTATGTATTTATTGGGAGGCTTGGTCAAGCCTCCATGTGGTAATAGCACCCCCAACACGCCCCTTTAATGGGAGGTCCTATGCCTTTAATATAAAGCACTGGATGGCCTCTTCCCTCATTTTTAAAAAGCCAAAGGGCTGAGGGGGAAGGTAGAGAGCCTGTTATATGGATCCAGTGTGTAAGAATGAGAAATGCAAAAGTTTGCTAATCGTAATTGAAGTAAATGAAATTGAAAAGGTTAGAAGTTAGGACCTTCCAGACTGGGGTTACCTTGACGTGGTTGGAAGGCTTTTCATTCATGTGATCACAGTAATGTATACTAAAACCCCTTTGTTTATAAAGTATGCCAGTGTGCAGATAATATGATATTGTATGGGGCCCAGGAATGTGCATTGATTATCTTTTCTATGTTTGTATAAATGTTTGACCAGATCAGTAGCACTTCTGCTAAATGTAGATGTAAATTAGCCTAATTGAAGTGCTTCCACAATTCTTGTATTGTATGTTTTAAATAACTTTCCCTAGAAAGGGGAGGTTGGAGACAGGTCTGTAGTTGAAAGATCACACTGTTGGGCTGTAAGTAGAATGCCTCCAGTTGCGCCACTTGCACTGCAACAAGCAACAAAGTGTACAAAGAAAAAGAGGATACAGATGCTTCCTGGACTTGAAAACGGACCTTGAGTCCGAAACATGTCGTGCATTTCGCTCTAATAAACAGTTTCTTTGCATTTACCACTGGTGTTGCTGTTTAAGACCTTCCAAGAAGCATCTGCATCCTCTTTTTCTTTGTATACAGGTCTGTAGTTGTTTAGAGCATCTGGGTCTATGGATGGTTTCTTGAGTAGTGGTCTGACGATTGCCTCTTTCAGACTGGGGGGAAACCTTCCCTCTTGTAGGGAACAGTTTACTATTTTGTGGAATGCTGGTCTAAATAGCTCAGGGAATTTTAACAGGAACTCAGTGGGGCCAGGTCACATGTGGTCTGGTAAAGGTTTAAAAGGATGTCTGAGATGTCTTCAGTAATTGTCTTGAAATCAGAACATGCTGGTAGGCTATTTTTGCATCCATTATATGGTTCTGCTTTGGTTTCCAGTGTTGTGGGTTGGATGGCTGACTGTATGGAGGAGACTTTATCTGAGAAGAAGTGGTCAAATTTGTCACATAGGTCCTGTGAAGGTCTGATGCTAGATTTCCGGCAAGATTAATTCTGAATTGAGAAAGCCAGTCAGATGACTGAGCTAAACTTTAAGTCCAGTTGATCTAACTGAATACAACAGACATATACAGAAAAATTCCAATCTGAGGATGTTCCTTTGCCTATGCCAGGTGTTTTTAGCCTTGGAACTGGGCCTCGGTATCAGAAGTAGCATATCTAGTTCTTAATTACATGAGAGCCCGGACACTCCCACTGCATAGAAAGATCCATACTTTTTTCACAAAACCATGTCAAGAAACTGGAAACTGTTAAGTTTAAACCATGAAGTTAAATTGAGGGACCGAACCAAGATAATACAAAAAAAAATAAAAAAATGTATGGAGCAAAACCTAGAAACAGTTTATTAAAAATGGGAACTGTCTGTAGAAATAAGGGTAGTCTATGTATGCAGGAATAGTGAAATCTGGACAAAGGACAAGCATTAAAGAGTACTGAGATGTGTTTAATATGTGTAGGGTAAGCAAGTATACCTGAAACAGATAATACCAGAAACACTACAGTCTTCTCTATCATCTTATCAGTAAGGTTATCAGCCCTGAAACTAATGCATAGCAGATTTTAGTTCCAGCATCTAACATTCTCTGTAAACTGAAAAATTCTCATTGATAGATATTGGGAGGTCTGTAGATTGAAAATTCTTAATTACAGATGATGAAACATAAATAGACAGATGTGTAGCATAAATGTGGGTGTGCTAAAACTCCTGACAGATATGCAGTCTGGAAGAAGATACCACACCAAGAAAACACCTGCCTGTTGACAAATATAATTTCACATAATTACATCAGGGACACACTCTAACACTATTTTGTCTGTTAATGTTAAAATGTGAATAGACTGGGCGAAATCCATGCTGTTGTGTCATGTTCACTGTTTTCAGCACCATGGATAGTGGAAAAGGATTGTTCTATAGATGCCTGAACTACTGCATTGCAATGATGTAGGGATATTTACAGAATCCAATGCAAATGTACCTTCCATGATGAGCAGTTTATGGGGGGCAGGAGAAGACAGTAATTGTGAGTTTTAATGGTACACCTGGCACTTTGTTGACCCTGTGTACAGAAGAGTGAAATTGAGGATATCTACTTCTATGATTCCCTGGAGGGACTTCAGCCCTTGGGTGGCGATACTATCACAGTCAGACCCATCATAATAGGCTTGGGATCGGTATTTATTACCCTTTAAAGTTGAGGGTGTTAACATATCTATAATCATATCTAATATCTTGAATAATCACCCCGTGAGTTAAGCCTTCCATATACCTTCAATGGCTGCAAGATGTACCATCATTACTTCCCAAACTAAACATCAGGAATTTCCGAATGAGTTTCATCGTCCATCTGTGTTTGGCAGATTTCAAAGATACTGCAGGTGTGGATGGAATTGTCTGATCCAAAACTGCTTATATAGACTGTATGATATTGTCAGGCAGCCTATTGAACAGAAGGCCATACATTGGTCAATCTTTATTCTTTCCAGTAAATCTTTTATATTTCATAAAAGACAGAAATGGAGGGGCAGGAACTCGCAGAACACATGCAGATTTGTTTTGTCTGTGACTGGCAATGGGGAGGGGGCGGGGCTCTGCAGAGAAATAACGAGACCAAATCATTTCCCCACAATGCTGCTGGTTAATTTGTATATTAACTTTTGGTCTCCTTTAAATATTACAAATACCAATTTACTGAGTGTTATATTACTGGGTTAAATACTCGGGACAAATACACACTTTAAAACCACTCCCTCCCTTTAATGATCCCCAGAAATACTTACCCTAACTTATGATTGGCAGATCAGTTCTGTTCCTGCCCCCTGCTTGTGTATGAAGCCTGGTCTATGGGAAGACAGACTCTGTAAGAATCATATATTCCAATTGACTGAGG
Organism: Hymenochirus boettgeri; assembly: GCA_019447015.1. Taxonomy (NCBI): domain Eukaryota; kingdom Metazoa; phylum Chordata; class Amphibia; order Anura; family Pipidae; genus Hymenochirus; species Hymenochirus boettgeri. The sequence goes on along the minus strand of CM033476.1, from coordinate 242,389,929 downwards.
CTAGTATTTCTAGTGATCTATTGAAAACCCTGGAATGAGGACAGAAGCGACACTGCAGAGGCCCAGGCCCCTATGCAGGTTTCATGGCCAGGCGCCTGACTCAACCCCCCCCTCTCTCCATCTACATGCCAGTTACCACTCAAACAGCTGTTTAAAACACTGGTAGTGAGCCGGCAGTATTTTTAAACAGCTGATCGTGGTTCCTGAAGTGCAGATCGTAGGACCTCTTAGTCTTTGGGGCCCCCTGCCATCTCAGAGATATTGTAACACCACTGGATAAGGACCTATCAGTTCAGGTCCTCGCCCTGGGTGTTTTAAGGGGGGAGGAGGAGAAGGAATGGTGGATAAAAATGGGCTACCAAGTGGTACCTTATTCATTTCACTGCAGTTCACATTATTTGGGGGCATTTACTTTCATACACTTCATGCTGCCTAGTAATCATTTTTTTTTAAAGTTACAATATTTTCTCTTGCAAAATATAATCTGGGAAACTATGATCAAAATCACACCCTGGAGCTGTTGCAAATGTTTTTTTGACAATGTGGTGTTCGGAATCTGCTGTGTTTATCAGCTGTTGCTCACACTTTGATGAGCAGATCTTTTTATGCTAAACTAAAACCGACTATCTGCAGCCTTGATTCATGACAGCATTTTAACAGATGTCAGAAACCAACTTCTGTTCATGCAATTCTGTATTTCGACCCTAGTAATTATTTTAACAGTTCCCTGCATGTTCCAGCTTAACCCCATGCTACCCAGAGCACAGATATTCTTTTCTGAATTTTGTCCAAAGTTTAGAGGCCCTTACTTTATTTCCTTACTTATATAAGTATATATATATATATATATATATATATATATATATATATAGCAAAAGTGAAAGTTCAAGGTGCACTCCAGGGTCTTGTGAAAGACATCTATTTATTAGCACATAACACGGCAACGTTTCGGCCTTTTGTCTTAGGCCTTTATCAAGCCAACATCTGAGTGTACAAATCAGTGCAACATTTATACAATAAGTCCCACCCCTAAAACCTGTCACATGTGATTATTTGAACCAATCTGGGGATTTCTCCAAACAAAGTGCTCTAGTGCTATAAATACATTAAAATAACATATAGTTTCTATCTAGTGAATAAAACCATCTTGTGTTATAAATATTATACCCATAGACAATTTTAAAATTTATTGTGTTAATCTAGTGAATTCATGATCAAAATCAACTTCATATAAGTGAATATACATCTAAAAACTTTAAAATTCTGGGTTCATCTAGTGTATTAAGGTATCACAACCCCACTAATGTGTTTGTAAAGCATAGATTGGGCCCTATTTGGGTAATACAACTTCCCTTATCCGATTTAATTTAATTTAATTTAATTTATGTCTCCTACCTCCTGTTCCCTTATTGATCTAGCTAATAATCATTCTACATTCCAGAAACATCTCAATTATCTTTCATTTAAAAAACATCGTAAGGATAGATTCTCATTTAGTCCCTTGGGGTGGACCGTGTTTAAATACCAGATCCAACGAGCTTCACATTGTAATAATCGTTGTGACCTGTTGCCACCCCTGCTGGGAATGGGGACATGATCAATCCCCATAAATGTAAATTCTTTAAGACTGTGGCCCTGTTCTAAAAAATGTTTGGCCACAGGTTTTGTAGTATGACCATCTCTATATGCTGTGGTAATAGCTGAACGGTGACCATCTATTCTTAACCTGAGGGCCAAGTTGTTTTGCCCACATACAATAATTTACAGGGACACATTACAATGTACACTACATGTGTAGTGGTACAGGTGATTCTATGTTTAATATGGATCACCTTACTAGTGTGAGGATGTACAAATGATTTACCAGGAACCATATGTTTGCATGAATAACATTTAGCACACTTAAAACACCCCTTATTTAAATTAAATGTAGATAGCCAATTTTTGTCCTTCGTTACTCCCTTGAAGTCAGTTTTCATTAAAAGGTCTTTAGGTTTTGTCCTCTCCTATAACCCATAATGGGTCGTTCCGGTAAGACCTTGTTAAAAATTTGATCTGCTTTCAAAATATTCCAATGCTTGTAAATACTGGTTTTGATATTAGGTCCCATAGAGGAATGTCTGAAGCTTGCTACCAATGGTGCAGTCCGTGTAGAGGTAGTAGTAATAATCTCCTGATTAGGCCGAACTTTGTTCTTGGCTATGGATAATGCTTTACTTAATATACCACGTGGGTATCCTATGGATATCCTATTGGCTATGGATAATGCTTTACTTAATATACCACGTGGGTATCCACGGGTATAATATTTATAACACAAGATGGTTTTATTCACTAGATAGAAACTATATGTTATTTTAATGTATTTATAGCACTAGAGCACTTTGTTTGGAGAAATCCCCAGATTGGTTCAAATAATCACATGTGACAGGTTTTAGGGGTGGGACTTATTGTATAAATGTTGCACTGATTTGTACACTCAGATGTTGGCTTGATAAAGGCCTAAGACAGAAAGGCCGAAACGTTGCCGTGTTATGTGCTAATAAATAGATGTCTTTCACAAGACCCTGGAGTGCACCTTGAACTTTCACTTTTGCTACATATTTGGTTAGCGGGTGGCACCCGGCAAATTTCCAGCTTGGAGTGAGTGCCCGTATTCACTATATACATATATATATATATATATATATATACATAGGTAAGTATGTAGATTCAACGCACTCTCAGGATTTCTTCATCAAAAACCATTTATTTAATACATCACTGTGTAGGCAACGTTTCGGTACCTTTATAGGTCCCTTTCTCAAGCCTCATATATATATATATATAGTATTGTGCTGCTACAGGCAAGCACCAAAGTTTAAAGGGCATGTCCAATCCCAAAACTAAAGTTTAAGCCACTACTGGCCCCACTGTGTAGTGTTAGAAAAAGTGAAGAGTAGGAGCGGTCTGTGAGTCATCCGGTCCCTGCTTCTTACTTGTCCTCTGAGATGTTTCTGGCACTCACAGGGACCCCCCCCCTCCTTCCCTCTGGATCTATCTTTCCTGCCTGGTGCCCTACCTATAAAAGCTTTAGTGTAGTGTAGGGCACCCAACCCACCCCAACCGCCAAGTCTATGTTTAACCAAGCCTGTGAGAAGTTATATTACTGAAAAAGCTAAAAAGTAAATTGACAGGAATTGCTTTCCTGAGTGTTTTTGCAATTTACTTTCATTAGGGTAGTTTTTTTTTTTTACATAGTTTTGAAGATATTTACATTCTTATGTACCATATGGTGGCAACATCACCAGATCCCCTGCACTTCCTGCCTCCTGGTCTGAAACCAAGTGACAGTTTCTCTTTCCCGTGTCTCCTCCTCCTCATGGGCCCCCATGGCCCCTCCCCTTGCAGTCCCCTTGAAAACCTGTGTGGCCCCTCCCTCTCCTCCTTTAGTCATTGTAACTTGATCTCTTCCCAGTTTCTCCTGCTTTCTCCTGCACTGAGCAGGTGCCAACCACAGATTGGCAGAACTTTCTGATCAGTGCAGAACATAGAGAGGTAGTTGATGGCTCATTTTAAAGGTAGCAACCTGGCCTTTCATTTAAAAACAACTTGTTTGGAGACCACAGTTCCCCTTTAGCCCTTCTTCCAATAGCTCAAGTGGCATCATCTGCACCCCTGCTCCTCCCTGAACCCAGGGTCCTACCATGCTAAGGACTTAATGCTGGGAAAGCACAGATAACTTTTTTAGCAGTAAAGGTTGCGATCCAGGGATTATCTCTAATTTGTTTGGTGACCCCTTTTAAGGGAAAAAGTGGTTTTCATACAAATGCCCTCTATTACAAAGAGCACAATCTTACCTTTAAAATAACTCCAGGATCATGCTTCTAGCTCCAATCTATCCAGACTTACAGCAGTATAAAGGGTGGTGCTTCCTGCTTTCACAGAGAGCTGTAAAATTACCAGCACCAGTAAGCCACTGGCTTGAGCATGCCCACTTGTATCATCAGATGTATCATAATCCTAGACCCAAACTTCTATATCATTTTTAAAGATAGCCACAAGCCTGAAACAGTTTCCATAGGCAGAGGAAAGCACAAATATTGATTTGAAGCCTGGAACTAGCTTCAGAAAAGATTTGTTTTTGGGGTTGGTGCTTATGACATATCTTATTGTTCACGTTTGTCACAGAAACAGCGTACCTTGGCAACAGCTAGAGACATCATACTATGCTTGTATGAAAGGTATGATGATGATTAAAGCCTGCGAGGTTAAGGTGCTAACCTCCCGGGCTCAATCAATTGAGCAGGAATCAGTGATGAAGATAAGTATATTTACCTTTTGCGGGACCCACCGCTGCAGAGCTGAAAATTTCCGACCGCTTCCTGGTTCTAATCCACTATAGAGCTCAATATTGCGCATGTGCGTTTTAGTGGTTTAGAACCAGGAATAGGTCGGGACCTCCCATTTCTGCAGCTGTGGATCACACAAAAGCTAAACCTTCATTCCTGGTTCCTGCTCAATTGATTAAAGAACGGGTGGTAAGGCATAGCTCCTTAAATTCCCGGTCTTTAATCAATACATTAAAGAAATAGTACATTTTTTGAGTGAACTATTCCTTTAATACCCTATGGGGGAAAGGACGTCAGGGAACACAACCCTGTTGAAAAAATAAATCATACTAACAAATGTGGTAGAAAACCACACAGCTCTATCTGTTTGCAACCGGCATTATCGCTGTTGTGTAAACCATGATATGGCAGGGAAAGTTTGTGGGACAGTCGGGTGAAGCTACAAATGTACCCAACTGTTAGGGAATCCAGCTTACCTGCTCCTCGCTCCCGTGGTGGACGCCGTCCTCGGCAATCTCCGGCAACGCCCGTCGCTTCTCCAGATGATGACATCATCTTGTGACATCCTTCGGGTCCTGGTGCGCACACACATCCTCCTTGAGCCATGCATCGGTTCGGGACTCTTCTGGTGCCGCATGGACGTGCGAAGGAACCTCCTCTTATCTCCTCCGTTCCAGTAAGGCACAGACTGGACGGGGAAATTCAATTAAATTCAAATCCTCTCTATTAGCCTATCCTGCATCAGACTTGTCATTCCTCTTTCCCCATTGGTCCCTCTGCCTTACTTAAGCCTGCTCCAGTCAGTTACTCATTGCCTGTTATTGTTTTGGTATAGCTAAGCTATGGTCCCTGCTATTAGTTCTAGTAGCCATATCTAGTCCTAGTAGTCTTGTTTTTATCTTGTCATATTATCATTGTTCTTCTCATTGTTCATTGTTATCCTTGCATTTGAACTTTTCTTGTCTTCCAATTCCTGTTTTGCTTCATTGGTGTTCCGGTTTTCCAGAGTATACTCGGCCTCATCGTCTATACCTTGTGCTCTAAGACCTGGGGGTACCCGTGTACATTGAGGCGCGACAAGTCTCCTGACAATCGGGGGCTTGTCTATAGGTGAAAAGAGCGGCTGTAAATTGGGGTATAGGCGCTGAAGGTATACTCAGGGACTCTGGGCATCACACCAACAATGCCATTGACGTTCATGTCAGATCAACGTTTGAGTGGACTTAACACCAGTCAGTGTATGCATGATCAATTGGTCAAGCCTGTTAAAACAGTTCTATAACCTAAGAGAATATAAACGAACAATAAAGGATAAAAGAATGAGTCATTCCTAGATGTATAAATATAAAAGGCTCCCTGTCTTCTTAGGAAAAAAATAAAACAAGCTATAAATGCACTCAAATAGACCCTTGTCAACAGGGAACAATAGGGAAACTTTATTACATGCACAAGGATTAATGTGTCACTGGTTTAAAAGCTACAAAATATACAATACCCTCAAAATGATTTTAACAAACTGCATCAAAATGCAAATCTTGATCATAATTTTAAATTGTGTAAAACATGTATACAATACAACTGCTATTTTTACCAATTTATTATATGTGTTTGTAACCAGATATTTAACAATAAGTTCTCTTCCTTTCTGGCAAAGGTAGCTACCTTCACCTCCTCCCTCTGCTCAATGAGCTTTTTATAAGCTTGAGCATGTGCAGAGGAGTCAGCAGGTGAAACAGCAGTCAATCATTGGTTGTGATGTCAGTGATTGTGATTACATAGAGAGAGGGTTCAGCTTACTTTGCCATAAAATAATAAAGTGTAATAATAAGTCTTCTACTTCTATTGATACTCATTTGTTTGCAAATGAGTACCACAGGAAATTGCTCTTTCTCCTGGGTCTAGAACCAAACCATGATAAATCTCAAGTCTATCAGAGAAATGTCCTCTTTACATGCATGTCAAACAAGAACAGGGATTTGTTCACAACTAGCAAAGTGGTAGATTAATACACTGTCCTTTAGCATTAGATGTATACTTGAGGCTGTGAAGGGTTTGATAGCATAAGTGAAGAGGCCACCTGATTACACAGCAAGATATTACGAACATTAAATAGGGACATAAGAGATAAACCTGTAGGAGAGAAGTAGATTCAACCACCGCCATTGATCAGGAGACAACCACTTATGTTTATGGGCTATTAAAGTGAAGGATATAAAATGCCAAGCAAAGAGGCAATGAAAACATAACAATTCATGGAAGAAAATGGATGTATGATAAGATGGATGTGAGAATCCATCAATGCCAAAGAAAAGGTTGAATTTAAAAACTAAAATAAAGATAAATAGCTGTTGAGAGGCTAAAGCATTACTGGTTATACTTTCTAAGATTACAGTAAACTTGTCAATGGTTTTAGATATTAACAAATAAATACATTAATTATTTCATTATGCGCAAATTACTGGATTGTTGAGTACTAGTTCACTAATGTTCCCAGAATAATACAAAGTGCCCCTTCCATAACATCACCTGAAGCTTTATAGGTGCCTTCTCTTGGTTCTATCTTTTTAAATATCACTGATCTGCACATATAGTTCTTGTAAGTTTTAGATATTTTACGTGCAAATATGATCAAAATGATCTATTACAGAGGTGTGCATTAACATTGTAAAAAGAATTGGCATTAAAAACCCTAATCTTGACAATATTTAAAGGAGAACTAAACCCAATATTTTAAACACCAGAATCTGAAAATAAAATAAAAACACAGATAAACTGAAAAACTCAATACAGTAAATAGCATTAAAGTAAATGTAAACCCCTGAAGAACTCGATGAAATACTGTAACTGTGTGTATGTACAGTGACTGGCCACACCCCTGACCTCAGTCATATGTTCTCTTGCCTAATCTGTCCTGTAAAAATATTAAAAAGTATCCTGGACTGAGCATGTGTAAAGAGCACAATGGTCACTGACCACACTGGGTGATAAAACACAAACCCCAAGTTAGAAAGGTAAATATCCTAACAACCATATCAAAATGAGAGGTGAGACACAGATTACTGCTTTTTTATTAAGGTGCTCTTCCTTCTGAAAGAGTGTTGTTCTGAGGTTTTAGTTGTCCTTTAAGGTATTGGCAGAACCGCTACACTACATCTGTTTTGAGATATTACTGTGTGCAAAGAGTGCCATTAATATTAATGGCAAACATACTGCAGTATCTACAGCTTACGAGCTAGAGAGACTCTTCTATCACCCCTCCTAAGTGGAGAGACACACTTTCATTCATGTTATTAAGCAGGGTAGCAGTCCCAGCAGGTGGCAGGTGAACACTCTATGTTGCATAGCCTGAGGGAGACATAGCAGGGTGTTAACGCACTATAGTAAATGTGTGAGTCGGGAGACGCTGGAATGAATGAATATATAGGAGGAGTTACAATATTAACCCTTTCAGTGTAACTGGAGAAACAAATAAATGTTACTAATTTATTTTATTTCTACCAAATAACAGGAATTTGACAATTATTGTCTGTTTCATTTTTTTTGTCCATAAAGTATTACTCCAGAAGCATGCCGTATCTTCTTATAAACTAGTCCTTTGTAGTCTTAATTCTAGTGAGAGTAGAACATGCTGCTCGTCATTGATTAGTATGTACATTTTTGGCAGGGGAGGACTGGGACTTTTTGCCAATTTTTAAGAATACCATTCTTATTTTACATGATTGCCTGCAACATACACACTTGTATGATGATGTTAAAATAACTAACAAACTAATAAACTGGAGGGCTGATAACATTGGCTAATGATCTGGAGGGCTGATAACACTGGCTAATTATCTGGAGGGCTTACAACAATGAGTAATGATCAATAGGTCTGACAACACTGGATAATAAAATGGAGGGCTGACTTACACTGGATAATGAACTGGAGGGCTCCCCCCCAATAATCTTTCAGCATGTCAGCCAATGCAGGTAGCACATAGTTAAGCTTTAAACTGAGGTAGTGTCTTTAAAATGTCATTACTGACCTCCCATTCTCAAAAATCATTTCAGTTTAAAGGAATAGTTCTCAGCAATAGTGAACTATTCCATTACTACATTGATTGAGGATCGGGAGGTTAAAGAGCTATGTCTTACCTCCCATTCTTCAATCAATTGTTGTACAGCCAGGAACGAAGATTCCAAAAGCTTACCTTTCGCACGATCCAGCGTGGCTGCTTTTAAATTCCCAACCGCTTCCTGCTTCTGTTCTGATATAACGCGCATGCCCGATTATGCGCGCTATAGCGGAACAGAAGCAGGAACCGGTCGGGAATCTCAAAGCGGCCACGCTGGATCGCATAGCTCCTTAACCTCCCAGTCTTCAATAAATATAGTAAAGAAATAGTTCACTATTGCAGTGAACTATTCCTTAGCTGTAGTGCATGTTAGCTCCCAGTGTCAATAAAGGAAAGAAGTTCAGCAGAGGAGGAGTCTTCTGTTCCTTGCCCATGTTAGAGCTAGGGGTGCGCGCTGTGCCGTTTAAGCACGTAACTTATAGCTCCTGTGGCAGCCCAAATTTTTCATTGGAGACCAGCCTGGGGGACATTTGCCCCTCAGCCCACTAGGCCAGTCCTCCCCTGATTTTGGGTTTCCAGTGTTGAGTCAATATAAACTTTGTACTACAGTTATACTGGTTTGTACTGGTTTGTGGTTATATGATCTTGGCAGGATGAGTGATAGGGATGTACTGCAGTACATCAGTTCTTCTATGTGACTTGCACAGTTGCCAGTTGTCAATAGAGATGGCTGAACTAACTGAAGTTCGGTTTGTTTCCAACAGTAAAAGTTCAGAAACAAACCCATTAAAGTCAATGTGAGATAATAGTTTGAAAAATTTGGATTAATAACAGATAAAACAATAATGGTAACTTACTGTAAATGGCTGTGCCATCTGGGAAATGGTCTGGGGAACATGTCCATTGTCCAAAACTCATTTTAACACTTCTTTATTAAAGATTATGCAAATGTCTGTTTTCCGCACGCTACATTCAAGGGTTACGGGCAATTTGAGTGTTACCGAACGATACATTCGAGGGTTACCAAACGATACATTGGAGAGTTACCGAAAATGAACTATACATTCAAAGCTTATCGAATTTGAACGCTACATTCGAGGGATTCCGAACGATACATTCAAAGGTTTCACCAAATTTGAGGGTTACCGAACGATACATTCAAAGGTTACGGACAATTTGAGGATTATGAATAATACATTCTAAGGTTACGGCCAATTTGAGGGTTAGCGAACAATACATTTGAGTAAGTCAAAGTCTATATTCGAGGGTTACCGGAAATGAACACTACATCCGAGGGTTACCGAATGATACATTTGAGGCTTACTGAAAACGAACGCTACATTCGAGGGTTACCGAAAACGAACACTACATTCAAGGGTTACAGAACAATACATTTGAGTGTTAGCATACGGTCCATAAATTCAATAATTATCAAAAATATGGCCGCGAGTTTGGAAAAACTGAATTAGTTCTCCTTATACTCAATTACAACTACATTTTGCAGAAGTGCTACTGATCTGGTCAAACATTAATACAAACATAGAAAAGATAATCAATGCACATTCCTGGGCCCCATACAATATCATATTATCTGCACACTGGCATAATTCATAAACAAAGGGGTTTTAGTATACATTACTGTGATCACATGAATGAAAAGCCTTCCAACCACGTCATGGTAACCTGTTCTGATAGAGTTCACTTAGTTCGAGTTTGGCCCGAACTTCTACGTGTTGTACTGGAAATGCATGCTTGATCATAGAATCTAATAAGACTTTTTACCTCCTGACGTTCCCTTGACATTAACAACCCCCCGTTCATTTTGTGATCAAATGTTGATTGCAAACTAATCTGGTCTTGTAACAGTCTGAACTTTGCCAGAGCATCAGGAGGTAAGTTTCCTAGTATATGGCCATCATTAGTCAAGTGAAATGCTAAAAAAAGTCCTGGAGTTAAATTAAAATGCATTGTAGATTGTAATTTGATTGCACAGTCCTATTTGGTTCTGCAGTGGCAGCTGTTACACCATCACAGTCTTAGAGGAAGATTCAATAAAAGTTCTTATTGATAAAAATGGTGCTAATTTTGCCCCAACCAATCAGATGTTAGCTTCAAAAGGTTACATAAGATCTTATTGGTTTGGGCAAAATTAGCACCATTTAATGATAGGGACTTTTATTGAATCTCCCTGTTAATTTTTTAATATTATTATTACTAAATATTTTTTTACATTAAAAAGGATTAAAGGGCATGGACACACATCTTACAAAAATGTAGTATCTTATAGAACACCCCCAAAAGCTAAGATTCGTTTTACCTACAGTTTGGAAAGATGTTCCACCGCTGTGTAAGAAGCCTTACCACCGATCCAGCACTGCTTAGCCCACACCTCTGCTGCTGGAGCACGTGCCCTTAACGTGCCCAAGCAGCAGCAGCAGAGGTTCCTTCGGTATTGGCCGTCAACCATTGGCCGTGACTTCACCATCATGGCCGTGACTGACGGCCGATACCTTCAGTTTATTCCTTTATTAGCTGTTCATAATGAAAGAAAACGAGTGTTCTTTGGAAAAGAGAAAGCTTGTATAATCCAAAATAAATTTAAGTGGTCGGCAAGCCAAAGAGGACGCACACGAGCAGAACTTTTGTGAATAGCTTTATGGAAATACAGAACATTAGCAGGCTTGGTCTGATAATCTTTGATTTCCATTGATTGAATCACATCCCCACCTTTTTCATACCTTAAAAGATATGGCCTTTATTTCTAACTGTGCCAGCATTAGAATTGTCATTCTATATCAGGATCACTGAATATTATACATTTTGAAATACAAAAAAAGCCATGTATATACTATAGAGAATCAAAAGGCTTATTCTTTTGCTGCTTGTCTTTGGATGAAGCCCCCTTCAGACTTTTTAGATCATCTTCTATAACTAAAGATAATTTGATTTTCTTGTGGAATAGAAATAGAATATTGAAGTCCAGACAGACAGAATTATGTGTAAAAGGCATTAATAAAAGCCTCCTATTCTTCAGTTCTCTGTATTCAAATTCCTACCATGAAAAGGGTTAATTGCCTATTACACAAAGTTTTTAGAGAATGCAGTACTTCTATGTCAAATTCTATTTTTACTTTGCTCGACCTTATTTTAATGACACAGAACTGGACAAATGGTGAAAAACACCCATGGCACAATTTCTGCCAATGAATATTTCAGCACGTGCCTCTTGGCTAAAAGTCTAGATAAAAGCCTTGCTCCAGGCAAATTAAGAGTGGGAAGAAAAGACTTCTAAGTACTTAGAGCTTATAAGAAAAGTACAAGCACAGACCCCTGGACATGATCCTTTCAAGTAAAAAAGTGAAAGATCACAGGAGAGGGAGATTGCAGCTCCTCCCACACATGGGGTCTCAAGGACTTTTTTTATGATAGCCTTCATTTTATTACAGCTTAGTTCATCTAATCTGTTCTTACAAAAAAGTAAAGTGCTTAATATTTAGTAGTTTCAATACCTCTTCATAGTACCAACACTAGATAGATGGAACGATAGATAATTAGATAGATAATTAGATAGATAGATAGATAAAGCCAAACAACCACACATAAAAACAGTAAAAGAAAATATATTTATATAATACAATTAAATGCCCAAATCACCAGGCACAATAACAAAGAGAAATGTCCCCCTTTAGGCCAAACAGACATGTAATAAAAATATAACGTGGATTGTCTTGTATCCATTTGTAATCCCGACCAGGATGGGTTCCTAATCCTGAAGATGGTAAACATTTGGCTGCCCAGCTAACACAGAATAAAACCATAAAGTTGAAGAAGAAATGAACAGAAATAAAATAAAGAATATTCAAAGTCCCTTAAAAAGATATAGTGTACCTACTAGGTATAGTAACATGTAAAGTGCAAAAAATACATAAAACCATAAATATTCAGAATATAAAAATCTAAACAGAATTTAGGCTCTGCAGACCATGCCTATGCCTCGAAACACAGAGGTTAGAAGGAAATAGTGCTGTACTTGTATGGTTTTGTGTGGACAGCTTACATTCTGTTTATGTTTTTAGATTTTGTCTATTTATGGTTTTATGGACTTTTTACACTTTACGTGTTACTATACCTAGTAGGTACAATATATCTTTGTAAGGGACTTTGATATAAAAGGAATATTATTTATTTTATTTTCATTCATTCTTCTTCCCCTTTATGGTTTTATTCAAACAGACATGTACATCCATGGTATACAATCCAAAAGTAAGAAATAAATAGCCGTTTCCTGGTCACATTATGGCCAATGACTGCTGCAGACCAAGTCAGCTACTTTCCACCTATGTGGGCTCATAAAAAGCTCATACAGCTTTAGGGTAAGTATGTACTAGAACTCTAACTTGAACCCTAGTTCGAGACAAAATTTATGAGTTCAAACGAACTTGAACTAGTCCGATTTTCCGCGATTCGTGGGAATATTTTCAATAATCCTCGAACATTCAAGGATTTTCGAACGTTCGGCAGGCCTCAAAGGGCCGCTTCCGAAAATCCCCGAACGGCCGGAGATTCCCATGGCCATACATTCGGGGGTCCCGCAGCTCAAAACCGGGACCCCCTCCCGGGTCCTTACAAGGACCTTTGTGGCCCCTACAAGGGCCCTTTGGGGCTTAAGGGGTCCTGCAGGTCGAACCAGGACCCCCTCCCCGGCCCTATCAGGGCACTTGCGGCACTTATAAGTGCCCTTGTGGCCCTGACAAGGACCCTTTGGGGCTTAAGGGGTCCCACAGCTCGAACTGGGACCCACCTCCCCGGCCCTTGTAAGGGCCCTTGTGGCACTGAAAAGTGCCTTTGTTGGGGGTCCCGCAGCTCGAACCGTGCCCCCCAGTGAGCGGCTCTTAAAAGAGCCCTTGGCCGATGTCTTCTTTCTTCCTTCCGGTGACACCAGCTCCGCTGCGGCCACCAGGGGTATCTCTGGCACCGGTGGCCTCAACGAGGCCAATGTTACTGGTGTCTTGATCCAACGCGATGTCTTTGGGCTAGCGACACCAACACCACTGAGGTCGCCGATACCAGGCAGGCTCAATGCGGCCGCCAGTGAGCCCGCTGGCACCGCCGGCCTCAGCGGAGCCGTTGTTGCTAGCCGCTTCTTTCTTCATCCATCTACTGCAATGGCATCTGAGCTCTGGGGAGGATTGCACCTCTTTATATAGGTTTGCAGAAAGTCCTAATCCATTTCCGATTGGTCAATTTTTCAATGCTTGGTTTACATGGTTTACATTAACCAATCAGATTTTCCAATTTTCTGAATTCTGATTGGATAATGTAAACCATTTTTGATGTGGGCAGTGGACATGCCTTTTAAATTGAAGATTTATAGATTTCGTAGTTGTACTGATATTCTTAGCATATGAATCCTATTGACACACTTAAAGCTGGGTACACACAGTAACGATAAAGCCCCGATACCGTCGGATCCGATGGTATCGGGGATTTATTGTTATGTGTGTACGCTCATTTCCCGAATGAGCGCGCGGCCGCCAAACGTTCGGGAAAGGACGAAAATTTCCATCGGCCACGCTAGACTCCCTATAGAGGAGTCTAGCGTGGCCAATGGAAACACACAGTCCTGAGCGTTCTCCCTATGATTTTCATAGGGAGAATGCTCGGGACTGTGTGTATGCAGATCTTTGAAAGAGGGCAGACAGGATCTCGCAGATCCTGTCTGTCATCTTTCAGTAATCTGGACTGTGTGTACCTAGCTTTAGTGTTCATATGTGACCATCATGAGAATCGTAATAGAAACTGACTCTCAGCTTTAAAATATTTTTTTTAATAAAAATTTTGCCTTGGTATGTGTGGAGAGTAAATTTTCATAAATTTTACAACTGCTGCATGTGTATTCAATAGTGACCTCATAATATAAGCAATGTCAATGGAATGTATGTATACATGTATGCATGTAACATATTCTGCAGCACTTCACATTTATTTTATCTGTTCCGATCAGGGCTTCCCCCAAAGAGCCTACTAATCCTCATTTTATCATCCAATAGCAACTTTTCTTTTTATCTTTACTTTACCATTGGTTTATTACTAGCTATTCCTTTGAGATGCTTAGTAATTTACTTTTTTCTAGGTGAAATAAGTAGTGTATAGCAGTATGCAGTATAGCTACAGTTTAGCTACAACCCAGATATGTGTGTGTATTTATTAGGACATTTACTTCCATATGTAATCAGATACAGTACACATTAGGGCAGCTTATTGAAAATGTAATTAGGTTTGGCTTTAAAAGACACAGGCTATGTAGAAACTTACATTTAACTTCTTTTACGAACACTTGATGAATTTGCATTTTGCAGTTTTCTAAATTTAATACTAAACTTAACATAATGAATGATTATTCCAAAGGTGTAAGTATATACAAACTGGAGAAGAATCTGTATTTAACCTATACAACCCAGTTCCTAGTATAAAAAGTAACTTTTTGGTTGCTATACATGACTTCAATTGGTTCCTTTCACAATCTAAAGGAAGTACGGGTTTCAGAATGAAAAGTTCCATCAGTCCAGATAGCAGGTAGTACATTTCTCAGAGATTTGCATTTGTTCTCTTAAGATCAATTAAGTTATCTGACAGAAAAGTTAATATAAGGGGAATGATGTCTTGTTATTGTAGACATTTTAGTTTTACCACTGTAAATGCATTAATCTGCATTCAGATATTCTTGCAGAATCAGTGCTTCAATATGTAGCCTCCTTGATTTTTTATCTTAGCACTTAGCTTTAATGATCATTAATTTAATATCCCTTTTATGCCATTATAAATGCCACTTCTTCTCGGTTTTACTGCTTACTTGTGATTAAAGGAGGCTTCATCCTTAATTTACATGCTCATCTCAGGTGTGATTAACTCATTGTAAAATTTTGATAAATCCTTCTGTTGATCACTATCTGGTTAAATTACAAAGTCTTTTAATTAAAGGACATATCACAGTAAAAAGAAGGGAACCACACAGGATTTGGGGATGATTAAAGCACAGAAAAGGGTTTTATATGTCACCGATAAACTTCCACAGTGGAGCTGTGTTCTAATCAACTCAATCACCTTAGGAAGAAAAGTAATTTAATGTTCGCTCATAAAGGCAAGTGTCATTTGATGGACCTTTTATTGCAGGGGAATGCCAGAGCTTAACACGATTCTAAGCCTTGAAATAAAGGATACATTTTACTGATAAAATATAGTTCTTATTCTTATTAAGTTAGAACACAGGAGTCTGTGAAAAGGAAACAGAACACTTAAAAAGGCTTATGGAGTCAGTGGCTCCCAGGCATTTCCTAACAAAATGCAACCAAGCAGGGGTTGCCAGCCAGAGGAAGGAGCCAACGTTACTAGTTTTTTTATACTGGGGTTAGTCAGATGTGGGTTTTTAACAAAAATGTTTTTACTATATGCATTTGTTTTGGTACTATGGGGGTATGTAATATGCAATGATCATCCCTTTGTTTGGATCATACAGTAGTTCAAAACTGGTGCCAGGTTATAGGATAAAGAATCTTTATCTTTACGTTAAATCTAATTACAGATATATTGTAGAGCTCCTTGTATGAACCCCCAGTTCAATGAATTGTCAGATAAAATTTCACAAGCTCATAACTTGGAATCATGGGGTTCCCCTAATGAGCAGATAAGTTATGCTCATGTACAGCCCAAAAACTAAAGCCACACATGCACATAACTTGTCTGTTCATGGGGAAATAACAGGAACCCCTTTTGCAAATAAGCCTCACTTACTACTTTAGAGGGCACTGAGCAAACTCGTAAGAAAGGACAAGGGAGTATCATTTAAACAACCCCCCCCTCCTTTAAAGAGTTTGAAACAGAGGGCCAGAAGGTACCACATTTCATATGCATTGGAGATATCCAAACCAGAAACAACAATTTAAAGGGCATCTATAATGAAAAATAGGTTATTTTAAATTGACATAACTGGAAACTATAATTCTTCCCAACCACCACTGTATCATTCTTTGTTGATCTGCCCCCTATTTTTTAGATATCCAATCTAAAACTTCTTATATTTCAGCTGTCAATCAAGTTCCTTGCTCTCAAATACTATTCCTTTGGAAGTAGTTTTACTGTAGCTGGAATGATGACAGAGTTTTGGAGCTGGAATGCTGTATACTGTGTGCAGGCTTGACAATTGGTTTGTGGGAAAAAAGTCAGGTCAGATGGAAGTGGGAGTGGTTAAAAGAGGGAGGAGGGATACTGCTCCTAAACAAAATGTGTGCTGGATTGAAGGCATGCAGCAACACACACAAATCAGAGTAAGTGCTACTTACATGTATTCAATTATATATTAAGATGATGCAAAGTAATTTTTTCAGTATAGTGTCACTTTAAATTGCAGGCGATATATACCATACATTTCCTCCATATAATTTAGGGGAGACAAACTTCCCTAAGGAAGTCAGACTGGAAAGAAATTTAATCTACTATTAACAAATGACAAGGGAAATAAATGAACAAGAGAAATAAAAACTTTGAAGTTAGGAGGAAGACATAAGATGAGTGGGAAAAAAAGGTGTACACGTCCTTGAAATGTGTATCATTGACATTTTTTATTGGTATTACAGAAAAAGTAAATCTACAATTCCCTAAACAGGGTATTCACAAGCACATGATAATCTTGAACCTCATAGATGGACAATATTTTCCCTATTATATAGTATAATTATTCCCAAATCCATAATTAATTATCAGGTACACTGATACACTGACATTTTTATTCCTTTTCTAAATATTGAAAATTAATTGAAAAAGCTTTTTAAGAAAGATAATTAAACAAATATGCTATGAAATGAGGCCTTGTGCAATTTCATTTTATGTGTAAATTATACATGGGCCCATAGGGGATGCAGTCTTATTATACAGTTTACTCTCACATTAGCATTTCAATAGGGGGATATTTTTTCTCTTGGTTAGAGATAAACAGAAAAAAAAAACCTGAAGGTCTAGATGCAAAAAAGTGGGAAGTCCACATTATTTTGGTCAGCAAAGAAAAAGGGGGAGGAAACCAAAAATTGATTTTCATGTTTGCCAATATAAAGTAACTCAACTGGTTCATTTTGTTGACAAGCGCCCCTTTTACTGCTTTTATAAATATTGTTTAGTTTAAACTGTGAAGAAGGTAAAACTTCATCAGCAAAGCCACAAACAATGCAATATTCTTAAATCAAAGGAAATCTTAAGTTGCACATACATTTGCAGATATCAGGCAAATTCTTCCTGATTTGATGGGATTTTTATTTTGACAAATGGAAAGTGTATGGCACCACTTCTCAAACTTTTTAAGACTGTGGCGCACTTGGTAATACAAATTTTTCTCAGGGCAATCCTAATGTTAGAATTTACCCAGATTTTATACACTTTACAGTGTATATTGTATTCTAATCAATGTGGTGTAATGTGCAAAATAAAAAAAATAGTTATATACTTCACTAGCAAAATTCTGAGGCACACCTCTGACTCTTAGAAGTCACACTAGTGGCCCCCCGGCACACCCATTGAGGGAGGAACCCTTGTGTATGAAACAATTTGTGTGGCATAACAGTAATTACTTCCTATACTACCTATATGTTAGGTACAGTAGATCATTGCCTGTATGTGTCCGCACAAAGTTTACAAAAGATTCTTCTGTGGAATTGTGATATAGATTAGAGATGAGCAAAAATGTAGTTTGTTTCCATTGGTGGTTCTGTGGAACGTGTTGAAATTTCACACAATATACCATTAAAAATCAAGTCATTGGGAGTGAAATTTTAGAATTTGGAACATCAAATTTTGACAACAAACATTACATTTTCTACTCTGTATTTCGAGTTTTTAGCATAATTTTGACAAAATTCCACAAAGTTCTGACTTACAATATTCAGAAAGTAAAACAAATATCAGCAAATTTTCAAAACCCACAATTCCAACCAAAAAATATTTTATCGTATGTTTCATGACTCACACATGCAACACTGTGTTCAATAAAATAATCATGTATGAATTCTTTGTATTTTTCATCTCAAACTTTTGCCCGTCTTTGGTATGTAGCTATAAATGGCCCACCTTGGATATTATGAAAAGTTGGTGCATAAATGGGGAAAATTCAGGGATGTGTTAATAATAATTAAAAAAAAACTAGATTTGTGAATGCCTGTTTTATGCAAATTAAACATTTAGGTATTGCCAGGTTATTATGTTAATCCTCTCTACACAATAATGGTATTTATTATTAGGACCAGCCCTGGACAGGACTCTTATATCACATAAACAATGCCCCCAGGTCACAGAAATGGACTGTATTTATGTGGAATTCTAATACTATTGCACCAAAGAGCTCTAAGACAAAATTACCAGCCATTAGTACCAGTGCACTCTTCATAGTGACAGGGAAATCTGACAGATTGGTTGAATGAATATGTTAATAGGTCTCTCTATTGTGTTCTAAAGACAAGGATAGCTAAGCCCATATCTGGTCAGAAGACAGCTGCAATTCTCAGAGAATACTGCTAAGTGGCTACAAGGTCACAGCAGTCATGTCAAGGCCTATATTTTATTAAGAGTATCTTGTGATTGCAATCTATATAGGAGCATGTGTGTCATTCCATGTCCAAACTTTTCTTTGTATTTTAATATGCCATTTAAATGAGAAATATAGTCTAACAGACCTTGGGACAAACAATTAGAATAATTTCCCACCACAAATCACATTCTAACAAATGAACACTTCAGGAAATGTCGCTTGTATTACAGTGAATGGTCCAGTGTTAATGCATTTGTTTTTCTTTTTAGCTATTCATGAAGTATTTTTAGACTGAAGTAATCCAAGAGTAATATACTGTAGAATAAACTACAAATATCAGCAAAAAGATGAACATCTTCTTGGAGTCATACTCATACAAATTTGTCACTATTTTCTTTTCTTTTATTTCCAAAGAATAAACATCAGCCTATAGAAGGTACCACAGCAGGTAACTGTCATATTGAAGAGATACTCCAATATCTAGTAGTGGCTCTACCTTGTCATTAAATATCTTGAAGCAAATAACTTCTGCAACTTACCATTTTTTGTATTGAAAAAATTTAAATATAAAGGTACTGTATATAAAAAAAACTCACTGAGGTAATATCCTGTGAAACAGCTATAAGACGAAGCAATAAATATTCTTGTTTGTATTATTTGGCTTGAAGAAGGAAACTTGGTCATCTGAAATGCTGCATAGAGCATGGAACTTTTATTTTCTAATGATTAAAGAATAACTAAACTTATATTTTTGTACTTTAATATGAAAGCTTTTTCCCCCAATATGTTCTTCTAAGTGCATTTGTGCACATATAAAAGGTACATTCTGTAATTAAGAAGGCTTCTATGTTGTTGCTTGTACAAATCATAGCCACAACAGTCTTCAAAGAGCCTTATAAGCGTGTGCACCAATTGGCCATGCCCCCTTATCCCACTATTCACTGACTTTCTTCACATATTTTCACTTCTGCTTTCTCCACACCAATATGGATGTCCCTAATAAGACATCTGTCTGTCCTAAGTATATTTTGTTGCTTTGCTTGTGTTTTGGTAATGGGTCTACCTAAACATCATACACACAGTGCAGTGAAGAATCCTCTTATCTGTATGTGGGGAAGAGAAATCAATAGCTGCACCAATGTGTAGCCCAGCACAGAAGAGCCAATTAGTTAATCTGAGTACCTCAGATATACTTTAACCTGGATGACTGACATCCTTCACAAGCATTTTGCACCAAATAGTCATTTTTGCAATGAACCTGGTTTTGAGGCAGAACCACTGATTTCATGGATCCAGCGGAACTTTTGGAATTTGAGCAAAATTCAGTGTAGTTGAAAATCAATTAGGTTCTGTGGATTTTTAGTTCCACAGAATTCTACAACCGCTGGCAGAATTAACCTGCACTGTTTTGTTCATATCTAGCCCCAAATAGATCATTCTGGAGGAGTGCTGCTGCAGATATGTTGTGTTCTACAATTATTTGCAATACTTTAGTTGTACTTGTGAGCAGACCAATGACGATTGTACAACTTCTTGTGGAGAAAATTCTTATTTGTATTTTGGACCCTGGTGATTTTTTTTGTTTGCTTTCATAGACAATGGCCACATTTGTTTTTTATAGACACCTTTTGAAAAAAACACAAACGTGTGAGTTAAATTGTTTGGAAAAAAAGGAACGGTAATGATAAAGAAAACACTTTAGTTATACTCAGAAAACAATGAAATAACATGGCAGGTCTGTGAGAAGAAATGACTGCCAAAAAGAAAACAGCAGGTCCAAGTTAGATTTCACTACCTGCAGTTAGAAACAAATTTTGGTCTCGGTGTATCACTAGATTATTCACCTCCCTTTGAACTAGAGCTCTGTGCTCAGAGTTTATTTTTTGTCACTCCATCTGTAGCTTTATTTTTCACTGCTGGGGTTTTGCAAAGGCATCCTGCTTCCCTTCACAACTCATAATATAAGTCTGATTTGGAAGGGTAAAAAAAACAAACAAATAAAAAGCAATGCTATTTCATGAGGCAGTGTATCTCACATGGCAAACTAGACAGTTCTGAATGTATTCTGAAAAAGAAATTATGTTGTACTCCAGTTACTAAAGCAGTTATTGATGTTCATAGGGGGGTTGATGGAGTGTGTTGAATGATGAGTAAGAGCTTTTTATTGGGAATAATGCATTGAACAAGTGAGTGAATGCTAGTTACTGACTGCTTAGATTTTCTTTTTTTTGTTACTGACACAAAATATACATCAGCAAATAAGGAATGTATCCTCCAAACATACTATGTTCTCTATGTTCCTAATTTTATGTAAAGTATATTTTAAATAAGTAGAACTAACAACCCTTCTAAAAATGATTTCTCCCAAAGACCCTCCCCCAGCTGTTTTATCAAAACTTTAGGTAGGGTCTCCTCCTCAGCATCTTTTTTGTTCCCAGTCCAGTAGGTTGGAAGATTCCTGCAAGGTGGCCATAATACATAGCAACAAAGTAATTTACATTGAATACATATGTCCATCTAGTCCAACATTTATACCCTCAACTTACCCTACCTAACAGTTGATCGAGTGAAAGGCAAAAACAAAACAAAACAGCTAAGGGAGAGGGGATTCCTTCCTGACTCCAAGTGGTAATTGGAAAGAATACCTGGATTAACCTAAATTTCAGAATATGTATACAAACCAGAATTCTCAATATTTTCATATTCCTACAAGAGGAAGATCACAGTGCTTCCTTTGCTCTGTCTGTTTTTTTGTGCCATCTCTCGTCCTGATTGGAATGGCAGGGCTAAAGTACTCTTTCAGCTGTGTCTTAACTGCACTTGTCTTCCCTCTTCTCTAATGGAGTAAGTAATGGAGGGTTTCTTATTTAAACTACTATGTTCTAAATTTTAAATGTCATTACACTTGTGGTTGAATTTGCATGTGTCTTTAATAGATACAGTATGTCTGAGTTGCCTCGCATTCCTTCTCCTCCAGCTTAAGATACTGTCCCCATGTGAAAGCTAAAGCAAAATCAAGGTTTTGTCTTGAGTGCATGCCAAGTTTTCATAAAAAAGTTGCAAAACATCCCCTGCTTCAAAAAGATGACAGACAGAATCTACAAGATCCTGTCTGGCATTTTTTAAGATTACACTACACACAGTCCTCAGCGGCCCTCGGAAATACTTGAAACTGCGGTACACACATTAGCGATAAAAGGGACAATCCTGTTGATACCAATGGGATCGGCCATAACCTGAAACCTTTCCTGGGTACATTTACTTTCTTTTTATAATTCCTTGTACTAGTGACATATGGCTGTTTTTGTACCCTGCTCATTACTGAAGTCACAATTTGGACAGGGATATTTTCAGCTATTTACTAAACATATACACCATTTTCAAGTTCTTACTGAATGTTTGTGACAACCTATTGTCTGTAAGGAGCATATTTATAAAGGCGTGCTATCGCCATATCACAATTAGAGATGTTCGAAACTGATGAGTTTCGTTCTGTTTGCGAAGTTGCAAATATTTTGACAAATTAGAAAATTCAAATATTCGAAAACGGACCCATAGAAGTCTATGGGAGAAAAAAATGCAAAAGTTTCTATCGATTTTAAGGATCAAATTGTAATAGTAGGTTACTGTAAATAATACAGGGACCTGGGGAATCTTTCCTCATTATCAGGCTGTTTTCGAGCTTCCGAATTCTATTTTCGAGGGTTACTGAAACCTAACACTATTTTTGAGGGTTACCCATATTACAAATTCGAGGGTCACCGAAATCAGCTCATACTTCTTTCAAGGGTTACGGCTGTTGTACATTCGGGGATTACCGAAATCGGTGTGCGTTTTTGAGGATTACCGAAATCGGCAGTTCTGCTTTCGGTATCTACTTCTGGTTTTCGGCAGCTTGTTCCTGTTTGTCTCACTATATAAGCATCTGGATTAGAGCCTCACTTTCAGTCAGGATCACGTTTTACCAAAATGGATACGCATGTGCAATCGCACGCACTTCGGAAATCAAAAGAATTTTTGCATTCCCGTGATTTCCATGTTATTTAAAATCGCGAGTGCGCAAACAGGTAAAAAACGCGTTAGTTTGGCCTACCCTGATTGTTATATAAAATGTTAAAATTTTTTTTTATATAATCTTGAAATGTAAGCACAGGAGCCCAGCCCATCCCCTGCTCCGCCTCCAACACCAGCACCACGGTGCATGAGGATGACCGGCTGGAGAGGGTCATAGTGGAAATGGCCCACATTGAGAGGGCCATAGAGGGAATGGCCTTCAACATTCGATGATTGCAGCGGGACGTTACCTTTCTTAACACATAATTATACCATCCCAGGCACACCACACACAGTTTGCATTGTATAGAGGAAAGTGGTGATGGGGTACCATTTTTTACAGCACAACAGGAGCAGGCCCACTGTAGTTACCATTGTTGCTGACTCACACAGGCTTTGTCCTGGTAGAATTACCCCACGCCTTAGTAGCAACTCTCCCTCAGAATATTCATCATGCAAGGGAAAGTGAGTGATGGGGAAGCATTCCTTTGCAACATCAGGGGTTACAGGAGGAGGCCCACAGTTTCTTAGCATTGTGGATGTGTCAGGAAGGCAGCCAGACAAGCAAATGTAGACTGTTGATTTGGGCCAGGCAGGTAGAAACATTAGCCACAGTGTAGCTGGTGTGGCTGTACAAAATGGTCAGAACAGGTGACATCATAAGGGTGTAAACATTTGGCATGGGCCAGGCAGGATTGACCCACAGGTAAGAAACATTAGCCACAGAGTGGCTGGTGCGGCTGTACAAAAAGGTCAGAACAGGTGACACCACAACGGTGTAAACATTTGGCATGGGCCAGGCAGGATTGACCCATTAGAAACATTAGCCACAGAGCAGCTGTTCTTAACTAAGTTACCATGAAAGATAGCTTTAGTATAGCTTAGTCAGCCATGATAATAGAGCCACACACAACACAAGGTTAAATGAGGTAGAGCGAGGTAGCACCATACATGACCCTACCAAATAGAAAACTTAGCAACTTGCCAGCTGAGCTGGCATTAGCTAGGCCTCAAGGTGAACACTGAGGCAGTGGGAAGGAGCAGTATGGGTGGCAAGGGGCAACAGGCCTTCAGTCACAAACATCAGCAACAGGGATGCTGTACTGAGATGTGAGCTACGCCTCATTCATCTTAATGAATGTCAGACGATCCACATTCTCAGTAGAGAGATAAGTCTTCCTCTCCGTAACAACACCCCCTGCTGCACTGAAGGTCCTCTCTGAAAGGACACTGGATGCAGGACAGGACCTCAATGGCATGCTGTGCCAGATGTCAAGCCTCGCCACCAAATAGTCCAGTGGATCCTCAGTCTCTGATGAGTCTACACTGGCCTGCATCCGATGTAGTCAGTGACCTGGCGACTGAGGTGTCACCTCTGGGTTCAGGCTCGTGCTCATGCTCTGAGCGCTCTCCCTCAGACACACTATCCTGCTCTTCCTCTCCCACTTGTGGCACCCATGAACGATCCATGACATCATCGTCCACGAGCACCTCCTCATCACTGGAGGATGTGTCACTAGCATGAGCAGCAGCAGCTGGAACCTCACCCCCTATATTAGTTCCCTGGCTGCTGTCTCTGGACTGCTGCATGATAATCTCAGCCTCCTTTCCCTCTGTGCACTGAACACTTTCTTCCTCTGCCACAGGCATCAGGAAGGACTGTGTGTCAGTGCAAAGCTCCTCCTCGAGCACACTAGCGCCACATATAGTGTGGGAAAACATCTCCTGTGACACATGAACCTCTGGATCCCCAAAAGTTTGGACCATGTGGTCAGTAAACTACTGATAGATAGAATCAGGGTCCATGCCCACAGTAGGAGCCACAGGGGAGGGAGGGACAGGCACAGTATCAGTGGTGGCAGCTCTGCTGTCCTGTGCCTGTGAGGAGGTGGAAGGGGAAGGCTGGGTAATCCAGTCGACTACCTGCCTTTCTTGTTCAGGATCGATAGCCCTAGCCCGGCTACCCCAGAACATATCAGGCAGTGTTGCCCTGCCCTGTGAAGGGCCAGGTGGCTCCTGCCCAGGACTTAAAAGGATGGATTAGTCCTTAAAAGAACTTGTGGGTCTCACAGTAGTCCTTAAAAGGACTTTTGGGTCTCACAGTAGTCCTAAAAAGGACTTTTGGGTCTCACAGTAGTCCTTAAAAGGACTTTTGGGTTTATAAATGTGTGAACACAGGGGTGGTAACAGCAAGAGTTAACAGACCACACTGAAATCTACACAATCAAAGCTCAAGTTTGCTCAAAAAGCAAAAAAACTCTCTCCAAACTCTACACTATCAGGTCTCCTACTAAACTCTCCAACACAATGACAAAATGGTGTCTGAAATGTTGGCACTACTGTGGTTGGTGAATTTAGGTCATGTGGCAGAGTAATTTTCATAAATTCGAAGATTATCGCAGTTTCCATTTTCAATTTCGATAATCATCTACTTTCGTTTTCGATAATTACCAAGTTTTTAATAAAAATTTAAAATTCGGAAAATCCGTGTTTCGTGAAATCCTGGAATTCTGAAAGTTTTGTCGGGACTTCAAAACCCTCAGATTTGATTCGAAACTGGGTTCTGTTCGAACCCACATTATATCTCTATTCACAATACCATGCCTTTAACAACCGATATTTTTACAATCGTGATTGTACAATTAAATTGTGTTTGTGAAATTATGATCTTTGCTGTAAATTAAGATCGCGAACGGACATTTCCGATCACAAACATAATTGTATGGTTGCCCATACAATACCATTGCAGTAGTCTACTACCGCATGGTGTTGTAAGGTCGTGCGGTCATAAATGTGCGGTCACCGCTATAAATTGTACCACTGCAGTTTAATAAATACTGCCATGAAGGACTAAATAACTATCCCTTGCATTATTTGTATATTTTGACTATTTACAAATGTAAAAAATGTAAAATGGATACATGCAGAAAATCAGACTATTAAACAGAAAGAAATGAACAAAACAACAAATCAAACAAAATAAAAACATACTCAAGTTACTGTTTTTTAGTACAAAAAAGTTTAAATCCACAGCTTGCCTGTGTTAGTGTTTTGAAATCTTGCCTAATATGCCCTCTCCTGGTGATGAACTTGTACAAATCTGCACACCACTCATCGCTGAAATGACTGAAAGTACAAAATAGATGCTTAAGACCAAATCTTTCTTTTGCCTACAGTTTATGAGATTAGCTGTAGGTAAAACTGTTTTAATATGGTAACAGATACTACATTCCTTTTCTTTTTTTTTTTTCCATTTTACCCCAAATAATGCTCACTGTGTCATCTGTATATTTATGATAGCTCAAAGACATGGGTGTGTAGATCTAATTAAAAATGTGAAAGGGTTTAGCAGCCTGCTGCTTCCCTTCAAGTCTCTTGTTGCCAACTCTTGGCAGCTCTCCTGTCACTGAGCCAAATGTTTAGTCTTTTGCTGAAATACTGCCAGCATGCTGCACTGTATTGTTGGAGACTACAGCCTGAAGATTCGCTGTTAAACTCACAAGATTATTCAGGAATGAGAACTCAAATTAATTTACTAGGAGGGTAAAAGAGTAAAGATAATTCCAGTTTTTGAGCTTGTACAAGACATATATGAAAGGAATAAATTATTTATCATATAATCATCTTCACACCACCGATAACTAACTTCAGGATACCAGTAAACTAATCATCTTGGTTTTTTACAATAAACAGGGATTTTTTAAACACAGAATTGAAGTTCCCATGCCAGGTTTTGATTGAGAAATCAGGCCCAATGTTCCTTTGCCACCCCTACATCTTTGTAGAAGGCTACCGATGACCTAGAGGTGGTTGAAGGCTTAGTAATAAACAGTGTGTTAATACCCGACATTTAAAAAATAGCAACTAAACTGTAGATATGTATGTATTTGCTTAAAGGTAAGGCAGCAGGATTTATATCAAAGAGTTTCTGTCGCCATGTTCTAAAGATTGTCCTAATACCAGCATTCATTCAGTCGTTCTAGTCGTTCAATAAGAAGCTATCTATGATGAAGAATAGATTTGATTCAGATTAATATATATATATATATATATATATATATATATATATATATATAAATAAAATTAAAAATGGCAAAAGCTCTGTACTTGATGTTGTCTTTTTACTTAATGGGGTGTGTGATTGGGCCAGGTTCACAGGACACTGAAAGGCTTAAATATAAGAAAAAACATTTCATTGAAGGCCATGCGAGGAAGCGCCAAATTGTCAAAGTGAACCAGGGGTTCTGCAACAAGCCAATCTAGTGCTGCGCCGCACTAAATTTAGATATCCACCTGTGCCAAAAAGGAAGTAAAATAAATTCATAAACTGAATATATAATTGTTGGCAAGTACAATAAAAAGCTACTGTAGAAACCGGATACTAAAATAAACATTTCATTTTCATTTAATTTACAGCTTTAATAGGGCCCTTCCAATAATTTTTTTTTTGGGGGGGGGGGTGCTTCCATCAGACTCACATTGTCTAGATGTTACTTTTGATGGACAAAGAGAAAGATTAAAATGTAAAATTGAAGGGGTTAATAATGAGTCTAATTAACTAACATCTTGAAATCAGCAGCTGTGGTCAGGATAAAGGATTTAATAAGAGAATATAGCATGATTTCAAGGACATTTAAATCTTTTTTACTGTATGTTTTCTTTCTGTATATGTATGTGAATTCATTGTCTATGCTGTAAAAGAAAATTGTATCAAAGTTGGGCACTTCTTTAAACTTTCTTGGCCTCTTTGAAATGTGTACTGTATATGCTTCTCAAAAGCATTTCAATCTTTCTATTGAGTTTATTATGAAAAACCCTCTCTATTATTCAGAGAGAACAATCATTCCAGAAATCTGCCTTGTGTTCGATGCCTATTCCTATTAAGATTAGACATCTAAGGATAGTGACTAATAAAATAGTAAACTTCATGTGAAATATGTTGTCATTTTATTTAGGGATTTTTCTCAGTAAGGAAGGTTTTTTTTTATTCCACAGTGACTACAATGGTAAAAATACATGGCACTAAGCCCAGGTTGTGTGGGCCACTTGAGAGACGGATAGATTGGCTCAAAAGTGCCCTAAGGCAGGTGTTAAAATGCTGTTCCTGGTTCCTTAGCAGTAATCATTGCAAAACAAGCCTGTCTGGTCTGTTCCCGTCAACAATCCATTCTCTCCCTGTCTGTTGCTTAGATACAGAACTGTTGTTTACATGTTTGCTGACTTGCTTAAGATTAAGCAGCATGAAAACTTATGATATTCTCCATGCAATTTTACATTTAGGTGTGAAAAGAATGTTTTGAAAGAGTAATACTGTATTTGCGCACTTTTGTACGTGTGTGTGTGTGTGTGTGTGTGTGTGTGTGTGTGAATGATCATGCAGTATCTATAATATTAATATATTAAGAAACTATAAATATAATGTGTACACATACAATATATGTGTAAAGGCTTTCTTTTAAAGTGGACAGCATTTTATAAGGCGCCGCAGTCACACTGATAACAATGCTAGTGGTTAGAGATGGCCAAACTTCATAAAGTTCGGTCCGTTTTCAAACTTTCGAATATCAGTAAAAGTTTGAAAGTTCGAATTCGGATCCGTTAAAGTCAATGGGAGAGTGATAGTTCAAAAAATGTCTGGGTGATTTACAGCTAACTAACAATGGTAACTTACTGTAAATGGCAGCAGCACCTGAGAAATGGTCTGGGGAATATGTCACTATCACCAAAACTTGTTAAAACACTTCATAAACATGAGCAGGCAATTTTTGGGTTTTGCGCAAGCTACATCTGAGGGTTATGGCCAATTCGATGGTTACCGAACGATACTATCAAGGGTCACCGAAAATAGAATGATAATTTCGAGGGTTACCGAAATCGAATGATACTTTCAAGGGTTAGCCAAAACTAACAATACTTTAAAGTATTAGCGAACGATACATTTAAGGGTTAGCGAATGGCTTTTAAATTCGATAATTCTCGAAACAGCGATGATGAACTTTCGCTAATTATCGAAAGTCCAAAAAGTTCGAAAGTCAGAGAAATCCAGGTCCGGGATAATTCGAGAAGTCTGAGTTTGTTCGGACTTGTTAAGTTCGACTCAAACCTCGGATTTGAGTTCTAGTCCATCTCTACTAGTGGTTAAGTCCAGTTCTCTATTAAAGTTTTTTTTTAAGTTAAGCTTAATGGGCTAACATGGCTTTAAGAAAAAAAGTTGTGATTACGGCTTTCAGAAAACGTATAGCATCCCAAATAAAGGGCTGGGGCCAACATACGCTCAAAGTGAAGACAACATTGTTAAAACTTGACGTTAAAGCACATTTTTTTATTTTGCCTATTTTTATTTAGTTGCAGGCATCAAGTTTCTATTATGCTGTAATATTGATTTATATTCTCTTACACTTTATAGGGCAAATCCTCCCCTCAAATGAAAAATTGTATATAGATAAATCACCCCCTAACCCCAAAACTGCAATAGTTAGAAAGCTGAAAGAATTAAGACTGACTTGACACAAGTGTTTTTCTCATAATCATAAAGACTTGTGTGAGCGATAAAGTGATTAGATTGTAAGTTCTTCAGCACAGGGCCTGACGTGAATAGATTACATAATTAAATACATGCATAAATACATACAAACTGGCCATACATTTTGGGGCAATTCACAAATACACTGATCTGAGGTTGTATTTATAAAGAAGTGTTATTGGAAAATACCAATATTCATCTGTTACCACCACAAAAGCTATTTTACAGCCCAATAGAAGGTTATTTTAAAACATGGACAGAAATGAACAAATTATGCTTACCTTTAATTTTCTTTCTTCTTTTCTGCCATGTGTGCAACATTGGGCGTTAACTCCACTGACTTCGGAGGCAGGACAAGAACTTAAGATGGCTCCTAATCTCAGCATCCTCAGATAAACTCTTCTAGTCAGGAATGCCACAAAAAAATAGAAGCTGATGGGAGCCCAGCCTGAAATTATCTTGAAATAGGTATGTCAAATAAATCCAAAACCATAACAACAACAACAACAAAAAATACATTTTAAGTTTAATAATATTTTAATAATACCCGATGAAGGAAGGCAAAAATTTGCACACTGTCATGGCAGAAGAGAAGAAAGAAAATTAACAACTTGTTTTTTCTTCCCCCTGCCATGCCAGTGTGCACCATGGGGATGTCCCAGTGTCCCATAATTAATGAGAGGGAACAACCACCTGGAGCACTCTTTTCCCAAAAATAGCTACAGGTGATGACCCCAGATTTAATTTATAATAACTAATAAAAGTCCAATTTAAAGTCCATGTAGCAGCTTTACAAATTCACTCAATGAAAGCTTCATTCTGAAAGGCCCAAAATGATATCAATTGGTGATTCACACTTTAGCACACTAATCAGATCTTATTTAACATTTGAAAGCTAACATCTGATTGGTTGGGGCAAAATTAGCACCATTTTTAACAATTATTGAATAACACCGCAAATGTTTCGTTTTCATTAACACTTTTTACCAGTTTTGGATTTAGATTTAACATTGTGAGAAATCTCAGCCTTTTACCAAGTCTCAACACCTGATTGATATAAACAAAGATTTGCAGTGCACAGAGTATATTCTGTTTGGCAAAATGAAGAACAAGAAGAAGAACCAGGCACTCAACCAAAAAATGAGTTACTATAAACAATCCCTTTATTGTGCAACACTGGGAATAACAAAAGTGCAATTCTGTGCTATTAATAACATTTAAAAACATACAAAACATATATGGATTCCAATTGGTAAAATAAATCCATAAGTAGGTATAGTATAACCCCTAACCTGAGGAATTAATATCCCAGAGCCCCATATACTCATCTGTCTGTCACCAGTCACCACGGGGTATCAAATGTTTGACATAGGGGAAACATGTACGATATCCAATCGGAGTCACATAGAGACAATCGCAGTTGAGGAGGCTGAACACGTTTCGCTGCACCAGCTTTCTCAGCAGCGTGTATGTGTGCTTTTCTGGCGGCCATTTAAACCATGTGGCCATCTTTTAGTAGTGACGTCATACGCCCTGATGTGGCCACACCTAGTGGCATCTAGCCTATCAGAGGCTGATATGTACTAGGTAGGGGGCGGAGTTATACATACTAATGGTAGCCAATGTGACACAGCCGTGTATACCATGGCGTCACTGTGTAAGGCCGAATCTAGCCAAACAGTGAACAGTGCAGCCCCCAAAAATGGGCGGGCATAAAATGATAAATAGAAACGCCCCCTGTCAGCACACATACTCAAATATAAACAAATACATAATAAATCACATTATGGCACTCAAAGAGGAGGATATATACAAAAAAATATGTACATTAATGGTCCCTAAGTAACTTGGACTCACATAGAAAATATAAACAATGTGTAATTTGTATGGACAGCAAGTTTTTCTTTTATACAACCTAATCTAAATGGTATAGTCCAATGGCATGAATAAACAGCAGTCCCATATAGACATAAGCAGCACAGAAACATAGGATATCCAAGTAAGTATCAAGTATAGTTATAGGGTATCCAGGTATGTATCCAACACAGTTCTAGGATGTCCAATTAATTAACCATAAAGGATATCCACCATAGTACAATAGAATATCTAAATAGGTATCCATGTGAGGCATCCAACAGGATAAACATGGGAAATCCAGGTAGGTATCCATATAAGGTATCTTGGACACCTGATTGAGAAATGTTGCAAAAAAAGTAGATTCAAGCTGCAAACAAAATATTAAGAAGGCATTAACCACCATCTTACTAAGATAAAAAAATGAGATGCAGCAGTACCTTTCTGAGCATCAGCAGAACAAATGAATGTTAGCCCTTTTAAGCACTTTGTACCCCCCACTTGTATCTGTATGTTGTCCCTCCCACTTAGATTGTAAGCTCTTCAGGGCAGGGATCTCATTCCTAATGTGTCATGGCTTGTTGCACTTGTATCAATTTATACATAATTTATATATATGCTTTCTTAACCAATGTATGAAATTGTATTTAATTAAATTTTTATCTATCTGTTAATGGCTTGCACTTATCCCCTTGTTTGTATACTCTGTATTTTTTAATGTACAGCGCTGCATACCCAAGTGGCACTTTATAAATAAAATTATATATACATACATACATACAATCCTTACTGGCAGCTTAGGTAAACTAGGCGGGTCCATGGCCCTGCCCACTCATTTTCATATAGTGGGAGGGTAGGGCTGTAGATTCCCTTACCTTCTCTGTGGGGATCTTCAAACAGCAGGGTGGGGGAGGGACTTCCTGTCTCCTTCACACACTGAAGTCTGAGCCATGCTCGCCGGCGGCGAGGTGGAGGAGCAAACTTATAACGTCAGTAATTTCTTTATATCTTGGGCTGTGGAGCAGGTAGACAGGTGGTCATTTTAAAGGTAGGAAACTGGCCTTTCATTTAAAGTCAATTTGCATGGAGACCACAGTTCCCCTTTAGGTTCTTGTCTTGCCTCCAAAGTGGGTAGAGCTAGCCTCCCCATATGATGCACATTGGCATGGCAGGGGGAAGAAGAACCACTATGCAGGCTGCATACTGCATGTGGAAAAATAAAATGTAGGGTTTTTTTGCTGACTTTTTTTTTACCGCAGGGGAATAAGTGAAAGCCATTATACAGATAAATTAAATTTACATAAATAAAGTTTCAAAGGTTAAGAATACATACCCCTGCCCCAAAGCGCTTACAATATAAGTGGGAGGGACAACACATACAGTGGGGGGAGGGATACAAAATATCAATCATTAATAGTTCTGGTTTTTAGAGATTTAAAAGAGCTAAAGGAAGTCACCTGATGAAGTGAGAGAGGGAGAAGTTTCCAAAGGTAGAGAGAAGCAAGAGAGAATAGTTTAAGATGGGACGAAAAAGTGTTTGTGAGGGTTCGTAGAGAAGATTGACTTGCGAGGAGTACAGGGCATATCCAGGAACATAAAGGACCAAGGACCATATTTATAAACCCGCGGTAGTGCTTTTTAGCGATACCGGGGGTTAGTTAATTATGATCGCGGTCGTAAATGTATGATTGCGATCGTACATTTACGACCAAACGTTCGTTAATTGGTATTCTATGGTATTTTGTTATTGTTGATTTACGATAGGTATCGCAAATTTACGATCGGTATCATAAATTTACGATCGTTAAACCGATCGTTAATCTCCAATTACGATACCGATTGTTAAAGTCATGCTATTGCTCAAAAGCGATACCGCGGCTTTATAAATATGGCCCCAAGAGAGAATATAAGTAAGGAGTTGCAGTAGTGAAAAGGGATTAAAAGGTTAAAAGAAGGGTATTGAATTTGATTCTTTGTTTGATGGGAACCCACCAAATGCACTGAAGTTTCAAGGTTACGGGTTTTCTTTTGGAGGAGAGTGAGATGACCTGCGCTGCTGAGTTTAAGATAGATTAGAGAGAAAAGAGATGATAGGCCTGGAGTCCAAGGGACATATTTATAAATGCAAGGTATCGCACAATATCGGTAAATTACGACAGTGGCCGTAAATGTATGGCCACTATCGTACATTTAAGCTGAACGTATATTAGTTTAAGAACGTTTGGATTGGGTTAACATATAATTTACAATCGTTATCATTAATGATCCCAAATTAGCAAGTGTTAAACCAATCGAAACGGTATCGCTAAAAAAACTATACCACACCTTTATAAATATGGCCCCAAATAGCAGAATGTTACAGTAGTGAAGACGGGAGATTAGAAAGGCATGCATGAGCATTATATAAGAGATCTTTTCATACATATGATCTGACCAAGACCATATTATTAAATTCCAGACCTGATGAGCTCTGAACATAATTTACCAACCTGGACTAACCTCTTTCTTAACCAATAAAAAAAAGTTAGTTGGGTCATGGTTTATAATTCAGCGAAATGAAAATATTGGCCATGGCAGTTGATTGGACTAAATTACCAATTTCCCGACATTCCCACACTGCCTGAAGAACTGTCTGGCCTAATCTTTTTTCCAATCAAAAAGAATGGGCCAGGTGGGTACGTTTCAGGAACATCCGAGGTTAATCTTTTTAATGTCTTTAAAGTGTATGGCCAGCAGAATACTGTAAGTAAAACATATTGCGCATATAAATTACGATTTACAAACTTGTGTGGTATTATTAAAACTTTATTTAAAGGGCATGTCCACCCCTCCAAACTAAAATTTAACCCACCACTGCCACCACTGTGTAGTTTAAAAAAATCCTTACCTTACATCTCTGCTCCTTATGGTGTGCTTATCCAAAGTCCAGGAACCTGAAAAGTAGGAGCTGTCTTCCTGTCCAAAAGGTTTCTGCCTCCTCCTTGTCCTTGAGAGGATAGTGGCAATTGCAGGGGAACCCTTTCCCCTCCTCCTTCTTGTTTTACACAGCTACAGTCCTGTGTTATTGCTGCTACACTTTACTACTTGTTTATGGACCTTATTTCCCCTCCTCTCCCCCACCATCTGAATCCATCCTCTGCAGCCTTTGCACCTAGCGTGAAACCCTTTGAGTATATTGTAGATAACCCCTTCCCACCCCTAACCACTAAGTTATTTCTTAAATACGCTACTTACAGGCGTTCGTTCTCTACCTCTCAGCCAATCACAGATGTGGCTGCCGGTCTGACTCCTGCTTGCAAGTTCCGGCAAGCAGGAAGTCAGATCAATGCACAACGAGAAAGAAGGGACTGTAAGTAGAGTTCCAATTATTTTTTTAAAGAAATATCTCAGTGGTTGGGGGTGGGCAGGGGGCACCTACCATATATAGGGTGGACATGCCCTTTAATATGAAAGATACATGTTTTTAAAAAATTACTGATCATTATAAAAAATAAGCAATTGTACTGCTATAAACAGATACAATGATATAAGTCCATTAGCCCTGTATTATTGTGATCACAGTAACTTTGCAATCCCTAAAGATTTCTATTTATTAACAAGTTTCCATTCTGCCAAAGAGGAAATGAATTGAAGTGATTTCAATTATCAAAAGAAAGGAATGTACTATTCTTGCTGCACATTTCTACAACTAATAGATTAAATCATCAATCCTACTTTCATCAGATTTTATGGTAACATGCATTTAACCTATTGTAAGATTTACTATGGTGCAAAAGTCCCATGCACTACTTTGTATAATGCATACGTATATAAAATATGTCGTTCATCACTAATGGGTCTTAAAATACATTACATAATTAATGGGAAATTTTTTTTTTTACAAATCCATCACTATTAATACAGTATATCTAATCATACAATGTAAATTTTACACTTATGTTTGAAAAGATTAATATAGGATTTTGCGCAGTGCCTACTGCTCATTAAAAGTGTTCAGAACTTTTGGATTCAAATTTGTGACAACAGTATTCTATGGCTTGCTTGCTCATCTGGAATAATAAAGGATCATAATTAGCTGGATTTTGTCGAGGAAGAGGGCACCTGTGGCCTATTTAACTCAGACAACCCCAAACTTTTTGAAAAGGCCCTTAAGACTATTCTTTAAATTCAAACAAACTTGGTCCCTCCCCTGCCTATGGACAGCAAGAGTGTTACTGCCTTGAATTACCATCTTAATCATGAAAAGATAGAATGGGGTTTAGCAAAAAAATGTCAACTGAAAAATTATTTTATTAAGACATGTCTGCTAAGGGAACACAACTTTTTAACAAATTAGATGTAATTTATTCAAGCTATTCAAATTGGTATTGAGAAACCAGTTACAGTTAGCTAAACCTCAGGAATGATGTCTCTTCATAACTTATAATTGGCATGGTCCTTTTAAACATGCTGGGGTTGTTCCACTCGTGAGTTTATGGCACAGCCCCAGGATTCATGGCTGTCAAAACAACAATTCTGCACTGAAACTACAAAACCTTGTAGTAGAAACTTGGTTTTGCTATATTTCTCCAGTAGTTTTAACAGACCAAATTTTGAATGCGGAACTAATACAGTAGTTGCTACCCAAAACCAAGTTCAGTTGGTACATACCTACAGTATCTATTATTGTGGGAGAAGAGATGACTGAAGTTTTAACAATTAGTTGGTTTTACAAGAAAATTGATATTTAATATTAACATTGGCCCTTAAAGGACAATTATACTCACTCATCTCTTCTTCTACCAGTTTATTATACCCAGAGTGGGAACTTTGCAGTTTACGTCCTTACCCTAGGTATAATCGATTGTTAGAAGTTTTGATTGTTTTTGTCCGTAGTTTTTTTTCCAATGTGGAGAGATTCTTCTCATTAGACTCTTTGCCAATGGAAGTTGGAGAGGATCAAAGAAGTGATGGAAACTTAGGTAAGTTTATCTGCTTGGGTGGCTATGGCTGGAGGACATTATCTAATATACCCATTAGCATTAACAATAATCACGAGACACTAACTGGGGTGACGATGGCTGCAGCTTTATAAACAGTTAAACATTAGTCAACATTCTCTACAACTTTATACTGGCTGAGATCCTGTAGTTATCTCAGGCACAAATTTAATTTATAATCCAGTAGTCTCTTCACCTTCCAAAGACGCTGGGCTAATACCATAGGCTACCGGCCTATCCCCTCTTTTCAGCACGTAACTCACTAACATGAGTATTGGTTCCCATGCTTATCACCACCAGTGAGCAGCAACTGAAAAACACAACTTGCATGACAAATAAAAATTCAACATATAATTGACTAACATAATTTACTGCTAAAAGCCATAGAACAAGGAAGGGAGTTAGGGGGATGTTCAAGAGCAGTGCAACAACAGGTAAGCTTTTGTAGCCTAAAAAGGGGATATTTGCTATATTTAGATGAAAGGGAGGGACCCCCAAACTCGTACTGGACCAGCCTGATGGCCAAGGACTGCCCTGTCCAATGTTAGTCCTGGCCAGTCTCACCTTACCTGAAGTAAGGACCTATAGTAGCAGTTTCGGTTCTTACTTGATTATTATACATTTGTGGAGCAAGGGAGAGGTAAGTATAGATTCCCTTTTAAATAAATAATAAAAACTGTATAATTTTTCCTTGCATTAATTTAAGATGTTTTACACGCAAAACTTAACTTTTCTCAAAAATATTGAGAAACTGTTAGTGAAATAAAACTAAGTGGTGTAGTCTATTTCTATATAGGAGAGACAAACCTATACTGTAGATTGAATACTATTAGAATAGAAAATAATGGATGTTATTCCATTGTTGAAGATGCATTAATCAGTGGCCAGTTGATTTCTGTGACAATTAATTTTTATTCAAAATAAAGTTACATCTCAAAATGAACCACAGGGCTCCTAAAATTTACTTCATAGGTCCCATAAAAAAAAAAAATCTTGCCACAGAAATATGCATTAATGTTTCAAATAATATCTTGTTTTATATTATTTCGTCAGTTTAATTTGCATAAACTACCAAAAATCGCTTGGTAGTTCTTCATTAAAACATCCAAAAAAAACACAAATATACTTTAATAAGTCAAAGGGCATGATGTTTGCCTAGCACTGAATAAACTTATATATTGTACCTTATAATTTTAGAATAAAGATGAGCAGCATTCAATGACAAATGTATAAATTGATGGTACATAATTTTAGGGAGAGGACAAAGTAGCTGTCAGTGTTGACTTGATTTTTCCTGTTAAATGGCCTTTTACTCCTCTTTTTTCTGAATTATCTGAAAGACCAGCTAATCATTTGCTACAGAAAATTTGCCAGACAAATTATCTTGCATGAAAACACTTTTTTTTAATTCTGTATGAAGATTAGAAGTATAAAATAATTATTAAATATAAAGTTTTGTTGTAGATTGCATGTTATTTTGATTATACCATACAGTATGTGAGTGGCTGTAGGCATCTCAGACCCTTACCCAAGGGTATGTTAATACTAAAGCAGCAATACAGTAGAGATTCCCACTTCAAACTAACTTTACCTTTTCATGTCCTTACATGCTCTTGATGCACTGAGAAAGCAAATTATTTTGGGACTTTCAGACCTTAATTTTTTAAATAAATTAATAAAAATGTCTTTTTATTCTAGTAAATACATACAGTGATCTGAAGTCCTCCTAACACATTGTTTTGATGATTTTTAATTCAAGCATATTATCATCTATTTACAGCACAAATGTATGTATGTATTTTATATCTTATAGGGTGCTACATATTCTGCATGATCAATCTTTTGAGTCTCAAGGCTGTAGGTATATCCAGCGGTAGTTTGTCTTTCTGGAGAAAGCGTAAGCTTCTGTATTGGTAAGTATGTTCGATTTGGGCTTATGTACTAATTTCATTGGAGTCTATTTCAGAACTAATACTATATTTAATAGCATTGCGACTCAGAAGACTGATATTGATTATATTGGAGCAAATATGGAACCGTAATGGTGAAAGTTTAATGAATTACAGAATGCCATTTATTACTATAAATATTCTCTGAATAAGATTGAATTGTTGTTTGTATATTGGGGGGTATATTCTATATTGTTATAGTGTTCAAACACTCTCTTGAGAGGTGCTGGCTATAGCCTTGTTGGGATCTGAGCTATTACTCCTATACATTAAAACACCCTTTTTACTTTTTAATTTGGTTTGACCAATCATAAAAGAATGGCCATTACCTAAATAGTTTTAAAAATAAATAAATAAAATTTTAACTGCAAAACTAGAAGAACTAGAGTAGTAAAAACTTGTGCATCTCAAAACATCCATAGGCATTATACAGTTATTTTGTATACAGTAAATTAGATCATTTGGCAGAAGACTCTTGTACATCATTTTATTTTACTTTGAGTAAAAGAAATCTTAAAATATTAATAGTGTTTCTCTTGTTTACTGAGTACAGCTTGAGATTTAGACCGGCATATACACTGTAAGAGTACAATTGCACATAAATTGCCGTTAGCAATGCATAAAAATGATATAATGGTTCTGTTGATCTCACATAAAAACATAACTAAGCATTTGATGTGAGTCTTAATAATTCTTCAGTTTTTTCCCACATAGTCAGCTTTTTAGCATGTTTCTGGATCAAGGGAAATTTTAGTACAAAATAACCTATTTGTGGATGGTATGTTGAGAAATAAACCTGAAAAAATGATGGTAATGTAAAACAGTTAGATTAGCAAAAAAATAAAGCTCACTAAAAAAATGGTTAATATGGTTTTAGGCAATATAGGACATACTTTATATCAAATGGGGGTGAATGGTAGATCAAATCAGCACATTAAAGTCTCCAGACAAGCAGCACCCATAATCCAACTTGGCTGGGTAAACCTAGCTAAGTGTACACGATAATGTTCTCATTCTCAGCAGTGCTTAACAGATCAAAACAGGAAGTTGCAGCCTTGCTTCCTAGAAGCTGACAGACAGCCACATAACAGCAAAAAGATTAAATATGAAACTGTTATGGTCCATGTGCACCAGTTTTGCACCCCACAAATGTTTGTTCTGACACTGGTATGCGCACTGCTCCCAGATGATGTCAGTAAAATGCTATGGGCCTACTTAAACCATTCTCACCTGCCTTTCAGTGATGTTTGTTCAGATTTTACTGTCTGACTGACCAATATTATTCCAGATTCCTGTCCCTGCTCGCTGTGCTCTTTTTAGATCCTGCCTTCTCTCCACCCTTGTGCATTGTCTACTTCCTCATCCTTTGGCCTGCTTTCTGCCTATTGGTGTTCCTGTCCTTCCTGGGAAGTCTGGGAATTTGAACCTGTGTCTTTTTGGACTGTGTTTTTAAAACATGGTAGTAAAATTGTCTGAATATTTTGTATTTCCCCAGAAAGGCTGGAAGTAATTCACAATGACTGGTAAATAAACTGAAGGATAACAAGCAGCTTTAAAATCTTCCATATTGGCGAAGAGACATCTGAATAGAAAATACTTTGTGCATAGAGACTATGAATACTGGGGTCAGGGAGGAGTGGCACTTTGATGATTATATGGGCTGTTGGTTGTACGGGCAACAACATGGAAGCCTTCTTAGATACAGAATCTATTACTTACATGTACTAAATGCAACTTACTAGAGGAGAATCTTACAATGTATAGGTGTTCTGTTTATCATATGCATGCTCTTTTCATAATAGAATTCAGATCACCAATCTATTGTAAGGAGAATTATTAAAATATAATAAACAGTGCATTTATCTTTGTTACATTGCAGTCATTAAAGTGTGCCACTTTTGATTGTTTTCTTTGATTGTTTCAATGTTCAAGAGGTGTCAGAGAAGTTCCTACATAGTCTTGCATAACCAGTTATTGACTAACATAGTCAATGCTAATTTCAGTCTATTAACAAGACTTTCCTATTTATGTTCACAAGGCTACTGGCTATTTATCACCACTTCCACATGGTAGCAAGTTATTAACTATTAGCATAAAATATATCCAAATGAGCTAATAAACAGAACAAAATCATGCAAACTGGTTTGTGAACCATTACTTTAAATGTTTAAATTGTCTCAAATTTGATTTCAGATGCTTGTTAATAGTAAATCCCAGAAATACCATCATGTTATCAAGATCATTCTCTCTACCTCCCTTTTGTTTCTGTCTGATCAGGTACTGTACTGTAGATAAAGTGATGCTGGGAAAGTGTCAAATCAGGATAAATCAGTGGTCTCTTGATGCCAAAGGCAGTTCATCCCCTCTAGCTTCTGTAGTTTGTATGTAAAAAAGGGATAAAGCTATGAAATGAGATAAAAAGAAAACTGAGAAGCTACGGATAATTTTACATACATCTGGTATTGTTAATATGAGCTCTTTAAACTTAATTTTCAGGTGACTGGGACTATATAAAATGTCTGTAAGCAATAAGTGACACTATTTGTTGTTTGTAGTAAGAGTATGTCATTTGTATCTTATTCCTTCAGACAGCTTTCAAGTGTAGATCCTGGGGTCTTTTTTTGTCCCTAAGAGAAAAGAGAAAACTTAAATAGCTTCCTTACTCCTTCATTTTGCAGGCACAAATCCCAGGGAACTCAAAATGTGATTGAAAATTATAGCCATTTCATTTTAATATCGGTGTCATATGCTGACGTTTGTCGGATTAAGCTGAAAGCCACTTCTTTTCATGTTGTTCCCACATGCGGTGCAGACCTCTTACATTTTTGTTGGCTGCTAACTTGCTAAGCGTTTTTTGGCAGGGTGCAGTTCTGGACAAAAGCCACACATGCAAGCCCTTCCTGAGAAGCATGGCCCAAGGGACCATAGATCAATCAATTTAGTTATCTTGTAAAATTCCCTGCCTCTATATTACCATTAATTACATTTTCTTTTTTTAAATATTCTTTAACACAGTACCTGAAGTGTTTAAACTTTCAACAACAAACTTTTAAAAATGTATTTACAGATGGTTTAACATTCAGGTACAACTGGAAATCTTTAATTCTATTTGGAACTAACTCTATTACCTACCATTCCTGTATATTATTATTATTATTATTATTATTATGGATTTATATAGCGCTAACATCTTCCGTAGCGCTTTACAATTACATGTATACATTCACATCACTCCCTGCCCTGAAGAGCTTACAATCTAAGCGCATTTATTTGACACATACAACCTATCAGTATGTCTTTCTTATTGTGGGTAAACCGGAGTGCCCGGAGGAAACCCACGCAACCCACGAACATACAAACTCCTTCCAGATTTGTCCAAGGGTGGAATCGAACTCAGGACTACAGCGCTGCAAGGCATCAGTGCTAACCACTGAGCCACCGTGCTGCTGTATATGTTCCAACACAGTTCATGCACTGATGTTACACTTTTCATGCTGTAACATCAAAAACTCTAAGGTCTAGGCCTACTTACTGTAAATGTTTTTTCTTTTTCCATTTTG
This sequence comes from Hymenochirus boettgeri, assembly GCA_019447015.1. Lineage (NCBI taxonomy): Eukaryota > Metazoa > Chordata > Amphibia > Anura > Pipidae > Hymenochirus > Hymenochirus boettgeri. The sequence continues at coordinate 242,348,055 of CM033476.1, read as the reverse complement.
CGATGTGCAATAAAATCTCTTTTTCACTGGAAATCGTGGTGGCCAGGCCCCGCTATGTGCTTTACTAACAGATCCATTTTGAAACTCATGCTTTCACCATTTTTATTCAGTTTATGCTCTTATGAAAGCGCATACCAGCAGACACAAATACATACACATGTACATACACATGTATTTTATCCCCAAGCCACCTGCAAAAATTGCACATGCATGTAAAATCGGATATAAATGCAGACAAATATATGGCAAAATCACATAGAAGCTTATAGTTCATATATTTAAGCTGGCCTTATTGGAAGGACACATCTTCCTTCAACATGCATATACAGTATATAGATATCAGGATAAAGCAGGGGAACGCAGGGGCAGGTGCTAGCTAGGGTAACACTTTAAAATATAAACTAACCAAATTACCACAAACTTAATATCAAATTTATTTCACACAAGAATTGAGTTAACTTCCCGGGCACACTGCATTCAAATCAAATTACTTTATTTTTGACGTTTCGACATCATGCAGGAGGTCTTCATCAGGCATCCATGATGTTTGTTCTGTTGAAGACATCCTGAGTGACGTCGAAACGTAGAAAATAAAGTAATTTGATTTGAATGCAGTGTGCCCGGGAAGTTTATTCAATTCTTGTGTGAAATACAGACGCAGTACAAGGGAACTGCGTGACCTGGAGGCACCTGTGAAAAAAGATATTTATACAGGATGAGTGCAGCTGACCATTTATAAATTACAAATTTATTTGACGTTAAAGGGTGCAAGAAACTATCTACGCTCCCACAATGCTGTACGAATTGCAAAGTGAAGGTAAGCATTGTGCTGCATCTGTATTGGCATCTCCCCATAAAATAAGAATTATACCAGTGCAATAAATGACTTTTTTCATCTCTGACATTGGAGAACGTGTTAATCAAAGGGAGGGAGAGCTTTAAAGGACAACAATATCAAAAAAAATAAAACCATTACTATATATGTCCACACTTCCAGCAGCTGAAATCACTTACTCACATTTACAACAGTGCTGCCCTCCCTTAGATATTACACAGCAAAGATGAGTGCTAAAAGCCAGCATCCTAGACATCCCAGGGCCCTGACTAACATATCACTTGTGATTGGTTGGTGGGAATGTCTTACAACCTCTCTCCTCCTCCTCTGCCAGTCAAAAAAACTTGAAATGTCCTGTTGCTGGGATACAGCCTACATAATCAAGCTGATCAAGGGTGGGTGGAGGAGGGTTTTCGCTCATGCTAGCTTTGAGTGACAGTTAGAGGCAGACAGAATCGTTATGCCCCCTCAACAGCATGGCTAATTATAAGCTGATTGAAGGCAGAGAGAGGCTCGGAATCAGGAAAAAAATGTATGGGGAGGGATGCACACCGTTACTCTTTTTAAAGAATTATTTTTTTAAAAATGCATTGAGGCAATACAGTTATCCTTTAAAATTGTCAGTTACTGCCAGAAAGTAGTGAGATACTGCTACTCAAAAAATCCCAAATTGGAGAAACTGATCTCAACTGTGGGAAATGGAACAGCCTTGGGTAAACTGATTTTACCCACTTCTTTGTCAGTTGACACGTCATACTGACATTGACATTTTGATGCTTTGTGTTTTCATTTTTTTAGTTTACATGAAGTTGAAAGGTTATTAAGGTAGCATTGCCATGCTCCCAGCTATTTTCTGTGATTTTTTTTAACTGTCATTAACTGTTGCTCCAGCTGTCTCAAGGCAGTGGAACTGAACATGCTCAACATTCCTTAAATGGAAGGAATTCTAGATTTGAACTTGTCAGATCCAATAAAAACATATTTGACAAACAAAGTAAGATGGATGCATTATCTGAATTTTATTTTTAAAAAATTCTAGTTCTAGAAATCAAAGTCTATAAAGCTTTTAGCTGACAGCATAAAAAAAAAACTGTGATAAATGGTTAATATCATCAGCTAAGGATGAGCACACCTCCATCAATTCCAAACTTAATTTTGTGTGTGTGATCAAGTACTCACATCAAGTGCTACTTTGAAATGTATGCAATATAAACCATAAACTCCTGATTTCCTTTTCATATGTTACTTAAATAATTGTACATGAGTTTTTTTTAAAAAAAACTGTTATTAGAGATGGACTAAAACTCGAACCCGAGTTCAAGCCGAACTATTCAAGTCTCGAGCTATCACGGACCTGGATTTCTCGGACTTTCGATATTTTCCGGACTTTTGATAATTATCGAATGTTCCAACGTTCAAGGCACGTGAATATGCAAGTAAAATGTCTATTGTACCTATACGCGAGTAAATATCAAATTATCGAATCTGCGAGTCATTCATGGGATAATTATAAAATATTTGAACGCGAGAGCTCGAAAGTAGCGCGCATGAGAGTAAAATTGATTTTTCGAAAGTCCTAGATATTCGAACATGTTCCCCAGACCATTTCCCAGGTCCCACAGCCATTTACATTAAGTTGCCATTGATATTTTAATTGTATTTCATTCGAACTTTTCAAACTATTTGACTCCATTGACTTTAATGGGTCCGTTTTCAAACTTTCGAACCTTCAATATAGTTTGAAAGTTTGAAAACGGACCAAACTTTCGAAAGTTCGGCCATCTCTAGTAAGGATGTGCACTGGCACAAATACACAGAAACAATCCATCAACATAGCTGCAGCAATAAACCAATTGTTTAAATTACAATGCAATCAATTTGGCACCTTTTTAATCCCAAATAAAAATCTGCTGATTGATAATGAAGCATACAGTATACTCTAGAAGCTCTGGCAGACTGTGTGAACATTTCTTGAAAACTGTTACTCTTTAAGTGCCACAAGTTTATGCTGTGAAGCTTGAAACAAACTCTGGATATTTTTACTGTAAAAGTTAAAAGAAATAACACTTGGGTTATATTGGCTTCTGATCAAATGTATTTTTTTCTCTCTCTCAAATAGCCATTCTGTACTGATTATCCCAGGAACATTCTGGAGCCTGGACACATACTATGTAAGCCAAGTCAAGTCATTCATTGTGGAGTCCTGCTGTACTTGATCTACTATCTCTTTTTGTGGCAGTTTGGGACCTCACACAACTAAACCATGCTGGATGTCTCTGCCTAAGATTTCCTGGTTTAAACTACATTTTTTCAGTCTGGATTCCATTAGTTCTGCGGCTTTCCAAACATTCCCCAACTGAAAATTATTGTCCAACTGAAAACTGATGAACATAAAAGCAGAGAGACTTTTTAGCCAAGAAAAGGAACCTTGAGATAGAACCATGCAGATAGAAGAAATTGTTTTCTCAACCTTTTCCTGTAAAGTTCCCTGAAGACATTGTTGTTTGCATCAAATTGTAAATATAACATAACAATTGGTAAGAAATTATAATAACACTAACAATGGTATGAATTATTAAAGGGCATGCCCTCTCTTAAAGGATAACTGTATTGCCTCAATGCATTTTTTTAAAACTGCTTTAAAAAGAGTAAGGGTATGCAGCCCTCCCCATACATTTTTTTCCTCATTTCGAGCCTCTCTCTGCCTTCAATTAGCCTTCAATTAGCTATGTTGTGACGGAGGCGTAATGATTCTGTCTGCCTCTAACTGTCACTCAGAGCTAGCATGCGAGAAAACACTCCTCCACCTGCCCTTGATTAGCTTGATTATGTAGGCTGTATTCTAGCAACAGGACAGTTCAAGTTTGTTTGACTGGCGGAGGAGGAGGAGAGAGGTTATAACAGACATTCCCACCAGCCAATGACAAGTGATATGTTAACGATGGCCCTGGGCTGGCTAGGAGGTGGGCTGTTAGCACTCATCTTTGCTGTGTGTGTAGGTAGTGTAGCATGGTTGTAAATGAGAGTAAGTGATTTCAGCTGCTGGAAGTGTGGACATGTAATGGGGGAGATGTTGTATTTTTGGTTATTGTTGTCCTTTAAAACAACTAAAACAACTGGTGATTTTTCAGTCTGCAACCCCAAATGCTATTTTTACCATTTTATTGCAGATATTTATAACCAGATATTTAATGATAAGTTGTTTTCCTTTTCTGGCAAAGGTATCTGTGTCTTCCTTCTGCTCAACAAACTTTTTATAAGTGTAAGCATGTGCAGAGGAGGAAGCAGGTGAAACAGCAGTTAATCATTGGTTGTGATGTCAGCAGTCACAGACTTGATTGACTGCATGAAGGGAGGGACCAGCTTACTCTGCCAGAATGGAGGCAATAATAATCCTTAAACATCTGGTTAGTAATGCAGGTAATAAAGTGCAAACTATATCAGTTGGGGTTGGCGCAGGCAGCTGACAATTGACCATATTTTTGTTTTAGAGTGGACATTCCCTTTAAATAAAGACTAGATATTCAAACAAGCATATCCCAAGGAAAGGGAGTGCAGTGCAGGTGGTTTTTTGCAATATTGCATTTATAGGGCAGAGTACCCAAGATTCTTTTTTTCTTCAATAGTGTTATTATGTGCATGATTAGCAACCATTTGCCAACATAGTTAGGCAAATGCTGGGTTAATGGTAAAAGAACCATATTTTTGTGTTAAAAAATGAAAATTTAGGCCCATCTTCCTGCTAATATAAACATTTCCAATGCAATCTTATGGCTTTCTCAACTGCATTGCAATAAAGTTTGTTGACTCTTATATAATTTGAAATTACAATACTTACTGCATTTTTGGGATTTCCAAACATTTTTGTAAATGGTATAGACCCCCAAAAATTAGTGAAGCCCCCCAAACCTCCAAACATGTACTATTCATGCTTTCCATTAGGTCAGTATAAAAAGGTAAACTTGTGAACTTCCAATTTAAAGGGGAACTAAAGTCACATTGTCACAATAGGCAGGACCCATTTACAAAGATACAACAAGCTGTGTCTGACCTCTCTATAATCAATGAAACATCAATGGTAGACTTCCTGAGCATAATCAAAAGGTGCACATCTTGCTCCTGGGCCATCACAGGATACTTCATTTACCAAACAACAATAGCAGAAGCACTCTTGTATAAAATTAAAGCTTGATTTATTAAATTGGTTCTGACAACACACATTGTTTCAGGTCCTCCCCTTCCTTAATGTTAAATTGAGTGTAAAATCCACTCTACCAGATGTAAAATTAGCATGGGTTTTACACCCATTTTACAGGACCTTATTTTACAGAAATGCATCACGGGAGGACGGTAAGAAAGAAGGCGTCACCTTGCAATATTACATCAGACTGCAAGAATTCAGAAATATGCAGATAACCTTTTTTTTTGCTTCACCAAGTATAGCATTAGCACACAAACTTTATATTTGCTACTTCCCAGTGTTTCCACAGAAGCTAAATTAAAGGTCCAGCAGAGGCGCCAGCATGACTGAGACTACTGCTTGTTACACTGATCTATTTCAGTGTGAACTTCTATTATGAATGTCTGGGAAGAAACCCTTTTAGTTGGGCACATGCACAGTACAAGCTACTATTTCACAGCATTAGCGAACTTGGCCATCACATTGAATTCCATGAGAAACATATAATTTCCAACCTCACTTAGGTGAAATGCAATAGTTTGTCAGTCTTGCCATATGCCATTATGAGATTAAATATTATCATCTGCATTTTTTACATGTATTTATTTTATTTCAATTTATTTAATTTAGCCATCACAGATCCTTACCAAAAACTGCTCAAGATCTGGACTGACAAAACCAACTGCTAAGCTTCTTACGTTTTGTATTACGGTCTACAGTGTTCTACAGCCCTGGATTATATAATGGACAATCATTTCTACATAGTAAATTATATACTGTAAAATGTTAAATTGAACCTTTCTCCTTTAAAACTGGGGTTAGGTGGTACAATGTCTTCAGCACTTTTTTAAAAAGTAAATGGATGTAAATGTGCACCCTAGGGTTTCTAATATATAGCTACTTCTAAATAGATCTATCATAGCAGATTTATTTTCAGATTAGCTGGAAATTTTGCCGTGATGAGTTTGTTTAAAAATATCTGAACCGTTTTTATGCATTTTGTGTATAAAATAATTAATGGCCTTGAACTAGTGCAACAGGGAAACACTTATACCAACAAAATTCAACCAAGCTAGAAGTTGCCAGCCCAGACAAGTGATCCACGGCTACTCTAGTAATTACTTTCCATTCTGGGGTATCCTTGAAGTGTTGTGGGAACTTTTCTTGTTTTTTTTTTTTAAATCACATAGATATTTATAAATATGTATATATGTTCAGGTCAGCAGCATACAACTGAGTTATAACCTGCAGTATATGCCATGTGCTGCCCATCCCTCTCGGTTTTGCATAAATCCCATACATACTGCTTTCCCCGGTCCAGGGAAGAATGGCAAGAGTGAAGATTGGATTTTTGAAGGGAAGCAAAGTTGCTGACAGATTGATTGAATTATGAAATAACTCCAAGTGGTACCCACCAGTATTTGTATGTTGATCATTCCCACATCCCATTAGCAAAGTTATCTAAGACAGAGGTTGAACAACATTAACACAAGCTGAGACTGTGTATAGTTTTTAGGGGATTTTTTTGTCTTTTGCTTAAATTGAGGGGTTAGATCACAAAAAATCATAGGATATATAAAAAAAAAAAAAAATAAGAACAAAACCATTGCCATGGCATAAAATAAAATATAACTGCTGATCCCACATCAGGAGAAAGTTTCTACCAAAATATGGTTTACAAAGAAAGCAATTGGTTATTATAGTGCCCTGTAAAAGTGTTTTCATGGGAATCTTTTTATAAAGAAAGACACCCATAACTGTTAAAGAGATCAGACCTACAGAGCTGAGATCACACAGATCTCTTTATTTTATGAAAACGTCGACTGTAAACAGTTATTGATTTAATAGACTTCCCTTCAATAACAGAAACATTCAGTAACACATGGACAATCTGCGAAAATGTATTTTATCTGATAGCTGTATTATATGACTTGTAAACTGTCTTCTTAGCCAGCAAGGTTTGAGGAATGTGAGATTAAACTGCCCTTGTGATGCCAAAAAGAGATTGAATTTTCCAGATGAGGATTTATGAGGACCGTTCCAAAGCTCTGTCTAAAATGGTAACTATCGTTTTCTAAGGAAAGAATGTGCAGGAAATATCGAAAGAAATGTGTCAAATTCAATGACTCGTGTGCAGCATTTCAATTTATGTAACACAATTAGACTGCTGTTCGAAGGTAGCAAAAAAAAAAAGTTGTTAATCGAGTAATTAAAAATGCTTACTTGTTGTCAATGATAATGTATTAAATACAAAAAAGATTTATATTATTAAAAAATAGTAACAAGTGAATTATATAAAAAAAATGTAAAATGTGTATATGAAAACTTGCACTCTACTGATTACTATTGCTCTCCCCACAGTTATTGCTCCTGGGGTATATCCTTTGCCTGGATAGCACAATTGGTGCTGAATTACCTATCATAGCAGCACCTCTGATGAAGCGGAAGTAACCGTGAAACGCGTCAGGCCACGCCCCCTCCCCTTGCGTCTTCCGTGTCCCCGAGGTTCTATGCAGTACTATTCCTGTTTTTAACATTTTGCAATAAACGCGAAGTTTTATCCATGTAACCGATTTGGGACATTTTTAGTTTCGGATGTTTCTCGCTGCTCCCGATACCTTTTATTTCATTACCTATCATATGCAGTCGATAAAATAAAAATCTAATTGTTAAAATATGAAATATGAGGCATTCCAACACAGTTAGAATCTGACTATGGATGTACTGGAGTTTCAACCAAACTTCAAGACCAACTACCAACATAATTTGGTCTCATAACTAGAGATGGCCGAACTTTCGAAAGTTCGGTCCGTTTTTGAACTTTCGAACTATATGGAAAGTTCGAAAACGGACCCATTAAAGTCAATGTGGGTCAAATAATTCGAAAAGTTTGAACAAAATACAATTAAAATATCAATGGTAACTTAATGTAAATGGCTTGGGACCTGGGAAGGTCTGGGGAACACGTTCGAATATCCAGGACTTTCGAAAAATCGATTTTACTCCACGCACGCGCTACTTTCGAACTCTCGCTGTTCAAACATTGATAATTATCCCAAACGACTCGCGGATTCGAGAATTTGATATTTACTACTCATAGTAACAATAGACATTTTACTTGGGATTCGATATTAACTCGCGATAGGTATAATAGACAGTTTACTCGCGAATTCGCGAATTCGAGAATTCGATATTTACCTAAAGGGTATATTTAATTATATACTTTAAATTCTGCTTGAAAATACAGATTAAATAAGGCATATGTTATAGTTGCTTTAAAAGTCAATCATATTTCTATGGCAATGATTTCATACCTTATTCTGGCTAAGTACTTATATTTTTATTGTGTGTATTGTAGCCATGGAAACGGGAAAAGTTGGTTGGGTGTAGGGGAGCATCAGTAGCTGTGTGTACTTGTATCTGTATAGATTTTGTGGGTAACACAACATTTTTAATTTTGGAGTGTAAAAATCTATTTTTAATAATTGATCAAAATTTCATTTTTGACTTTACTTTCCCTTTAAATAGGACTGCCATGTAACTAAAGGGGGGTCAGTAAAGTGTGTTTAACTGTGTCTATGTTGGGTATCAGTGTGCATTTATAAGGTAAAAGAAATCAATTTTTAATGATCGATTTCATTTTAACTTTACTTAGCCTTTAATAAGGCTGCCATGGAAATGGAAGGGTGGGCCACCAAGTGTGTTTTAGCTGTGTCTATGTGTGGGTATCATTTTGAATTTATAGGTGTTTATGTTAAATAAAGTCACTTTTCAGTGATTTATTTTTTGACTTTACTTACCCTTTAATAGGGCTGTATATGAATACTCTAAGTAAATAATATGTAATAATAACCAGTGAATGAGAAATACAAAGAACTTGGATCTCTCTCTCAGAGCCAAATTTATGGATTATTGATGTTTTTAAAAATATATATATAAATATGTTTTTGTCAGAAGTGGAATTAAATATTTTACTACTTATTACAATACATAATATAATAAAAAGTATACTTGCCTTCCATAAATTGGCCGTATGGCTTCCACATATGAGGCCTTTGCCTCTTAAGATAGACCACTGTCTCTGGAGGGTAGAGACAGTGGTCTGGAAGTGGAAGCGCGCGCCAGCCGCGCGCTGCAAGCCCTCCATTATAGCGCGCTTCCTGTGCGCGCACATGCCGTGTCCTAAAGGCATGTCATCATACCCCCTAGCCAGGAGGTATTGGTGGCATAGAGCGGCCTGGCAAAGCTCAACATTTACAGGCATATGTAGTAAAAAGCCAATGAATCACGAATTCCGGTTCAGGTCCTATTTCCGAAATCCGCGTATTTACCGACCTATTTTTTTTTTCGGAAATCCTCGTATTTACGGGAATCCTCGTATTTTCAAGAAACTGTATTTTTAAATTCACGCTAGCGACGTATTTTTAGGTATTGTAGGCATTTACATGTTTCCAAGTCATTACCCAGGTCCCTGAGTGATTAAGTGTAACTTACCAAGGCTATTTAGACCACTTTTAATGCGGATTTTGCCGAACTTTACTTTTAATACGTTTTAACGGGTCTGCTCGCGGATTTCCGAATTTTCTGATTTTTTCGAAAATCCGCGGATCCTCGAGCGGACCGGATTTTGCGAAGTTCGGACATCTCTATACATTTTCAGGAAAAAGATTGGAATTTATTTCTGCTACCAAAATGGATGAAAAAAATATCAGTTTTGGGTGTTGTATGAATTGGGGCCTTAGCATAGAGGGCTTATTGGAGAGCTGCTCTCCCTGGATAAAGCATATTAAGCATGCCCTGACAGTATAACAGGGTGGAATAGAGGCACAAAGGGTTTGGTTTACTGAATGTAACAAAAGATAAACTTTATAAGGCTGTAATCTATTGTCCAAGTGCCTATACAGGTATCTCCCAACAGGTTCTCCCAGGCTGCAGCCCCACTGAAATTAAGAGCAGTGGCATAACAAGAAACCCAGAACCTTGGTTAAAATTTCACTAGTTATGAGTAGAGGTGGACTTGAACTTGAACTCGAGTTCAAGCTGAACTTTTCAAGTTCAAACGGACTCAGACTTCTGGAACTATCCCGGACCCAGATTTTCGATATTTTCCGGACTTTTGATAATTATCGAATGTTTGAACGTTCAAGGCAAGCGAATATGTGAGTAAAATGTCTATTAGACCTATACGCGAGTAAATATCGAATCCGCAAGTAAAATGTCTATTCTACCTATACGCGAGAAAATATCGAATTCTCGAATCCGCGAGTAAAATGTATATTATACCTATACGCGATTACATATCAAATTCTCGAATCCGCAAGTAAAATGTCTATTATACCTATACGCAAGTAAATATCAAATCCGCAAATATACCATGACCTGGATGAATGAGAACCTTCACAAGCATCTTCAACACAATTCTCTCAATATCTTCCTCCACAGAATTCCAGAGCATGCAGCGGGAGATGCGCCACATGGGGCGGCGCCTGGACCGCCACCTGACCAGACTGGAGAGGAGGGTATCCAGGCTGGAACCAAACTATTTTTTTTTTTTTTTATGTATGGTACTTATAATTGTATATACCTTACCATTAATGCCATTACACACACCACATTTGCCACATTCCCCAATATAGAAGTTTGCACACAACAAGGGAAAAAAGGCGATGGGGGTACTGGGTTACATAATGTCCACTGCAGTTTGCCACCATTGTTGTGGAACCAGGCAGGCTTGGCTCCACTGGACATACCCCTCACCCCATTGGCCTCTCTCCCTCAGAGTATGCTCTGTGCAAGGGAAAGCGGGTGAACGGGTAAGGCTTTGTAGGAACAGCACCATTGAGTTACAGCAGGCCCACTGCGGTTTGCCACCATTGTTGTGGGGCCAGGCAGGCTTGGCCCCACTGGACATACCCCTCACACCATTGGCTTCTCTCCCTCAGAGTATGCTTCGTGCAAGGGAAAGTGGGTGAACGGGTAGGAACCGCACCATTGAGTTACAGCAGGCCAACTGCAGTTTGCCACGGCAGGCTTGGCCCCACTGGACATACCCCTCACCCCATTGGCTTTTCTCCCTCAGAGTATGCTTCGTGCAAGGGAATGCGGGTGAATGGGTAAGGCTTTGTAGGAACCACACCATTGAGTTGCAGCAGGCCCACTGCAGTTTGCCACCATTGTTGAAGAGCCAGGCAGGCTTGGCCCCACTGGACATACCCCTCACCCCATTGGCTTCTCTCCCTCAGAGTATGCTTCGTGCAAGGGAAAGCGGGTGCTGTTGGGTCTCAAGATGTGTGAATACAGGGGTGGGTAACAACAAGTGCTAAACCACCACACTGAAATCCACACACAGAAAGCTCAAAAAAACCTCAAAAAGCACAAAAAACTCTCTCCAACTTCTACACTGTCAGGTCTCCAATAAACACACTCCAACACGTTCGAATCCGCGAACTGACCATCCCTAAAAATGTATCCGTTTCCAGAAAGAAATATATGCAGCAGTAAAAAAAATTTTAACGTACTTTTACGCGCATTTCTGTCTAGAAACGGACTAAAACTGACAAAGGGTGAACAAGCCGTAAGGGGACTGGATGTTGGAAGGTGTTTGGACTGTTTACTTAAATGAAATGTTTGAATGTCATCACATTTGAATGTGATGTTATATGGTAAGACCACACATCTTACCTGCCCGAGATCTCGCAATGCAATAATCCCTTTGCAATAATTACTGCATCACAGGATTGCGATCAGGTAAACCAGTCCCATTCTAAAGGTGTTAAGTTTTGCACAGGTTGTAGCGCAAAACTTAAAGGAGAACTAAATACATTTTTTAAAATACTAATATGAAAGCTTTACTCCCCAGAACATCTATAAATTGTAAGATTTGTCTCTATTAAGCTGCATTTAGTACATGTGAGAAATAGATTATGTAACTAAGTAGGCTTCCCCAGAGCCGATTTACTAACACATTTTTTGCTATATGTAGAGCTGGAAACCATGCTGTGAGTAAATCCCTTGTTCCATCGCTCTCCATCGCTGCTTCCGGTAGGGGGGAGGAAGCAGTAGAAGGGGCCAGACAGGCATCCACTCAGAGATTAGCTAAGAATCACTGAGCGTCTGCACACCCAGCAATGGAAGGACTGGTAAGTAAGTTTAGAATGAGAATTTGAGCAAATAAACTTAGCAAGGTCTAGGTTACTGAGCACTGCAAGTAAGTTATTATTCTTTTGTGTGTGTGTGGGTGCCCTTTAAACTGTAAAATTTACCAGTAAAACACAATTTTTTGTAAGCTCTTCTTATTAGCCAATTATAGGTTGTGAATCATATAAAAGTAGGTGTGAATGATATAAAATACTGTATGACCTTTTAATGTCCATTTAGGGCTAAGCCACACTTCAGCACATTTAAGCGCAATTCGATCGCACTTTTCCAAGCGCACAGTAGTGTTGGCCTATGGATGTGGCCACATCACCTCCGTTGTTGTCTGCTGCGCTGTGATCTGCTTATCAGTGCTCATGCGATCACCATTTTTTGTGCGATTTGCATGCACAAATTGCCCAAATCACACGTGCAAGTGGACACCAATGGTATTGCATGCGTTGCAGTGTGGCCTCAGCCTTAAAGTCCATGGAAAGCAGTATACACCTACAGTACAATTGCTACAAACTTGTAAAAACTTCAGATTTACCCTGGAACTATATAAAATGGATATAAACCTTTTTTTTTCTCCCAGTGAAAACCAGGTCATTTACAAGTCCTACACGTGATGGGCTTTGTACATGCAGGCACTTGCAGAATGGAGATAGCATTTAGACATAAACATACATGTGGTAATGTGACTATTTTATATGAAAAGCCCAGACAGATCCTTGGCTATAAGTACTGCATACTTGCCAGGTATGGTCATTTCATACCAGACCTCACCTAGACCTGGGGCAAATGCACACAGAGTTTGATTGATTGTTGTGTATTCATTCATTAGTCCAAGCTTGGCGGACAAGATCCAGCAAGTAAAAGCTGAAAGCTGACTCTTTCCTTGTGTGACTGCATATCCACTTTAAGGAGTTTTGTAGAACAGTATAAAGTGTTATTTTTTTATAACTTTCATCCCATTAACATTTTTAAAAGCTACAAAAATTTGTAATATAAAAAATACAGAAATGGTAAGTGTACAAACAGTGTTCAAATCACTCTTTTAATCTACTAGGGGTGGGAAGTTAAAAAGGTATTTATCTGACAGGAATGTTAAGAGGAAAGGTATTAATAAAGCAAACCAACTGCTACCAAGCACACGTAAATGTTATTGTGTCACAAACATCTGAAAGTGCAGGTTTCCTAGTTTCACAGTTTGCAGCAAGGTACCATGTGCTAGGTAACTGTAGGTTTGTGTCTTGGTTAATGTACCCTTACTCTGTCCAATCTTAAAAGCACTGGCTCCCTGCTGGGTATGCTGGTACAGCTGGGTGAAAAATCATGAGCTAGAAGCCTAAAGCTAGGTACACACACTAACAATAAAGTGTGTGTAGTGTCTTTCCCGAATGAGCCAGCGAATGTTCCCATCTGCCTCGCGGTCGTTTGGGGAAAGACATGAACATTTCCCTTGGCTGTGGTAGTCTACCTATAGGAGAGTCAGCCGTGGTCGTGGAAAACACACAGTCCCAAGCATTCTCCCTATGCTCCTAATCTTTTAAAAATGACAGACAGGATCTTGCAGATCCTATCTGTCATCTTCCAAACATCTGGCATGTGTGTACCCAGCTTAAGAATTCAGGAATTACATTAGGTTAAAAAAAACAAAAAACATGTACATAAACCTAGGACTTAAGCTGGGGAGACATAAGATAAACATTTGTTTATAGACAAACTATCTAATATCTAAGTAGTGTATGGGCACCTTAAAGGACAACTCCGCCCTCATAAGAACATCATTTAGAAAGAACGGCCTCTTTAAAATATGTTGATATATCATACTTTGTCCTTTGAATTCATTACTGTATGCCTGCTATGCTTCTAGATGCCTCATGGAAACTGAGCAATTTAGAAACCTGTACTGAGCAGGTACTGAGCCTGGGCATGCTCAGAAGAGGCAGACAGGGGATTAACATTCAGTCATTGGCTGTGATGTCAACTGTCAAATCTATAACTGACAGTTACTAACTAGAAGAACCAGGAAGCAGAAACAGGGGAAACAGGACATTGTGCAGGATTTCAGGTTAGACTTATACATTTCACATTTCAAACTATTACCGTTTAGGGTTTTGGAGGGAGATTTACCTGTATGTAAGTTTTCATTTTGGAGATGGACTTGCCCTTTAAGTATGCAAAAACTGCCGGTGTTCATTTTCCCAATGGGTTTCTAGAACAGACCAAGATTTTGATGTGATATTTACATCCATACTGTAGCTAGGACTCACTTAAAGGCAAGGCAGTAATGAGAAAGATTTAAAAGGGTATCTAAACAGGAAAAAAATAATTTTCCTTATCTTAATCTATAAATGAATACATAGTTAGTAGCACATACTCTGTGGTGTGTTTTCCTGCATGCCTTCAATCCAATTGCTAAACACTTCCCTCTCCCACTTTTAACTAACACCCCCTTTATCAGACACAACTCTCTGTGAGCGCAAGCATGCTCACTAATCACTATGAGGCAGCATTGGGAGTGTGAAATTCCCACAATGCATTTCACAAACACGAATGTCAAACCTAACTGCACACAACTGAATAGTTTATTAAAATATGGCAATTGATTGAAATGTAGGATGCTTCAGATTCAATATCTTAAGAAATAGAGGACAGATTAACAAACAAAATGGTACAATAATAGTTTGGAAAAATAATAGTTTCCAGTAATGGACAATTAAAAGCTATTTCCAGTTTAGATACCCTTTAAATAAACAAACAGTTGAAACATACAGTATTATTGGAACAATGCAGTGACATAATCCATTAGTTGGGGGTTCTGTCTTTGCAAGGTTCTGTTATTGGACTACCCCTAGAATTGTGGGTTCTGTAAACCACAACCACCGTAAAGGCTTTTTGTCTTATTTAGGCTTGAGTATTCCAAACATACATGCTATATAGAAATTGTAATGATTATAAAAGTTCATTTTGGCTCACAATGCACTGAAAACCCTCACAGGGAACAAATGGTAGCACAGTTATTAACAATGGTACTTCAACTCTAATGTAAGTAATAGGATAATTAAATGTTTAATCAATATCGGCTTTAGAGAGACATTTTAATTAACCCTTTCACTACTACTAAATTTGCAGAATGAGCCTTTCATCTGTAATTGACATCAGACTGTTAATGAGTTATTTCCCTTGCCTGTCAATATTACCAGTTACCGTAACCATTCCCTTATATTCAAACATGTTTGGAACTTGACAGTTCCTCCAGTTGCCGAATGTCATTTTCCTTCCAGTTTGAAAGCAGGATTTCATTTTATAATGTATTATTACACACATTTCTCTTTCATGCTATAAACTAATCTATATATTTAAACAGTGATGTTAATCTGAATGCATAAGTATGTTCATTTGTGTTGTTATCATTATTACACTGTTCTAATTATTTTTAATATACAATTCAACTGGCTGAACCAAAAGCCTCAAGTACACGTGAAGTAATTATTTAATAGTGCACTTGTGGCTCTTGGTAAATTGCATTTTATATTTTACCTAGCGTAACTTAAACTCCCGCATGGATGGTGTTAAAAAAGTAATGGCAAAGGGGGCTGCACGCAGTACATTTCTGAAATGCATGCAGCCCTTGCAATTCCCATCTTGATGTGACACTCACCCTTTTTAAATGGGTTGGTGTCACTTTAAGATAAATTTGCAGTAGCATCTCTCAGTAAGTCCTGCTAGAGTGTTTAAAAACACAAAACATTGGAATCAAACATGGGACATTTAAGGTCAAAGATCAGAGCATTTAACCCATTTAGTAGACAGATAATAGAGTATAATAGTCGCCATTTGAAAGGCTGATGGCACAAGGGTCCATTGAATTCCCATACTGTGCCTTGCAAAGATATTCAGGCTACAGACCTCTCATTTAATTGAAATGCAAATTCTACATTGAATTTCATTTACTGTGAAATTTTAATTTCCAAGTTCTGGAACTCAATATGATTTAATCTGACATTTTTACAAGGAGAGTCTTTACTGTTTTGAACGACATTTCAAATTAGTAGATGGCACCTCAGTCAAATTCCTCAGCCTTGTATAGTGATGGTGTTTATAGTGATTAGATAAGAATGGGCCATGTGAATGAGTGGCCACATAAATAGTGATAATATTTGGTGTTATGCAATATTGTACAATAATTCTATCATGTGGTGTCAGACACTTAAAGGGCATGTCCACCCCCAAAACTAAGGTTTATCCCACTACTGGCCGACTTTGTAGTGTTAACAAAATCCTTATCTTACATATCTGCTGCGTATGGTTCTCCTGCAGTGAATTTTCAAAGTAAAAAAAAAGTGAAGAGTAAGAGCAGTCAGTGAGTTACCCTGTCCCTGCTTCCTCTCTGTTGTCAGAGAGGTTTGTGGCAAGCACAGGGGATCCCTCTGGATCCCTTCATTGCTGACTTTTCCATAGCTTAGCTTAGTGTAGGGAACCCTACACCGCTATGTTATTTTAAATTTGGAAAAAAAACTCTACTTACATCGCTTTGTTCCCCAAGTGTTCTCTATTGCTGGCAGATGCATCTGTGATTGGCTACCTTTCAGCCAATCACAGATGTGACTGCTGGTCCGTCCCTCTGCTTACAGTTCCGCCTGGATCAAAGCGCCGGGGGATCAAAGGACTGTAAGTAGAGTACTGCTTCATTTTTGTTACCTAACATAGTGGATTTTTGGGGGGGATATAACTCAAACAGAAAATTATTGTTGTGCCATATTAGTCCAATATATATTTAAAATAAGAGTGGAAAATACGCTTATATGACCAGTACCAATCAGTAGATTGTCCAACAATATATTTCTACGTGTATGGACACCTTAGATATTTGGCAGCTCATTTAACAGGTAAGAAGAAGTATTTCAAAACTTACAAATTTAGTAGTTTAGGAAATCACTGGATGCTCTTCCTTTTGTACATACAATTTTAATTGTGATTTCACGGTAATCTACTATGGCTATGACACAGTTGGTCTATTTCATGCTTTTATGTATCTGATGCAAGCAGGGGTTATTTATAGAGAATATATTCTTCATTATCTTCTACAGTATCATCCATATTCAAAACCCCTGCTACTAATTGTCTAGTCACAAACAGACAAAAAAGCCTAATCAATAATACGGCTATCCAAGAGGGGGGTGCTAGCAGGAATGAATCCTCTAATACTACAACTGAAATCTCAAAGCAGTTATCTGCACTAAGAAGACTATTTAAAAAGATATTTACCATGGTTGTAAAATTATTATGCTATCATGATGTAAAACACCACAAGGGAACATCAATGGACCACACAGCGGAAGAAGCAATACTTTCTATACTTTCTGCATTGCAGGAACCTGGATAGTAAGGTATGTGGGTATAACGCCCCCCTTTACTTGTTGTTAGTTTGTGCTCTACAATGTAGCACAAAAGCACCGGGAGCCTAGTGCTGTTAAGTGAACAGTGCAGCCAAAGCTGGTAAGAGTAAACCCATGCTAATCTTAGTAGCATGGGTATTACTCTTATTTGGTTCATACCGGCCATTACTGCATCTCCCACATAGTGTGGTAGTGATATTTTGTATAGTGGTTGTTATTTTACAAATCAAAATATTGACACAGTCATAAAATACCAATATTTATGGGTAATTTACAACTACATAATTAGATTGCAATTCTATTGCAAGATATACATGTGGTGGGTGAGAATAAATAGCGTTCTAGATACCACAAAATATCTATATCTTATTTATCAAAAAGTGAATGGCAGAAAACAATGGGCTAGCAGATTATTCAGGGTTGGAGGCTGTCTGCAGACAAGCAGCCATAGGTCATTTTGTACAATGAACTTGACTGGTTTGCCATTGTGTTTAAAAATGTCAATAGAAAAGCTCCTCAATAGGGATGCAGAAAGTTAAAAAAAAAAAAATTCTGCATTGAAACGACAACACCTTTCTTTTTTTTACCATTTGAACTTCTTCAGTATTTTTGGTGAGATTTTGTCAGTAGTTTCAACCAATTAAATGCAACAAAAACAGTATTTTTCAATGCAAAAGCTAATGTAGATCTTTAAAAATGTTGGTACTTTTACTTGTGAGTTCAGTCAATTTTAACAGGCGATGTTGTAGCCATGCGTTGTAACATTCTAAATCACCCTAAATCTCCATATAGGACTAAACATTTTCCTAACCTTTTGAAGAATTAAAAAGGAATGTTCTTTAAATATCCATCTATGTATTGTCTAATGTTTGTTATATAACTTAGTTAATAATAAGGTCTTTATAAAAACTAATATATTTTCTGGTGGTTTCTTTATAGTTTCAATCTCCATGACAGGGAGTGAATATATTGCAGATTCTAGCATGAAGCTAAAATAAAGTTATTCTTCAGAGATTTACATAGGTCTATTTTAATCACAGAACTGTGAATAGGTCAGATAAGATCGGATTTTGAACATAATGAAGAACCTAGGTCTCCTTATACAAATCCCACAAGTTTCCCTCTAGGGAAATTCACACAGCATCCTTATTTTTCTGCAAATGACTTACAAAAGGCACAGTATGTAAAGTAAGTGCAGATTAAGCTTTGTATAAATGTATATATGTTAAAGCTAAATGGATTAGAATTATTGGTAATTGTTTCAGAATGGAATAAATGTATTACAGAACAAGGCTGCATTATTTTCTTCTAAAGACAAACTATGCATTTAAGGATTTATTGTCTACCCACACACACTATTTTCTTTCTCTTTTTCTTGGCTACGCTTTTAACCTCAGTTTGGTCCACCTCCTTTCTTACCAAATCTTCTATCACACGTATATATAGCTAAATCAATCGCATATCATTTAGTTCACCCCTTCTGAGTGAAAGAGTTGACACTTTTTGGGGTTTTGAATAGAACAACACAATTAAAGAGAAAATATTTCATTAAATAAAATTCTTGAATACTAAACATCACTTTATCCTACAAAATACTATCGATTGAGGTACTGTAGCTGTACCTGAAACAAGAAAAATTAAAAGAGTTGGTTTGGATATAAAATGTCTATTATTTCCCCTCGTCAGTGTACTACATGTGTTTCTTTTAGGAGAAGGTGGGACCAAGACTTTGCATAGAACTGTGTGCATCATTTTAACAATTGCATAGCCCTTTTCCAGACTAAACTAAATTAATAACCAGGACACCAATAATAGGCAGCACAGTGGCTCAGTGGTTAGCACTAATGCCTTGCAGCTCTGAAGTCCTGAGTTTGAATCTACCCTTGGACACATCTGCAAGGAGTTTGTATGTTCTCCCCATGTTTGCGTGGGTTTCCTCTGGGCACTCCGGTTTCCCCAACAATCATATAGACATACTGATAGGTTGTATGTGTCAAATAATTGTGCTTAGATTGTTAGCTTTTTGGGGCAGGGCCTAATGTGAATGTATACATGCAATTGTAAAGCACTACAGAAGATGTTGGCACTGCTGTTTAGAGTAAGTACACAATCTACCCATTCTTCACCTAAAGTTATACGGACACAGAGAAAGTCATATTCACTCTGGTAGAGCTTTAATTGTAATTCTATTTCAAAATTTCTTCCTGTTTTTTTCTGTTTAAGAAGCATTCCAGTGAGCTAATTTATCATGGTTCTCCTTCAAACTCTAGCCTTAAGACTTAAGTTTACAGCTCAAATATCAGTTACATATCCTTTACATTTTGTAAATGATAGGCATTGTGAAAGACTGTATTTATAACCATTGTTTGAAAAGTTCAGCACATTCAAAAAGGTCTTGTCCCCACTAACCTTTGGGTGCAGGTTAAAAAAAAATTACACCAGTGTGCACCAGCACCCATAGCACTTTGCTTTGCTGATGGTTGCACCCAATACATTTCTAAGCAAAACTTAGAACCCTCCATAGATACTTTTATCCATATTGTAAGTCATGCCCTCCCACCCCCAACCGCTAAGTTAAATGTTTAAAAATGGATTGCAAACGCTACTTACAGCTCCTGATTCCAGCATCACTCTGGTCCGGCGCCCCTCCCTGCCGGAACCACAAGCATGGGGCCGGACCGGCAGCCGCGGCTGTGATTGGCTAAGAGGCAGACAATCACAGTCGTGGCTACCAGCAATAGAGAAGAAGATAGAATCAGGAGCTGTAAGTACAGTCTGGAATCGATTTTTAAACTTCTAACTTAGCGATTGGGGGTGGGAGGTATGCCTTACAATACAGTTTTTTATGATAGGTGAAGGTTTTGAAGAGAGGGATTGGGAGGGAGGATGGTAAAAGAGCTCCTCTGCACAGCCACTACTTAGTTTCCTGGATTTTGGACATGGACTGGAGGAGAACCATAAGGAGCAGGTAAGGATTTTTTAAAACTGTTCAGTGGGGCCAGTATGGGGTTACATTTTAGTTTGAGGGGTGGACATGCCCTTTTATTTTGCCTGATAATCTTGCTGACAGATCTATTGATAGATCTATTACTCATTAGTCTGTCAGTCGGTAATCTAAGTATCAGCAACCCATTGTGTGGCCCATTGAAGACTTTACAATTGTCTTTCATTTACTGACACGTCTGAATCTGGACTGATTAATTTTGCCTAGACATCATTGAGGAGCAAATGGTAGGGTCAGAAAGCGCATCAGATTTTTCTGTTGGATCAATTAAAATATCAGTACAGGAAAATGACCGGGCTGTAACAAATGGCCGGACGGCCGGGTACTCACAGTACGCTTTAGGAGGAGGCCTGATGTCAAAAGTTCAGGATACAGAGCTGCTGGGAACTGTAGGTTGAAACAAGCAAGGTGCTGCTGGAACTGAAGGCTGGATACCGGATACAGGAGGTAGGTAACTGGATACAGATGAGGTGAGTAGACGGAAACTGGATACAGGCAAGGTAGTCACTGGAGACCGGCAAGGTAAGTACTGATACTGGCAAGGTAAGTACTGGACACTGGCAAGGTGGTCACTGGAGGCAGGCAAGGTAAGTACTGGATACTGGCAAGGTAAGTACAGGATACTGGCTTGGTAAGTACTGGATACTGGCAAGGTAAGCACAGGATACAGGTAAGGTGGTCTCTGGAGGCAGGCAAGGAAGTATGGATACTGGTAAGGTAAGTACAGGATACAGGTAGGTGGTCTCTGGAGGCAGGCAAGGTAAGTACTGGCGTCATGACGTCCGCGACGCCGCCCACCTGGAAGTGACGGGCGGCGCGGGACCGGAGCGGCAGGTAAGTCCGTGACAGTAACCCCCCCCCCCTTACGGGGGCCACAGGACCCAACGGGCCGGTTTCCCTGGAAAACTGACTATACGAGGACGTGCACATCAGCATGTTTAATCCAAGCTCTTTCTTCCGGACCGAAACCTTTCCAGTGGACCAAATATTGAAGAGACCTCCTCCAAAATCTAGAGTCCAAGATTTTTTCGACCTTAAACTCCTGTTGACCATCAACAAAATTGGAACCGGAGGTAGTACGATGTGGAATATTGATTAGAGCGTACTGGCTTGATGAGGGAAATATGAAACACATTAGGAATCCGCATGCTGAAGGAAGTTGGAGGCGAACAGCCACTGGACCGATTAATTCCAGGATAGGAAAAGGACCAATAAATTTGGGTCCCAGTTTGAGGGAAGGAACCCGTAGTATATGAGCAAGGAGAGCCACACTTTATCTCCTACAGAATAAGCTGGGGGTTCTCTACGTCTCCTATCTGCTGCAGTCTTTTGTACCAAAGCAGATTTCTGAAGCTGATTTCCGTAGCATGCCAGATAGCTTTCATCTGGGCCGCCGAGTCATGACAGCAGGTACTTGTGTGAAAAGAAAATCCTGAGGAAAACATCTAGGATTCGTCCCAAAGACACATAAAAAATGAGATTTCCCAGTAGAAGCGTGAGGTGAATTGTTATGGGCGAACTCAGCCCAAGGCAGCAGGTCAGCCCAATCATCCTGAGTATAGGAAATGTAACAACGAAGATATTGTTCCAAGACTGGTTAGTGCGTTCCGTAGATCCATTGGACTGTGGGTGGTAGCCGAGGAAATTGTAACTTGATGTTCATGGACTTACAAAGTGCCCTCCAAAATTTGGAAACAAATTGAGAACCCCTGTCAGATACAATTTCAGAAGGGAGTCCATGAAACGGAAGAATTGGGAAATAAATAGTTGAGCCAACTCCGTTGAGGATGGTAGTTTGGGGAGGGGTACAAAATGGGCCATTTTGCTGAAGCGGTCTACTGTCACCCATATAACCGTGTTTTTGGAAGGCGGAAGTTCAACAATAAAGTCCATGGATAGATGGGTCCACGGTCTGGACAGAATGGGGCGGGTTGAAGAAGACCACAGGGGAGGGTTCTAGAAGACTTGGATTGAGCACAGCTGGTACACACTTGAACAAAGTCTTTAACATCCTTTCTCATTTTGGGCCACCAAAGGGAACGGGCAAGAATATTAAAAGTCTTGTTAACACCGGGATGCCTGGCTTGCTTGGAACAGTGGGTATGAAGAAGGATAGCTTTCCGAAGTGGCCGGGTCCTGGAGGACGCCGGCTTTTCAAACCTCGCGCCGCCCGGCGGGTCGGCGTGGTGATGTCATGACGTCCGCGACGCCGCCCACCCGGAAGTGCCGAGCGGCGCGGGACCGGAGCGGCAGGTAAGTCCATGACACGGGCCTAGAAATTATATTGTTTCAACCAGCTATAAAATACTGCAGCACATTATGTATTTTTCACACACTTGTAGATCCAAGCCTTAAAATGGATTACAGCATTGGAATTAAAGTGTATCTTTACTCCAAAAAAATCAAATTTTCAAAAATAGTACTTTTAGATACAGCAAGATCCCACTCCTCCAAAACTTTTTTCAGATTTTAAATCTGAGCAGTTGATTCTGAAAATCATCATTTTAATCACAGCATTTACAGGGAAAGACCTGTTACTCCAGAAGCAGAAATTATAATATGTGACCCATGCTTGACCTCTTTGCCTGCCTGCCGGCCAGCACACTTTCTGCAACATTCAAGAGAATCAGCAGAGAAAAGACAGCAGGGGGAGGGAGGGGGAGATGTGTAAGCAGAGCAGGGTCTATGGTGAGGCTGTGCAGAACACATAAGTGTCGCAGACACTACAAGAAGGCAGTGAGTAAGGAAGGGTGGGGGAAATTAGGAGTGCTCACTAAACATTAATAATTTAATGAAAAGCAAGCACAGATAAATATGTGAGTACCATAATTTTACTTGTCTCAAATTGTAGTTCAGGAAAATGTAAAGTTGTTTCAGTGAGTATAGTGACCCTTTAATGTGGATCATGGTTTAAAATGTCCTGTTTTAAAATGTCCTGTTTAGGAGTAATATATTTGTAAAAGCTTCTATCTAATGCTCTGTGCATTGTCCTAAAAACTCGCTTTGCATATAAAAGCCACTGAAGTTAGGGACTGGCTTCTGGGTTTACTTTACCTTGAAACTGCTTAAATGCATTTCCATATATTCGAAGAAGAAAAAATAATATAAAATCTTGACTTGTACTTCTGAATACAATAAACTAGAGCAGAATGATTTATGACTGTGGCCTCACTAAGTAACTAACCCCAATGTTCTGCTTGTTGTTTGTGATATGCTCTGAAAGTGTAGAGGAAAGGATTCCATTGCTTGTCATTTACAGGTTGGTATTGCAAAGCAGAATGAAAAGTCTGTGAACAATATAAATGGTTTCATGGTTTATTTATTGCACTTGTTGTCATGTGCAATTCACGCTAAATATTTTTCTTGGAAAAATTTCACATCACAGAGACAGTGGATATTAGAGGATTCCTTATGAGAAAAGGTTATATTTTAAATAGAACTGTTTCAAGATCACACGTTTTGAGTCAAGCCTCTCCAAAGAAAGTTAAAAATCAATTTAATGGAAATCTTTCCTAAGGTGCCAGTTACCTAAGCTTTTGCTAACTAGGGATGTGTTGGAACCTGGTTTGAAATAAGAACTGCTATTTCTCCTGTTAGAATTCTGACAGTTGATACTACCATTGGAATTTTCTTTTGTGAAACTTTGTTTTCTAGAAAAGATTTTGCCAGTTTCCGAAACGGAACTTAGTTTGGATCTGCATCCCACAGTTGGAAAGAACACCAGGGTTCTCTAGGGTTTTTGCCACCTGAGCCATACTTTTGAATGCCGCCCCTGTGTACTACTAGGCTATGTGTATTTTCCTTCTTTTTTGCCTGCCTCTAAAAAAAAAAAAAAATTTCAAGTGAGCTCTGTCTGTCGCCTCGTGATATTAGCAGGGGTCCCGCCCTGAGCATTTTGCTCACATTGCCTCATTGGAAATACACCCCTGATTTCTTTCATCCTTTACATGGTTAAAGTGTAATGCAGTATAAATTGTGCTGGCAAATTGGCAATATGCTAAATGTGTTGTAAATGCGAATTCTGTATTTCTTCCGGGGAACAGATTCAGTATGACTATACATGTGACTACGCAGCAAATTACATAGAAATCTGACAATAATTTGAGATTGAGAACATTCATTTAGGTGATTATAACTTTCCCCAATTGCTATATCAGCAATATTAAAAGTAAATATTATTATATTGCAAGGTTGAAGAATCAGGTGAAATATTTAATAGAAGAGGATTTTTTAAAATAAATTAAAACATTACCCGGCTCATTTACCCAGAGTCGCTGTGAAAGTATAGGAAGTTAAAGTCACGGTAACCAAATCACATCTGAGTTGGATGCGTGGGTTACGCAAAAGACGCCCACGCATTCCCGCGCACTAGATTTAATATCTTGTTTGCGATATGTTTAGCACAATATTTTAACGCTGGATAATAGTTGCCATTAAATCACAATGTGGTTAAATGCATTTACCCACAGGAGCAAACGCGATATTGAATCACGAAAGGGAGATTTACTCAGAGCGTTAGCTGCTCTGGGTAAATCTCCCCATATATGCTTTTAATTGTGTTTCATTTTACAGCTCTAATATAAATCATTCAGGAATGGGGAATAGACAAATCATTAGACAAATCATTGTGTTGTAATGTTCTGGTGCTAGGTGCAAGTCCAAGTAACAACTGGTTACAACTAAAACAAGTGGAAAATAAAAGCAAGAAGGGAATGTTTGCAATCAATGTTAATATAATCCTGACTACAATTGATTAATGCGGGACATCATATATTGATAGATAATCTCCCTCTTTCTAAGGCTGGGTACACAGGTACATTTTTCGAAAGGACGGCTGGGACGAATCGTTGTGACCAATCGTGTGGTCCATAGGAGACCCCACGATCGTCCGTGATTTACCGAAATGGCGAATGGGATTTTATTGGGCCTGACTAACCGATATATGAAAATATTGGTCGGTTTGGCGAAAAAGTCACCTCGTGTGTACCAAGCCTTAATCGGAATAAGTAGAAAATTGCATTAAGAAATGGGCAGTTTCAGTGACGCTGAGAAGCAATGAAAACACGTTTTCAGCAAATGAGAAGTCTGAGAATATTTCCTTATGACTGCAAGACACACTTTCCCACCGCTAGAATTCAATGGGTCTGGTTTAGCAGGGTGACAGATGTAGTCTCAAGGGCCAGGGCAAGAAGCTCATGCTATAGTAAACTATTGAGTCACTCCAGATGGAGGTAGAGATGTAGACATAGAGTATCGCTGTGTCATCTAGTAACCCCTTTGAGGCCACTTATTGATGAACAAAAGACAAAAGTGAATAACCTATGCATGGCCTACAAGAAGCCCATTACATTAATTACTTTTAGCTTTATACATCTGATGTTTTTATTTCTAATGCTTTCATTTTTATTTTTAGCATTATGTCAATAGGTTAAACCCCTGACAAAAGATATTTAAATATGAATGCATCCACAAAAGAGAGAATTGCCAATTTGCTAGGAGATTGTGTTTTAGTAAAACTTGAATTGGTCACTTGCATTAGCAGTTGCAAAAATATTTTAATTAATCTTTTTAATTATTGGTCTCATCTTGTTTACCTAAATCCTGATGAATAAATGGAAATCTCTGAGAGTAACTAGATAAAGTAGCTAAACTTGGGGAAATATGATTTTAAACTTTATTAATGTACAACACAAAACAGACAGGTTGAAGATTGGGGCTCAAAGCTTTAGTCATGGGGAAAGAGTTGTTCTGTGAGATCTATAGCATCATGGATACTCATTCAGACTTATTATGACTTGTGTTGTCCTAACTATTCAGTAGCAAGTTATGACCCTTACAAGGCAGGACAAGAAGATGAAGACAAACACCTTTATAATAAAGTAGAATATAGATTTAGAAGACATTTTGCCTGAAGCCCGAGGATGAAATTTTAACCCCCCCCCCCCGTCTACCTACTACCTAATGTGTAACATTACAACTGTGATCATGTAGTTGTTTTTAAATGGTGTGCGAACTAACTACTATGATAAATGGCAGACAACATCACACAGTGTATGATATTGGTCTAATACTGATTTCCCCAGAAAACTGCATTGCTATATTAAGGTGAAAACTATTTGTTACTAAAAGCTGCCATTCCAGATAAGGTAAAAATAATAATTGTTTTGCCGTATTAGTCCAATATATGTAGTAAAAAGTTGAGTACTGTGATACTTTTAATGGACTAATAGTTTATTTTAGTAGACAAGCTTTCCAGGGATCTACCCTCTTCCTCAGGTCAGAGCAGTACTGATTGATACAAAGGTTAACAGAAAGTAAAGGCTCGTACACACGCTCTACCCTTGAGTGAGGCACGACCCCCGACAGCAGACGAACGCCGACTCCCCCGAGGCCGACTCCATGCCCATGCGCCTGTTCAGGGGTCATCCGCCGATCCTGTTATCTCTCTATTTTATTACCCCCTCTCATTCCTCAGTATATTCTGGATTTTTTATTTTTATCTGTTTATTATCTTGTTATCTAATGTATTCGCTTCTTAAGGCTCGTGCACATGCTCGGTTTTCGGGCGAGGCATGACGGCAGAGCGGTACACCCGACGAGTGGCTGTGTGTATCACAGTACTCTACTTTTTATTCCAGATAAGAACATATATCCCTAGACTAAAATGGTTTACCCTGCCCTTCACAAAAACACAAAAATACTCATTTTATCTGATCATTTATGTGTAAGTTGCACCCTCAGCAGTCAATTGTTGCAAGTACAGCTAGGTGATATGCAAAAAGTGGAGCATAAAAGAGCACAGAAGTGGTAGTTATATATTTGCCATCATTTATTTTCATATGAATGTTATACAAGGATAAATATGTTCTGCAAATGCATTACATGAGCAAAAATTTAACTGAAGATTCATTTAAATAAAGTGTGTTGGTGTGTGTTGGATATACCATTATATATGTTATATATGTGTTATAAAGTCATATCAGACAATCAGTAGACTGAAGGACAGTAGGTCTCTGTGTAGGCAGTGCTGACAAAATACTCCATTTGATGTAAAGTGGACATAACATTTTATGGCATTGCAGGAAATAAGTTCCACTAATCAAGCAAAATGAAGCCAGAAATTAAATAGTAATAATGATTTTAAAAAAACAATTTTTCTTAATGCTGATTGCATTATGTTACACAATGTTTACAGAAAGAAACATTTTGTTTTTCTAATAATGTTCCATTAATATATTTCTTCAATGTCGTCCTTAATTGATAGAACAATTACCACCACTGTAAGGAACATATCTCAGAGGTGAAACACTTAATGCATCTAATAAAGAACTAATCAATCTTCATTTACAAAGAGAGAAGTCTTAGTAGTGTCTCTCAATAAGAAAAGCAAAACAAAAATCACTGGTTATTTTTTGAGGAGTCATTCTAAATAGTTATCAGGATTTAATGATGTAGATTTGTAAGATGAGGATCATGATGGATGTGAGTTTTTATTTGTTGTACTAGTTGCATAAAACAGATTTATTATAGATCCAGTAAAAAGTCTACTGTTGTTTGTCCTTGGCTGTTTCAGACAAATGGATCACTTTTTAGGTACAACTCTGCAGAAGACATCAACGATTCCGTATCGACGAAAATGTTGCCAGCGACCCTTACAAGCAGGTGTACCAACATAATCCATTATCTAGAACCAGGGCAGCACTTCATCTGGCCCTTCCAATCAGTTTGTTATGTATTAAATACAAGACTAAATTCATATTTGGAGAATTTAAAAAAGCATTAAATCACGTAAATTACTTCTTTGCTGTCTGCTAACTTTTTTTTAGTCCTTGCTGGTGGTTGTTGGGGCTGGGGTGCCACAACCCCCTTGTTACCTGATAAACGGAACAACTGGGTTGTGCACACCTACCAACACATAGGAAATATTATACATTTAATATAATGAAATTCAGAGGGAATGAGGACAAACTGGTGTGAAGGGAGCAAATTATAAGACCATTTAATAATTTCAGCCTATTATGTAATAATCAAGGGGGTGTGGGGGTTGTGGATTACAGTTTTAACATAGGTGTCCTTTAAAATCTGTACTGGTCAGCTAATGAATGATGGCTAGCATCTGTTAGCTTCAGTTTATATGAATACATATATATGAACTGGCAATACACAGTATAAGACATGTTAGTGATTATTGTTTTGTTGATGATTTTATGTTGGCATATCTTATTATATAATTTAGAATTACTAATGGTAGCTGGATAAGCCTTTAAAATGTATAAATCTTGTATTTAGTCAAATCAACTGGACTAGAAGTTTAGTTATAGTCAATTGTACTCAATTCAAAATGTCTTGTACAAAAATGTGTTGGGGATAAATACCCTGGAATATGTCTCAATCACAATATACTGTAACAGCAAGGTGTCAGGGACCTCCTGCATGCAAGGTTTTGTTTGCATTATAGCTAAGGCTTCATTCACACTAGGCAGTGTTCTAGTGCAATTTCATGCAGGGAAATAGCAGTGAATGGCACTATTCACACGGCACCACTGGGATGTAGTTAGTTGTAAAAAATACATTGCATGCAGCAGTTTTGTGTGTAAACACACATTGGTGGCATTGAAAGCAATGGGGCCACTATGCGGAACATCACAACACTAATTCACAAACGCGATGTTCCGCTGAGTTAAAAAAACGTTTAGTATGAACGTAGCCTAACTATATTATTAAACTTCCCAGAGTAAGGCATCATAACAGCATAATAGGTGTCAAATCCACCCTACTTTATTTAGGCCTGTTTTTTTTTTTACAATTTCAGTCTTTAAACAAAATTTTTTTCTTTATGATGCAGGTACATGGCCTGACCCGAGCAATTTTTTTTGGCCTCTTCAAACTACAAACTTTTTCAAACACACAAACATTTTTTCGATAATTATCGAGCTACCCTTGACTAGCGTAACATAACCCTAGAGTGCGGTGTTTGGTAACCCTCAAACTTGATGATAACCCTCAACTATAGTGCTCCATAACTCTAGAATGCAGAATTCTGTAACTCTCAAATTTGGTGATAACTCTCGACCATTACTGCTCAATTACGGTGCTCGCTAACCCTCGACTATGGCGATAACCCTTGAATGTGGTGATAACCTTTGAAAATTCAATGCAGAAGCTCAAAAATAGCTTGTGAGGAAAGTTAGTATTTAAACAAGTTTAGGTGAAATGTATGTGCTCCTCAGACCATTTCACAGGTCCCAGAGCCATGTACAGAAAGTTACTATTATGTTATTATGTTATTTTAAACCTTATTTTATTCAGAACTTTTCAAACTATTTGCATGTAAAAGAAAAGAGGGAAAAGAGCTGCAGCACCACATAAGGGCTTATAATAAAAACATATCTTTGTTAAGTACCTGTAAAAACTTCACAGTCCAGTGGGTCACAGCAACATCACCAGGGCAAAAAGAAAATCACCCTGACGCGTTTCGGACAAGCAAGTCATCCTTAATCATTAATTTTCAAACTATTGGACTAAGTGACTTTAATGGGTCCATTTTCGAACTATCAAACTTTTACAGAAGTTAGAAAGTTCAAAAACGAACCAAACTTAGGAAGTTCAGCCATCTATAATTATGATATGTTTTGATTTTAAGAGATTTCATGAAGCATTAGTTTAGAATTGCCAGACCAATGAAAAATCAAAGGGCACGTGTGAAAAACACATCATTATAACTAAGTTTAAATACAATTCCTTTGCAATTAGAGCAGCCCTATAAAATACATTTTGTAAAATTGTCCTCCAATCATCAGTTGATTAGGTGGTAACCCTAGATAAGTTGTTACACAAATTAAACGGAATCTCATTTTCAAACATCAATAATTCTTTAATACTAGGTTTGATAAGGATAGTTTTAATGATTAAAGATTTTTATTTTATTTTTTTCCATTTGCTTTTTTTTAGTTACACCCTCATTTATTTTAAAACTTTGTCATTTAGATTTTCTGTAATTTTCTAATGCTAACATTAAATTATGATTCAAAATAACATCAAACTGACATAAATTCAAGAGAAAGGAGCCTAGGATGACTGCGGACTTTCCCAGGTCATTATCAATGTGCAGAAGGTAGATTAACTGAAAAGCAAAAAGGTAAATAATTGACTAATTAGAGATTTCAGGTTTGCCTGGGTGGGAATGCTGTGGTCGTACATTTGGTAAGTGGCAACTAATTAGCTTAACAAATAGAAAATCATGGGAAAAGCTGCATGAAACCAGACTCTGATGACCACTGAAATACAAGCCTTCTAAGTCCCAGAGGCACAGAAATATTTAGAAGTACCGTCCATCCTTTTCTACTAGAGATAAACAGAGCACACAAGGGTCATTAATCTGTCTTCCAGCTGGAGAAAATATTCTACAACAGACTTATCAAGGCAGAAAATACATATTTTTAAAGTAGGGTTTTATTAATATATGGGGTCGTGAATTAAGTTAGATACATTAAGATTAAAGTAGATACTCAAGATTAAATTCAAATATTTATCTACTGTATCTTTATGCGCACTAAATGTTTAATTATTGGATTGAATTGATTAGACTCTACAAATATGTATTTGTGCTCCTGGAAGGAAAAAGCCTTTAAATATTAACAATAAAATACAATCTAATGACAGCATTAAAAGAAATTGAATTTCTCATTTATTCCTCCTATGTGCGCTTGTGTATGTGTGTGTTGATGAAGGTGTAAGCATGCATGTGGTGTGTGTCTGAAGCAAAAACAAAAATGTAAGTGTTGGGCTGTGAGTACAAAGGTAAATGCATTGACAAACAATAGCTCTTAATATAAATAGTATAGAGCTATGGATTCCCCATTGAACAAAAAACAATATTATATAGTGAATAATGCACCCCCAACTGTAAATTATAAGGATATTAGAAGTCACGGAGGAGTTCCGTGACCATATAAAAGAACGAGGCCGCAGGCCGAGTACCTTTTATACAGGGCGCGAAACTCCAAGGTGACTTCTAATATCCCTTTAATTTACAGTTCAGGGGGCATTATTTATTATAACCTACCCCTTTGTGGCTTCTATTTTCCTTCTCCTCCTGGAACTGTAAGATTATAAGGCTATAATCTTACAGTTCCTCCCATAGAAATCCACTACAGGGGTAGGTTATATCATATATTCACTATAACCCAAACAATTATAGCCAAAAACTGGCTCACGACTAAAACCCCAAAATTAGCCATGATACAAAAACAACTAACAATAAATATGCAGTACGAGAAAATGTATGCAATTTCACAACACTATTTTGTTAAATTTTACCACACATGGGAACAGTGGTATATAGACCCAAGATCAATGTCATGAAGGAGGGAAAGAAGAAAAGGTGAAAAGGGGGATCTCAAAAACAGAGTCGGAGACAAAACCATAACATTATAACTTCATATATGTCTATAAACTCAATAAAAAACCTATGCTGAAAACAAAAATAAGATAATAAAATCATCTGCCTGTAAATACCCCTCCCCTTCCTACCCTACTATCCCCCCGCCCCTTAGAAAAACTGAAAGGTTCCTTTCTGGTTTTTCCTTTTTTTCCTTTTCTTTTCTTTCTCCTCTTTGAAAAGAGGGGAAATGTTAAAATAATTAAAATTTTATAAATGTAAGATATGACATGAATAGCTGTACAGAAATCATGTTGTCCTGTGTGTAGCATGTATATGTAACTGCTAAAAACGTGAAGCTGTTTGTTTGTTATATGAGAACGCTCAATCTATTTTTCTTTGAAAACCAATAAAAACTATGTTTATAAAAAGCTGGGTACACAGTACCGATTAAGCCCCGATACCATCTGATCCAACGGTATCAGGGCTTTATCAGTACTGTGTGTACCTTACTTTTCCGAATGAGCATGTTCTCCCATGATGTGCATAGGGAAAACGCTCGGGACTCTGTGTATGCAGATCTTTGAAAGATGGCAGACAGGATCTTGCGGTGTGTGTACCCAGCTTTAGGCAAAATTAACCTTCTATGTAAAAAAAAAAAGCTTTAGTAGATGTAAAAGATGGCTAAAACTTTGACTCAAAGTTTATTATGGGAAATGGGTAAAATGTGGCCTATTTCACAAATTGCAAAACTGCCAGAACAATCTCTGCCATCAGACCCACAAGCTATTAGGGATATATGGTTTTATACTAAACACAGTTTGGTGGCAAACCAAACCATTTGTGATTATGACAGTTTAGTGCAAATTTTTAATTATACCATAGAGAACAGCAGTTGATTACTATATTTTGCTGTATTATTCTTCTAAAAAGGTGAATGTTTGGAGAATTCTTCCCCCAGAAAATTCCAACAGAGCTGGGTAGCTGAGGTCTCTCTGTCAACAGTCCTCTGCTGCAGGCGAAATCAAAACTGGAGACAGCACTGCTACCAGGGCTGGGCCATGGCAAGTTCTACAGAATGAGGGCATTTAGTACACATCTGGATTTCAGATCATAATCAATTATCACTTTTCAGAAATGGACTCTGAAATGACAGAATACAGAACATACATATTTTCTAGGGGTTTGGGGGATATACTGTAACTGACCAAAGTTGTTTGCAGTAACACTGTTTTTAACACTTTTACATCAATGTCATTTAACTGTCTTTTTGATTTGTTCTTAACATGATCATGAAGATAGATGGGTGGATGGACTGAAGGACAGATGGAGGCATGGGCAGACAGATAGACAGACAGACATTTATAGATAGATAGATTGATAGACAGACACGGACCAATAGTTGGGTGGGTGGGTGGTTGGATGGATGGATGGATGGATGGATAGATGGATGGATGGATGGATAGATGGATGGATGGATAGATGGATAGATTTATAGATAGATAGATAGATAGACAGACAGACAGACAGACAGACAGACAGACAGACAGACAGACAGACAGACAGACACAGACAGACAGACAGACAGACAGACAGACAGACAGACAGACAGACAGATAGATAGATAGATAGATAGATAGATAGATAGATAGATAGATAGATAGATAGATAGATAGATAGATAGATAGAGAGAGATAGAGATAGATAGATAATAGATCTGTAGACAGACAGATGATAGATGGATAGATCGATAGATAGATAAAAAGATAGATAGATAGACAGACAGACAATGGATAGTTATATAGATAGATAGATAGATAGATAGATAGATAGATAGATAGATACGAGACAGACAGAATAAAGATAGATAGATAGAATGAATAGATGATAGATAGATAGATAGATAGACAGACAGATGATGGATGTTAGATAGTTAGATAGATAGATAGATAGATACTGTAGACAGACAGATGATAGATAGATAGATAGATAGATAGATAGATAGATAGATAGACAGAATGGATAGTTATATAGATAGATAGATAGATAGATAGATAGATAGATAGATAGATAGATAGATAGATAGATAGATACTGTAGACAGACAGATAATAGATGGATAGATAGATAGATAGATAGATAGATAGATAGATAGATAGATAGATAGATAGATAGATAGACAGACAGATGATGGATAGTTAGATAGATAGATAGATAGATAGATAGATACTGTAGACAGACAGATAATAGATAGATAGATAGATAGATAGATAGATAGATAGATAGATAGATGGATAGTTAGATAGATAAATAGATAGATCTTTTTGATTGACCATTTAATGCAATGACACAGGCTTAGCCCAACCCAGAGGCATTGTTTAGAAAGTTCTATAAAGCTAGAAAACCCAAAAATACATAATAAATATGACCTTGTTAATAAAAATCAGACTTTTTCTTTTTACCTTGTATAAAGAATTGTCTGTCAGGAGGTTTGTTTCAATGAGCGCTGTAAGTAACAAAGACAAGGGAGAGCCCTACCTTTCATTTTACAGTCTCTATGATTCTTTTATTTATATCTCAGTTATTTGTTAGATTCTTTTTATAGCACACACAAACTGTTAAAAGACAGCAGAGAAGATATGCCTATATGAATAGCATTAATGAAACTTTCACTTGGAGTGTAAGTGGCAAGACTTGTGAATATTACATGCTGAGATAATGAGGAGATAAAACATTATGATAAGGAATGTTTTTATCTAATACACAGAGCAAGTCCCTTGTCAGAAACAAGAAATTGGTATCATGAATGCTTCCTCCGTGAACTATTGCATAATAACTTACTGGTAGCAATTAAATAATAAAAATGGCAATATAAAAGGTTTTCATAATATCTCTAGAGTTTTTTTTTCTACTCCTAATCACAAATGTCAAAAAAGAAAAAAAAACAGTGGACACTGGCCAGTTGATCTACTTGATAAACTGGACTATACACTAAAATGTCGGTCAGTCGGCCCAGAGCTATTAGTATTGAGAAACACTCCACAATGTACTGGCTCCTTCCAAGGACCCACTGACAGGCTACATGTACATCTACATGTATGGGCACCTATGGGTTACCGTTTTTGCCAACTCGGACTTTGATAATGTTGTCTTTTAGATTAAAATGTCTTTGTCTTCTAGATTCCAATTTCTTAGTCTTCTAGATTATAATTTCTTAGTAGGCGAAGAAATTGACTGTGCAGTATTCCTTTAAATATGAAATGGCAGGATTGAGCATTAAAGGACACTTTAATGGTAAACTGTGCCAAATCATTTTCCAACTAATCACACAGTAATAAGGATTAATTACAACCAATCTTAAATCTGCTTTTTTTTTCTTCTCTAATCTTACTATCCCTTGTTTTTTTTATTTTTTATTTTCTCTGGGGGTTTTACTTTTTAAAAAGGGTGGGGCTAGTCAGTAAAGAACTGTCAATCAACAACTCCCAGACACCCCCCCGACACACTTCACCTAAAAACTATCAATTCTATAAAAGCAAAGTTTATTTCTCTGTCTTTGCATAGCTAATTGATTCAGCATATAGATCCTGATGGATAAGCATTAGTCCTGTGCTCTTTCTGTGCCTGCAGCTAACAGCAGTTAGCTGCTGTTTGTGCTGTCTGGGTTACTGAGTCCCAGTGAAGCACTGTACCTAAAAAAATCAATTCCACCACCACCACCCCCCCACACACACTCCCCTTCAAGCTCCTACAAATAAATGAACCAATGCCAGTGCTAATTATCTTCCCATAGCAAAGCAGTTTCCCTTTCACTATTACACAAAATCACTGGGTGAATGCTATTGGCTGTTTAAAGGCACAGATCATCTCCACTGCACATGCTCCCTACTTTAGCTGTGCCTCAAATTCTAAAAGGGCTGGGCACAGAGAGATGAGAAATGCATACTAATTAGGAGTGAGGAGATCTAGTGACAGGGAGCACGGAGAGCAAAAGAGATCACGTTCCTGGCAGTACTAAAAATATAGAAAAGGATAAAGGCAAGTAATTTTTATTTCACTTTACTGTACCTAAGTGTATTACCTGCACAGGGTTTTCAAAAGAGGTTGCTTATGAGTCTATATTGGTTACTGTGTATACACACATCAAGAAAAAGTCACCATTGTTTTTAAAATGCTTGAGGGCTAGGCCACACTGCTGCGTTTTTTGTGCGTTTGCGTATGCATTTGCGCTTGCATTTTTTTTACAGATCATTGAAAACTTGGCTACGCACCGAAAACACGTGCTTTTGGGTTCGTTGCGATTGCAATTTGCGTCCCGCATTTTAAATCGCAATCGCATGCGTTTTCCAATACTTAATGAAAAAAATGCATGTGCAAACGCAACGAAATCACACATGAAACATGAAATCACATGCGATTCCGTGTGCAATTACGTTTGCGTTGTATTGTGGCCGTGCCCTGATATAGTATTAAAATCAAACAGGGTTATTCAATAAAAGTTTTCATTGTTAAAAATGGTGCTAATTTTGCCCCAACCAATTAGATGCTAGCTTTCAAACGTTAAATAATATCTGATTGGTTGGGGCAAAATTAGCACCATTTTTAACAATAACAACTTTTATTAAATCTCCCTGAAAGTGTACTGTTTTTTTTTAATACCAAGGTTATAGGGAAAGTGAACAATTTACCAGATTCTTTCAATGCAGTGATTTAAAGAAGAGGGTGTTCCATTTTTTTTGTAACATAGAGATCTACGTCTGCCATTAAACGTCTGCCATTCTTTCAATGCCAAAATTAAATGTGTACTGTTAAAAATATTTCTAGTACCAAAGTTTGTAGGCTTACCTCTGGATCTCTGAAGGGACTCAAGTGGGAAACCTTGATTTAGGTCTAACTTGTAACTGTTTATAAGGATATTAACAAACATAATTTAGATTTATCTTTGTTTTCGAAAATTTGGATCACTATCATAACATTTGATTCAGGTGTTTCTCATTTTTAAGTCTTCCATTGCCTTTGTTCCAACCTTTTCTAAGATAATTAAAAGGGGTTGGAAGATGCTAAATTAAATGTATCATGAAAAATGTACTCCCATGAGCTGCTGTAAAGTAAATTATTTACCTACCTCTTCTTTATTATTATCTACTAGAGCTGCTGCCGAACAGTGAATCATTTAGAATGGAACACACTCATGGTCTATAAATGTCTCCATGTTTATAACCTGGGGGTTAATAAGAGTGTAGGTTAAAAGTGAGCTTGGTAGGCATTAATTAATTGGCTAAATGGGGATGTCTAGTGGTGCTCCTACCATGAAGCAAATTGAAAAGCCCCTGTGGTCCACCTGAAAAGCAACATTAATTTAAGTTTTTTTTAAAAAAATGTGGTTGCTGCTCCATTCAGATTTTTTTTTAAAACCTAAAATTGATGGTGAATTTCACTCAGAAAACACAAATGAAGAGGAGAAAATTACTCAAGCTGCCACAGTAAGCAGTACTTGCGCAAACTTGTATGTACCAGATACTTTTGGCAAAGTTTATGTACCAGTCACTGTGGGCAAACATGTATGTACCAGTCATTGTGGGCAAACTAGTATGTACTAGTCACTGGGGGCAAAAATGTATGTACCAGTCACTGTGGGCAAACATGTATGTATCAGGTACTGTGTGCAAACTTATATGTACCAATCACTGTGGGGAA
The DNA here is from genome assembly GCA_019447015.1 of Hymenochirus boettgeri. Taxonomy (NCBI): domain Eukaryota; kingdom Metazoa; phylum Chordata; class Amphibia; order Anura; family Pipidae; genus Hymenochirus; species Hymenochirus boettgeri. The sequence goes on along the minus strand of CM033476.1, from coordinate 242,310,421 downwards.
ACTTGTATGTACCAGTCACTGTGAGCAAACATGTATATACCAGTGCCAGATCACTAACAGCAACTGATTGGAAAGCTTTTAAAAGTTTTTAACTAGAGTTTACTGGTCTGAAACTGCATTTTGTATTCAACCTGATTTTATCAAATAAAGCTGTGTTTTACTTTGAAACTGGACGGCATAAGTCTTTTTATTTTTTATATGGTATCTTTTATATTGAATTGATTTGATCTTTTGGATGAGAGGAGGATCATTAAATATGCCAGTCACTGTGGGCAAACTTGTATGTGCCAGTCACTGTGGGTAAACGTGTATGTAACAGTCATTGTGGGCTAACGTGTATTTGCCAGCCATTGTGGGTAAAACCTGTATGTACTAGTCACTGTGGGCAAACATGTATTCAACAGTCTCTGTGGGCAAAATTATATGTACCAATCACTGTGGGCAAACTAGTAAGTACCAGTCATTGTGGGCAAACTTGTATGTGCCAGTCACTGTGGGCAAAATTGTATGTACAAGTCACTGTGGGGAAACGTGTATGTGAGCAAACATTGTGAGCAAACATTTATGTACCACTCATTGGTACATAACTTGTATGTACCAGTCATTGTGGAAAAACGTGTATGTGCCAGTCACTGTGGGCAACCTTTATGTACCAGTTACTTGTATGTAACTGGACATATTACTGTGTATGTCTCTCATCCTAATCCTATGTGTCATCAAATTTAATGTACCAGTCACTGTGGGCAAACTTGTATGTAGCTTGGCATGATGGCATCTTATATTTACAATTCAGTGTGGGCTGGGCATGAAGGCTACCTAATGTTGTTCAGGCACCATATTTGCCTCCACCAGCCACAGCCAAGCTTTGTGTGCCGAAGGAAGGTGTTTAAGGTGAAAAAAGGTCTAGGAACACCCCTGGAGGTGTCAAGAACCATGCCATTAGAAGGAGAAAAATATTGGATTACTGGGATTTCCAATTTTGGTGAAAATAGAAGATGAAATTTCAGCAAAACCATTTGTAATGGTACAGGAAACATGTAAGAATGGTTAAATGTCTGAAAAAAAGATTTTTGGAAGTCCTTTAAATGTTGTCATTAACAAAAGAAATTTGGCTTCAATTTCTAAACGTAAAAAAAAATATATACAGTAAATATATATGTGAATATACCATGTCATAAGCTGGGCACACACATGCAGACAGGATCTGCAATACACATATTCAGAATACACACAGCCCAAGCATTCTCTCTATGCACAGTTTAGGGAGAACGCTCGGCCCCGTGTGTTTCCCACGACCGTGGGACTACCATGGCCTAGGGAAAATGTCGGTCTTTCCCAAACTACCACGAGGCCAACAAGAATGTTCGGTAGCTGTGCGCTTGTTCGGGAGAGATGCTACACACACTGACAATAAAGCCCCAACACTGTCAGATACAACGGTCTTTATCGTTGTGTGTGTAGCTAGCTTTAGACACACATCAAAAAAGACTAATTGACTTTCTGTGTCTCCATAAATATTCAAAAACTGGTAAGGAAAAGCCCTCCCTAGAGACCACTGTTATCACTTGCATCTTAAAATACCATATAAAGGCTACAATCCATATATGATTGAAGCTAAAAAGGCACTTTCACCTAAGTGTGTAAAATGATAAAAGTGGCTATTTGAAAAGTTAACTTTAATTGTGTAGATACAAAAACATTTATTCAAGTAAACAAACATATATCCTGATTGCAATATTTAGCATACATATATGCATCCTTCCAAACAATAAGGGGCAATTTATAAAGCACGAAAATAGCGCCAAAAAATTACCGGCCACATGCGGCCGTGAAAATAGCGCTATCGCCGTATTTATAACGGCGAGCGCCATTCCCGCGATATGTATCGCGGCCGCGATGTGCTGCGGTATTAAGCCCCTTCGCGGCGATACTGTATAGTATCTGATCTGTATATCTGTACTGTATAATATTCCCGACGCCTCTCCTAAGGCGTCGGGAATATTATACCACGCGGCGGCGGGGACCACCCGCCGCCCGTTCCAGCAGCCCCTCCCAACCCGTTCCCGCATGCGGCAATCTCGGAAGGGAGGCTAGGAGGGGCTGCCGGAAGGGCCGCAGAGGTGGTCGCGACCACCCGCCGCGCACCCCCTCCCCGGCAAACCCTCCAAGCCCCCGCCCCGGCCGCTCCGGGGAGGGGAAGGAGGGAGCCGTGGGAGGGGTGGAGGCTCCCTCCAGCGGGGCCCTGAGAAGGCCTTTTGGGGCTTAGGGGGGTCCCGCAGCCTCGAACCGGACCCCCCCTCCCCGGCCCTTGTAAGGGCCCTTGCGGCACTGACAAGTGCCCTTGCGGCTCTGACAGAGCCCTTTGGGGCTTAAGGGGTCCCGCAGCTCGAGCCGGGCCCCCCCTCCCCGGCCCTTATAAGGCTCTTGCGGCACTGACAAGTGCCTTTGGCGGGGGTCCCGCAGCTCGAACCGGGACCCCCAGTGCGGCTTTTAAAGAGCCCTTGGGCGGGGTCTCTCTTTCTTCCAGTCCTGGCGACAACAGCTTCCGCCGAGGCCGCCGACCCCTGAGAGGTACCCCTGCGGCCGCCAGGGATATCCCCGGTGGGCGCCGGCGACCTCAACGAGGCCGATGTTGCCGGCGTCTTGATCGACGCGACGTCTTCGGGCTGGCGACACCAACCCCACTCAGGTCACCGATGCCAGGCAGGCTCATGCAGCCGCCAGTGAGCCCGCTGGCACCGCCGGCCTCAGCGGAGCCGATGTTGCCAGCCGCTTCTTTCTTTTTTCAGCATCTACTGCGATGGCATCTGAGTTCCGCGGCGGAAAGCTCCTTTTATATAGGTTTGCGAAAATCCATAATCCGTTTCTGATTGGTCAATTTTTTAATACTTGCTTTACATTAACCAATCAGATTTCTGGAAAGTTCTGAATCTGATTGGTTAATGTAAAGCGTATTAAAAATTGACCAATCAGAAACGGATTATGGATTCTGCAAACCTATATAAATACTTGCTTTACATTAACCAATCAGATTTTGGAAAGTTCTGAATGATTGGTTAATGTAAAGCAAGTATTAAAAATTGACCAATCAGAAACGGATTATGGATTTCAGCAAACCTATATAGAGGAGCTTTCCGCCGCGGAACTCAGATGCCATCGCAGTGATGGCTGAAGAAAGAAGGGCTGGCAACATCGGCTCCGCTGAGGCCGGCGGTGCCAGCGGGCTCACTGTCGGCCGCAGTGAGTCTGCCTGGCATCGGCAACCTGAGTGGGGTTGGTGTCGCCAGCCCGAAGACGTCGCCCAAGGGCTCTTTTAAGAGCCGCACACTGGGGGTCCCGGTTCGAGCTGGGACCCCGCCAAAGGCACTTGTCAGTGCGCAAGGGCCCTTACAAGGGCCGGGGAGGGGGTCCCGGATTGAGCTGCGGGACCCCTAAGCCCCAAAGGCACTTTTCAGTGCCGCAAGGGCCCTTAAGGGCCGGGGAGGGGGTCCTGTTTCGAGCTGCGGGACCCCTAAGCCCCAAAGGGTCTTGGTAGAGCTGCAAGGGCACTTGTAAGTGCCGCAAAGGCCCTGATAGGGCGGGGAGGGGGGTCCGGTTCGAGCTGCGGGACCCCTTAAGCCCCAAAAGGCTTTGTCAGAGCCGCAAGGGCACTTGTAAGTGCCGCAAAGGCCCTTACAAGGGCCGGGGAGGGGGGGTCCCGGTTCGAGCTGCGGGACCCCCTAAGCCCCAAAAGGCCCTTCAGGGCCCCGCTGGAGGAGCCTCCACCCCTCCCAGCGGCTCCCTCCCTTCCCCTCCCCGGGAGCGGCCGGGCGGGGGGCTTGGAGGGGTTTGGGGGGGGTGCACGGTGGGTGGTCGCGACCACCTGTGCGCCCCTTCGGCAGCCTCTCCTAGCCTCCCGTTCCGAGATTGCGCGAGCGGGGAAGGGTGGGAGGTGCTGCTGGGAAGCGGCGGCGGGTGACTCCGCCGCCGCCGCGGGGGTTGTGGCAGGGTTGGCGTGTCTCCCGGGCGGTGCGCACCACCCGCCGGGTTGCCTGCCCATCCCCGCCACGGGAGGCTAGTATCGGCTGACTTCGCCACCTTCAAGGTGGCAGTAAGTAAAACAGCCGATACTAGCCGAGCGAAACCAGTACCGCCGCTTTATAAATAGAAGCGGCGGTAACAGGTAAGTATCGCCGCAAAGGGTTAACGTTCGTTAACTTTTCGCGCCCGTTTTCGGACTTTTATAAATCGCGTTAAACGCGATTTATGCGTTAATGTCCGCGAAAACGGCTGCGAAAAGTTAACGAACCTTTATAAATATGCCCCTAAGTGTTTAAGTTCTCATATCTAAAAACTTCCTTCAATCAGGACTGATGCTGCCTGCTAGTCAGGGTGAAACGCCCATGGCTTAGAGGACATCCTGGGAGAGTAGTGATGGGGGTCTACCATAATCCCGGTGGAGTTCCCTTACAGATACAGAGGCCTTTGATTGGAGTCACTAATGATGTTTTGACAATATCGGCCTGTATGAAGTTCAGCCATTTGCATAAAAAAGAATTCCAATAAGGGAGACGTGAGTACACCAAATCGTCAAAGATTGTGCAGTGACCTACTGCTACACTGTTAACCAATATTGTACTGCTGATTATGATTAAACTATCAATCCCATCTCGGACGCACATCCCCTCCCCCATGAGCACTTCCTCTATCCCTCCGACATTGTGACATGGCGCTCAAGTAAAAGCATCCATCGTCCATGCATAGTTACTGCCCAGGGTTAGTATATAAGATATAATTGTCACCCCAGTCTTTTAACCTTATAAAGCCAAGCTCACTCAAAGTAAGTGTTTTCTAAGGCAAGGGATTAACAACGCACTAATACTGCTTTCCTCCTAACCTGGTCCATGCTCAGAACCCATACCCACAAACCTCTAACACCCAAGATCATCCTGCTCAAGCTCCGCCCATTCTAGGACATTGCTTAATGTTCTAGTACAGCAGGACTGACCCAGCAAAATCTGAGGGTTCTGAGGCTTACTACTGTGCTGGATTCTTATTGCCACAGGTAATGATTAATTAATCACAAAACGTCACAGCACACTTGCCAGAAACAGGGATCTTCAAAAAAAAAAAAAAAGGTTTTGTGCTTTCTATTCTTTTTTAGAAAAATAAAATGAATTCCTCTATTATTATTTATACATTTTTTAAAAGGTGGTTCAAATAGATGCCAGCTACATCTGTGGATAAATGTATGATTAGAGCATTCTCCAATTATGCAAAACAAAAACAATTGCCATTTGTCTTGTTTTCCTTGTTTTCCCTTTTAAAACACAAATAGTACGTACTGCTGTGAACATGTTGTTTGCAGTTATAGATTTGTCTTTCTCCTTGCCACACATTTAGCTTAAAGTGAATTCAATGTATTTAGGGCACCCTCTGCTGAGATACCTGACTGTACTGTTCTCTCCTGTAATAAGCACACATCAGACAATGAGGTTGTAAGGTAATACATTTTGGCACCTTTCCCTACTGCACCTTTTTTATAATGTCAGTGGGAAAAAGTCAGAAAGAAAAATTGAAAGATTTCTTTTTACACTACTGCAATAAATATCTTTGCTAGATATATTGTTGGCTTATATAAATCTTGCCTGTGGGCGACCATAGTGGCGCCTGATAGAGGATTGAAGCTTAGAGTGAATCAAGTTAGCCATTAAATGCACCTATGTAACCACAATTTTCATTAATTTATTAAATATTTTTCATAATGCTGGAGGAACTCATTGGTTAAGTTTGAGGTCTTTATAGATTAAGGTTAGAGATAAAGAAAACTATAGTTTTGTTCTGCTGACCATAATTTCTGCAGGAACTTATCATAATTCTGGAAATCTGAGAATTTTGACACTGGCTTTTTAACCGGAATTTTTGAATTTTCAACCGCTTTTTTACTTTCTACGTGATTTTCGACTTTTCAAACTAAAATTTCAGAATTTCTAACAACTCATTGGAGCCACTGATTTGTGAAACCTTCAGTTCGAAAATTAAACCAGGTTGTTTTAGAAAACCAGGACTGCATGTCTAATTGAGTTCACCCTTTTCCATCATATTGTTAATGCACAATAAACACCTGTTGTGTCAGGAGGTAGCTTTACACTATGAATCAAGAATAGTGAACTGTTAACAATATTAATAATGATGGACCCCGAATACAAACCTGGGTTTTTCGAACTCGCTGACATATTTTCGATAGTTATCCAATTCTCTAATCGTTAACCCTGAAATGTGTCCTTCAATTTCGGTAATCCTTGAATGTATCATTCGATTTCAATAACCCTCAAATGTAGACTTCGATTTTGGTAACCCTCAAATGTATCGTTCGGTAACCCTCGAATGTAGCTTTCTATATCTGTAACCCTCGAATGTGGCCTTCGATTTTGGTAACCCACGAATGCAGCTTCTGGTAACCTCGAATGTAGCCTTCGGTAACCCTCGAATGTAGCCTTCGGTAACCCTCGAATGTAGCCTTCGGTAACCCTCGAATGTAGCCTTCAGTAAAATTCAAATTGGCCTGTAGAAACTGGAGAATTGCCGATCGTGGGGAAAGGAAGTGTTTTAACAAGTTTTGGTGATAGTGACATGTTCCCCAGACCATTTCCCAGGTGCCACAACCATTTACAGTAATTTATAGCATATAAATTTACAGTAATTTATAGCATATAAATACTGTAAAATAGCAATTTACCATTGCTATTTTATCTGTTTTTTGAACCTTTCGAACAATTTCTCCCTATTGACTTTAATGGGTTCATTTTCGAACTTTTGAACCGAACATCAGGAAGTTTGGCCATCTCTATTTACACTGCTCTAATATTACTACAAATAAATGCTTGTAAGGTAAGAAAGAACATTAGCGTATAGGGGTGTTATTAGCTGTTAGCTTATTGTAGCTTCCGATTTTAGAAAAATGTTTCCATCCTGGGGTTATATTGCCTATACTGATATAAGACATGTCATTTTTCATGCAGGGTTTTTATTATTTTCTTATAAACATATTATTTCAAGAAATATAATTGTACTGGCCAAATTAAAATTTCCAAACTGTTGTATGATGAAAGAACAATTAGTTTCAACAACAAACACTGAGAGAATGAATATTTCACTGTGAAACTTTTTCTATGGACTAACTGTTTATTTAGTTGACAAGCTTTCAAGGGCTAAACCCTCTTCATCAGGTCAGAGCAGTACTGATTTTAACAGAAAGTAAAAAGCCAAGTAAAAAGCCAGTTCCAAAAGATAATAAGATAAGCAAAACTACAAGGGGGGAGACAGGAAAGAAAAATAAAGAGCAAAATGTGCCCAGGAAAGTGTAAAGTGTAATATTGCCAAGGAGGGCAATAAAATGAGAGATAACAGAATAGTGAAGTGGTCAAGAAATCTCATTACCACTTCACTATTCTGTTATCTCTCCTATTTTATTACCTCTACATTTTCCTTGTCTCATTTTGCTTCTTACTGTTTGTTGTTTTTTGTTTTTGTTTTTTGGTCTCCCTGCCTTCTCTTTCCCCCTTGCATTTCTTGACCACTTCACTATTCTGTTATCTCTCCTCTCATTTTATTGCCCTCTACACTTTCCTGGGCACCTTTTGCTCTTTACTTTTTTTTTTGTCTCCCCCTTGTTGTTTTGCTTATCTTATTATGTTTTGGAACTGGCTTTTTACTTTGTTAAACCTTTGTTAAATCAGTACTGCTCTGACCTGATGAAGAGTGTTTAGCCCTCGAAAGCTTGTCTACTAAATAAACTTAGTCCATAGAAAAAGTCAGTACTCTTATTTTTTACATAAATATTTCACCAGTTCTAAAAAAAATCTGAAGTAATTCATTTTGTTCCGATGCTCTAGATGAAAGAACGAGAGTTACATATGGATTTGTAAGCATACGGCATGTGACCGGATTTTAATAAAAGGTGACCAACCTTGACATTCTCCTGAAATAAATTTACTCTCTATTGATTTCTGGCCTATGATAACTAGTCTTAGCTGATTCATTTCTCATACTTAAATGGGAATCAGTGAGCCACCCCTGAATAAAACAAAGAAATTAAAATATTAATCAAAATCAGATAAATGAGGGAAAAGGCTCAATGCTGCCCTGGTGCCTAACTAATTATTGTGAACAGATTTGGTCTGTTCACCTCTGTGCTGAGCCAATATTACTCCCCTCCCCTCATACACACACACACCCCTTTGGTTGATCCAACATCTCTAGCCTTACCTATGGGACAAACTTTAATTAATCCTTAGTTACTTTTGTAATTGCACCTTCCTGAGGGACAGCCTGACTAGTCAGGAATATTATTTTAAACATACACTGTAAACAACATTCATCCTCTAGAGAGAAGTTCATGCAACCTGCTTAACCCCATCTGCACTGACTATTAAACCATTTGCAGAAGCTCCCAGCAAGCTATTTTCCTTTTAATCTCATCTGTTCATATTTAGTCTGTGTGCTAAAATAAGTATCATTGGGAAGAGATTTACACCCACCCAGTAATATAATTGCTAACAGACTGCTTACATAGAAAACGTGTTGAATTTCCACATCTCAGAGTGGCATTTAGTCTGAACAAAAACACTTGCTAATAAACCACGTGGTGTAAGATTGCTAGATTATGTCGATATTGTCCACTTACAATATCGTATCAACTTTAAGACCTTTGGAATCAAATTGCAGGTATGTCTTACACAATGACCTCCTTGTAAAATGCTGAGTTTACTCCCATGCTCCTGTTTCTATCCATTAAGATATCAAGGCATCATTACACCAGTATTAGGAAATATAAAACCAATTCATTAATATAAGATACAGATTTGTATACACACTTAGTAACATAGTGGTAAAGGTTAAAAAAAGATATATAGCCATCTAGTTTTTACCCTACCCATGATGCCAGCTTAACAGTACATATAACCTTTTCCCCCTACCTAACAGTACATATATTATGCAGGCAATACACAAAGGGGCAATTTACCCAGAAGCGCTGGGCAAATTTATGGAGTTAAAGTTGCGCTAACCGGTTGGCTACCGGTTAGCGTGATTTTAACTCCATATTAGCTTCGGATGTGTGGGTTACGTGTGATTCAATATTGCGTTTGCGCTAGTTTTAGCGCTGGATTTTAACGCTAGTTAACAGCTGGCGTTAAAATCCCGCAGGGAGTAAATCCCTTTTCGGGATTTACCCACATTAGCAAACGCAATATTGAATCGCGTTCAGGACATTTAGCCAGAGCGATAGCGGCTCTGGGTAAATGAGCCTGAAAGTCTTTCAGATTCCAATTTTGATGGCTTTGAAATATTTATAGAGAATCTGAAGTTCTTGAAGTCTGTCTACAATTACATAACTCACAGAAATGTTTTGCATGACATTTCTGTTTGTACATGTATGTTTCATTAACATTCTGCATCTGACTATTATTTGGCATCTTCCCCAAATACTGACTTCAATTTAATTTAATCAAGGGTTTTCCCTTGAAACCTCTGCTCAATGCTCCACCCTTTAAATGACTAAACTGGCTCTTCATAGTTTCCAGGATAGTAAAACCCCATCTTGTTACATTAGCACAAATGTTTAGTAGCTCAGCTGTCAAGCATTCAGCCTCTAAACAAAAGAAACTGGAACTTCTCTACATAGCAGAAAGAGAAAAAATAAACTACGGGTGTCAGCCATTAATTAATGCAGCTTCAGAAATTCAAACCAGAAACCAGCTAAAACATAACTTTCCTTTTATCAAATAAAAACAACTCTTTAAAAATAAAGAAAGGGAAAAAACCAACAGGTTCTCACGTCTGACTGGAGACTTAAGTCCAAATTCTACTTAGCTGCACCTAGCTGCACCTGCACTCCTAGAGGACTTGAGGTGCACTCTGCATCTGCTGAGCCTGAGTTGCTCCATCTAATAACAATAAATTCCTAGTTAGATGGAAAATCTTCAGTTTACCTCACATGTATCAGGCTGAGGCCACACTACAATGCATCAAGAATGCACGCTTTCTGTGCGTTAGCACAAGTTATTTTCGCGTTTGCGTTAGCGTTTTTGCTATCTTTAAAGTGAAAACGCAAACGATTGTGCAAAAAAATGCTCACCGCTAAACGCGAACGGACGCACAATCGCATGTGATTCGGAAATCGCAGGAATGTTCGCGTTCCCGCGATTTCCGTGTTAGCGAAAATCGCGAACGCAAAACGCAAACGTGCGAAAAACGCGCTAGTGTGGCCTAGACCTTAAACATGTTTTTAATCTTAATTTATTCCTAGGATATATTTTAATTATCTCACTACATATAAATTCAAATAGTCACAAAATATTTGATAAAAATGTTAACTTGTTTTTTTCCTACCAAAAGGTCAGTTTAATTTGGTGTCTCCAGTCCGGTGATTCCAATTTCTAGATCCTTCAAATAATTTGAAGGCAAACTATTCTTATTGGTTTGTATTCCAATCAGATTATTTTTGAAAGAATCTGTTTCCAATCAAAATTGGTTACAGTCAGATTTCTGTAGGAATCTTAGTGTAACCACCCAGAATTTGTTATAATCAGATTTTTTCAGAAATAAGCTCAATAAGCTTTTAGGAACTTACACATGCACAGAGGATTAAAAAGCAGACAATAATTATACATCATATATATATTATACATATTTCTCAGACACAAAAAGCAAATGTCCAAAAAAACTGGTAGGCATTAGAGATGTTTGAATTTTATAAGGAAGTTTGGAAAATTTGGTAAAAATGATACAGAAACTTACTCTAAATGGCTCTGGGACCTGAGAAATGGTCTGGGGAACAGACAATCAGATTCTTTCAGAAAGAATCTGATTGTAATCAATTCTGATTAGTACCAATCAGATTTTTTCAGAAAGAATTTGACTGGTATACTAACCAATCTGATTCTTTTCCAGTCAGAAATTGGTTACAACCAGATTCCTTCAGAAATAATTTGAGTGATTAGAATACCTGAAATAATAGGATTGTAACCAATTCTGATTGGAAACGAATCTGATTGGTTTGTATTCCAATCAGATTCTTTTTGAATTAATTTCATTGTTTCCAATCAAAATTGGTTACAGTCAGATTCTTTCAAAAAGAATCTGATGTGTATGCTTTCTGGAAGAATCTTTATTGTAACCAATCAGAATTGGTTATAATCAGATTTTTTTAGAAATAAGCTCAATAAGCTTTTAGGAACTTATGCATGCGCAGTGGATTAAAAAGCAGTCAATCATTGGCTGCGATGTCAGCAGTCAAAACCTTTATTGACTACATGGAGACTGGCATGGAGGAAGAAAGGAGCCAGCTTCCTCTGCCAGAATGGGGGCAATAATAATCCTTAAATCCTGGTTTGTAATACATCTAAAAATGTGCTAAATATATCAGTTGGAATTGAGGGCAGGTAACTGACAAGTGAACAGGTTTTTTTTGTTTTAAGGGTGAACATGCCCTTTAAACATAATTTCGTACATCGTAAAGTTTAATTTTCTATAATATGTGTAACCTTGTAACATTCATATTAGTATAAAATGGAATTCTCCCATTATAAGCCTGCATGAGGGTGTGCGTACACCCTGTTAACAGAAATATGTATAGTGATGTACGCAATAATATGCCAGCAATATTATGTTTAAGCAGACAAAGCCCAAAGTGATTTAAAGTAGAAATACTTCTTCAGATTACTTGCAAGTCTGTACTGAATAGCTTTTTAAAAACTCATCACATATCTAGTATTTGGATCAAAGTAGCCAGTTCACTTTATTTGTGTTGTAAAATGGATAAATGCATTTTCAATCTATTTAACATGCTAGAATTTTACTGGGGCTTATACACAGAAAAAACTCCCTATAGCTATCTAGACAAAAATAAGATACTTATAAAATACCAGGGTTTCATTTTCTGTAAAATACTTCTATCTAAATGCAGATTCTTTCTCATTCCTCAGCAAAGAGCAGTGAAATACATACACAGAAAGAATATCTTTGCTGTGTCAAGACTTTTCGATAGGAATTGTGTTTGTAGGACAAATATTTTAATTGTATTATAACAAGAAACATGTTAAATAAAAACAACAACTTTTTCCCTTTACAGTAAGACAGGAGGATATCCGCAAACACAATAATGACTCTCCACATGTGGTGGGCAAGCACCACTTGCTTCACCTATAGGCAAGCCCATATTTGTCAGGATGCAAGCAATGCATCACCAAATATGATAAAGTGAAGGTATTTGTGGTAAAGCCAATGTAACAGACATCCCATCCTGCCATTTGAGGCTTCCAGGCAGGGTGGGGACATGGCAATGGGGATGTGACATCATTTAGGGGTGGACGGAGGCAGAGTTAGGAGCCAAATTTGTGGAAGGAGGCGGACTAAGGGCATGATGGGGCATTCTGGGGGTGTGATAGTTCAGGTAAGGAGCGTTCCTGGGGAGGAGGCTGACTGTCTTTGTAGTTGCAGGAGTTTGGGGTCATCTTGCAGCAATGAGGAGACCCCTGTGACTTCCGGGAGGGGTGGGATACCTGAAGTAACCTACAAATTACCAGAAATAAAGTAACAGAGATAAGCGCACAATAGAATGATCAGACAGTTCAAGGTTGGTAAGAAAGTGCAATAATGATGTACAGAGGAGCAAAAGTCAGGAAATAAAGCTGAGTCAATAATATAGACAAACTTTTAGAAGCACACCAGGTACAGATTTCAGGCAGAAATCTGCTCAAGATCAATAATGCAAATGGTGTATTCGGTTGCACCATTCGTCTATACGTTTGTGGCCAGATTAGGACTTAAGACAGAAACTAAATTAAAATGACCTCAGGATTCAAGCAGATAATATCAACATGGAGAGTTTTGTTTTCTAGTTATAGATAATGGCCAATAACTCTGACTCTTCATCCCATTATTTAAAAAAAAAAAAGATGTTTCAGATATTATTAATGTAGGTCTCCACTGTACCAGAAGTTGAGACTTCATAAAGTTCGGTCTGTTTCAAACTTTCAGAATTCAGTGAAAGTTCGAATTCGGACCCAATAAAGTAAATGGGGGAGTGATAGTTCGAAAAGTTCAGAGGATTTACAGCTAAATTAACAATGGTAACTTACTTTAAATGGCTGTGGCACCTGGGAAATGGTCTGGAGAACATCTCACTGTCACCAAAACGTTTTAAAACACTTTTTAAACACAAGTGGGAAATTGTCGGGTTTTACACAAGCTACTGCACATTCGAGGGTTACGGCCAATTCGAGGGTTACTGAACAATACTTTTAAGGGTTACCGAAAATAGAACCATAAATCTGAGGGTTACCGAAATCGAACAATACTTTCGAGGATTATCGAAAACGAACAATAATTATCGAAAATACAGCCTTGAGTCTGAAAAATTAACTAGTTCTGTTTTGTGTCCATCTCTAACCACAAGTATTAAAGTGTGAAATTGTTAGGTTAGAAATAGGTGTTTTATTTTTTTGTTAGTACCTCAATGGTAATAAACACCAGGAGATTATGTTGAAAAGAGAATAAAAACAAGTTCAGGAACAACACAGAATTGCAACTTTTCTTTGTTTAACAAAATCTAGAAATTGCAGCAGTGTCTGTGCAAAATAACTGTGCAAAAGAATAAAAGTTATCAACAGAAGTTTCACAGAACTTATTTAAGCTCCGAAACTCTGATTTGGAATTTGTGGAATTTTTGTGTATTCAATATCATTTTAAAATTTTCAATAGGAATTTCTGATTGAAGCTGCTGCCATCTAGAGTCACACCAGGGCAGCTGATGCACTCCTAAAGTACTTTTCTCAATAAGGCTAAGTAAAGTCAATTCCACAAGCCCGTTTTCATAAATACAGAAATCAACTCAAAAAGAACCTCATTAACATTAACCAATAACTAAAATGTTAGTGTCATTCAAATTTTTTGGCGCCACAATGTTAAAATTTTCTGACTTTAGAATTAGAATTAGAGTTAGAATTTCTTCATTTAATTTTTGCTGCAAAATGATTAAAGGAAATTCAACTTTGTTTCAGTTTTAGTGATTCATATGTGTTCCACTGACCATTTCCATCTACAGTAAGTTACCATGCTTTATTTAAAATTACTTTACTTTTTTTCCCCCGTTGAACAAACTGTACCCACATCTCAGAAGTCAGTAGTAAACAGTGTTACTGGTAGAGATGTTCAAAACTGGCGAGTTTCATTCCGTTTTTCAAATTTTTAGAATTCCGAAAAAAATGTGAAAATCGGAAAATTCCAAAATTAAAGGACAATTATACTCACCTTCCCTTCGCTCCAGATCTTCATGTAGTAACTTTTACCCAGGGTGAGGACCTGAACCGCTAGGTCCTCACCCCGGGATTCACGAAACCTTCAGCAGCGTGTTGCAGCAACGCTGCTCTTGTAGGCTCCGCCCCCTCCTCCCCGTCGGCGACGAGGCCAATAGGAAGGCACGCTCAAGCTTTGCTGCAACACGCTGCTGAAGGTTTCGTGTTAGAAATCCCTGTTGGAGCAACACGTAACTGTCTGATATACTGAATCAGCTCTTCTCTTGACTGGTTAAGTCTAATATTAAGATATCTAGCAACACAAACAAAAAAATCATTGATGCATTTTTTGGACAGGGTGGACCTTAAGCATAGGTCTTTACTTTGTTTATAGAGAAACTTTGCAGTACCTGTGTCCCAGGAGCCAAACACACGCCCACTTTTATGTGGTGCACACACACCTGGTTAAAGGTCCGTATCCTCTACGGAATAGTTCCACATACGAAAAATGCAAGTCCAGGTAGGCTACCGAATATTGTTCCATAAAACTTAGAATCTTTATTCAAACATTTAAAAACATGTGAGCGACCAAATACACAGGATACAAGGAGAGCGTTGAACATTGCAGGTTTACCTTACCTCAATTAAACATACAGCATATAACCCAGCTGATCCATTTGGATTTAGAAATGGAACATAATATTACATTTTTAACTGTGCTATTATTATCAATGATAAAGAATGAAGTTTCATTAAAAAAAGAAAGCTATAACTATTTTTTCTGTAAATAAATAAATACATAAAATGACAGATTATTAAGTAGGAAAGCATTGTTTCCTTTGCTGTTCCATTCTTCATATTAAACTGCGAAATATCTATCCCATCCCTCTTTTTTAGTTGTTGAACTCACATTTATTTCATCTGTATTATAATTGTTAGAATGTACTTATTTTCCATGCAATTTATGTTAGACGGGCAAAGATCTGCATACCCAAGGGATAGATATAAATAGATATATACTGAACATACTGGTATACGTTGTAGAATAATAGCAAATAAATATAGCTTCATTCCTGTTTAGCTGAAAGCAGGACATACTGAAGCTAGTTAATATGTACTGAGTCAACAACACTTGTGTGAAATATTCACAGTACATTTTATATTACATATTTGTATAACTCCTCACAGTATAAAATGTTTTGCAGTGTGGCGATAGTGAAACAACACTAACACAATCTAATTTCCTTGTCCCTAGTACCAATGCCAGCATGGTGTGCCAGTCATCAGGGAGTTTTGTAGTGTTCCAGTAAGTTAATTAGTAATATTTCTGAGTGGTCCAGTTAAGATCAAGGTGTCTATTGGCCATAATTGCAGCTCGCCTGTGATAATGATAATTTAGTGTAAGGTTGAGCATCTGCCTCCTGGTCCTTTTTAGTCCTGGGGATGATGAAATATTCCACGCAGCATAATGAGATGAAACATATGTTCAGTCACTAATAGAGAAAAAATGTCCATGGAATGAAACTGAGATTGTTTTTATCCATGTAAGGAACACTGTGTTTCTGGATGACAGATTCTATTTGTTTGTGAGGGATTTTGCAATCTGTTGGTCTGTATTTGTTCGTTTTTAGGGACACATTGAAGACTGTTGCTAATTTGGGGATTTTTTTAAGGCTATGATATGTTAAAGTTTATTTTAGCAGTATATTTTTTAACAACAGTAAAACTTTTAACTGACTTATTGGGTAAAAGTTAGTAGGCTATTCCCTTTTTATTTTCTACATTAATTACATTTGTTTTATTTTCTTTACTTTTCTGGTAGGTAAACTAAAGGTGCATATTTGAAATGAACGCAATGTTTCCAAATGTTAATTACACAAGGGTACACACATATTGTTCCAACCAACCTAACACTGCAATATTTCAGTCACTTGGGACAAATACTTGAAATATTTCAGAACCGCAATTTTTTGTGTTTGATTTTGACAAACATGTCGGTAAATTTCAACTGATTGTGTGGTCAACAGACCATGTTTGATTGGTGTGACTTTCCCCTTTCCCTCTTTCAGACTCCTTCTTTTTGGTATCTGGGTATAACTGAAAGATGACTGGAAATGAATGTCATTCTGTACAGACATATGACACAAGTCCTGTCTGGATGCACAGACAGTAAAAATAAAACACCATATAAGAACAAGAGGCTCTGAGCTGCATTTCCAAACATACATCACTTTTCTATACACCTTTACTTGTCTCAAGGATTCAAATCTCATTCCCAGTATTTAGGATGGAGACATTGTTATTAAAGGGCATCTATAGTGAAAAAAACCAATGCCCCATTGCAAAGTTAAATTCATTAACTCTGTGCTACCTTTCTCCTACCTCTGTCAGTGACTTTGTTTTTCCATAGTGTTGAACTCTCTGCAGCACTCCCCCCTTCCCCCTACCCTCTGTAACCTACTCCATGTCTTAACACCGGCTGCCCAACAAGCTTCTCATGTGCAGTGGAAGTTAAAGTTTGACCTCCTCAAAACCCAACCAGTGGCCAATAGAAAGCAAGCTGTCCTGGAGACACGGAAGAAGGAGAACAGTACAATTTACTGCTACAACTCTTTCTTTGTGACCCATCATCAAACAGTGAAATCTATCAAGAAGGGGGGTCAAGTGCAGCCTTATCTCTGCAGTGAAAGCTACCTCTCTCCCCCTGCTAGTGTTCTTATCTCTAAGTTTGTAACAGAGCAGAGAGGAGGGAGGGACTTGAGCAGGGAAGAGGATACCATCACAGGGATTTGATTGACAGTACAAGTAGGAGTAGAGGAATGCAATCACGTCTTCTTCTTGCAGGGAATTATAGAACACATGGAAAGAAAGAAAAAAAAAAAATTTTCCCACTATAAGTTTCCGCATTTAATATTGGTAAGATCTAAAAATATAAAAATATATCTAAAGTTTGGAAAATGGCTTCATCTTTAGGTGATCCTGGAGGCATGGTTGATCAGAAGAGCATAAAAGAGTCCCCTGGGTCTGATGCAAATAGCCGAATCCACCATCTGGTACAATATTTTGTTCTTTTGGGTCAAAGTTTTGTCGAGCAGTCATCAATAGGCTGCATAATCTAATTATTGGAGGTGTAATATTTTTCCACAGACAACTGTTTACTGTTTACTGATCGGTAGGCTGTCACTCGGGAAGATAGGATCAAAACTGACCCATGTGTACCAAGCCTTAGAATGTCTCTGAAATCTTGGAAAGAGATTTAAATATATTTCTTTGTTTTTCTTGGGCAATATTCCGTAGCATAAGCATTTATAGAACCTAAAGGAGGCTTTACTATATGCCATGGTAGTGTTCTTCAATAACTATATTTTATTTCTTGTACTTAATTTGTTTCTTTGTAGGCATTAGGTAAAAGTGGGTCTGGTGTATGTATCTATTTTCTGTACGGTGAGCCACTAGGGATCACTTATTTTCTCATGTATTAAATACTTGTGTTTGATGTGTACCA
Source organism: Hymenochirus boettgeri (assembly GCA_019447015.1). Taxonomy (NCBI): domain Eukaryota; kingdom Metazoa; phylum Chordata; class Amphibia; order Anura; family Pipidae; genus Hymenochirus; species Hymenochirus boettgeri. The sequence continues at coordinate 242,292,640 of CM033476.1, read as the reverse complement.
GCATTACATAGGACAAAGGGATAACCTCCCAAACATGTTGTTTGTCACTGAATAAAGAGAACTCCCAGCAGTATCATTCTATCCTATTTTATTTGCATTATTAGGAGATTTTTTTCTTGTGCCTTGGGAAAAGGCTTGGAACAGACTCATGAATGTATCAGCTGTGTGAAACTTACATATTATGTGCATGCATATGTAATCCCAAGTATAATTAGGGAAAGTATACATACTTTTAAGTTCTAATGCAGGGTTCAGTATTCTTTCATTTAGGGCAATAATAAAAAAAAACATGTCATGGAAACAGGGTTTAAAAAATATTTGCTAAATTAATTTGTGATACTGCTTAGGGGCCTTATTGTAGTTACAGACACTTTGTCAGAATTAGATATAAAGAACAACTCATTGTTTCAGTAACTGCATAGGCAAATACTGTGAAACCTTCTTGCACTTCTATAAACACATTTATTTATGGTACAGTAAAAAGGGTTTTCAAGAAAGGAAATGGTTAATGTTCAGATTTATTCCCTCCCATCAGTTACATAATTAATATTTGAAATAAACCCATCACTGCATATGTGAAATGGTTCTTCTATAGATGTATAGCTCTGTTTCACCCCTTTTTTTATGTATAAATGAACAGTAAATATAATGTAATATTTAAGTTTTTTTGCAAATGAGGCTTATTAATTCTAAAAATTAAAACAAAAAACGATGACATGATAGACTACTGATGGAATTCACAATCCACAATAGTTTGAATGATTCAATTTCCCACAATAAATATAATTTTATTTAACAATATTAGTGACATATTGAGGTCTCCTGATGGACCCGTTTTCTCCATTAATATGATTATTCTCTTGCTGTAAGAATCAAAGGGTCACGTTGCACGTTGCAAAGGGTTAGAGCATTATCCTACTTACTAAGGTGATCTCCTTTAAAAAGGATGTAGTTCTAGTCCCTCCGGATGCTTTGATTTTCATTAAATTCATTATAAATATCAGTGAGAAATCAAAATAGTTTTGTTCCTGATTGAACTATAATCTCCAACAGAGGTGTTTAAATTAAAACAAATAAGCCATATATCACTACAGGCCATTCAAGCCCATTACTAAAGCTCATCCATTCTCCCCAAAACTGCTGATTCTTGATTCTCGACATGGCCTATATTAGACAAATCCCATTAGTTCTTGTGTATGCCTACTTAAAGAGAGCCATTGCTAGACCAAGACTGTCTCTTCAGAACTTCCCTGTACAGACAAGAAACTAATATTGTAGTGGCCTTCAGAAGACAAGTAAAAAGCATCTATGATTCCTGCTGTGCCATATTAACATAGGCAAAGTCCCTGCTTGTTTTGGTATGCTCTCCCTACCTGCAGTTATTATGACTGACTTATCCAATCATATAAAGATTGATTTCTGGCAAAATAATTATTTAATAAACCAGCAGTTTTTTCAGTATCTTTAGCAATCTGTCCAAACATTGGCAGGTCTCTGACAGTTTTAACCACAAATTAAGGACGGGGTTTTACTGCATTTTCCCAAAAAATGCAGTTCTATTTTAGGTATTTAAATGGTTTTGCAGTGACTCAGCAGAAGACATCTGAGAATATTACAAATGTCTAAAATCCAGGGCCAGTCAAATATTTTTTTTTATTTTCTGGCAGAGAAAATCATATCTGAAGGCATCTTTAAACCATCTATTAGAACATTTAAAATGGTAAAAATGTTGAGTGTATTTAATTATCGTGATTCTAAAACAAGCTTAGACTAAAATCTATGTTAGTTTAATGTGTTTATAATTGTAAAGGCTCAAAACTACAAGTAATTATACAACCAGACCTTATTCATTCAACTTTCATTTGCAACCTTGAGTGATAACACATAAGCTGATGGTATTTTTCTGCACATGGAGGGGTCTTTTTATCAGGTTACAGAAAAAGCCACTAGAATAAAAAGTCACATAATTGGCATGAAATTTTACTAATGGTATTCCTGTTATTGTTCACACACAATTGCCTGCTCAGTGTGATGCCAAGTCTGAATCTGTTTTAATCCATGCAAATGCAGTTAAGAAAAAGGTGTGGTTACAGCAAGTTTTGTGATCCTCCTTGCAAGCTGAAATGAAAGCAGCTCCACCTGCTCATTCCAGCAAATATTGAGAGATATTAAAGAAACAGTCAGGGTTATTCAATAAAAGTTCTTATCGTTTAAAATGGTGCTTATTTTGCCCCAACCAATCAGGTCTTATTTAACATTTGAAAGTTAACATCTGATTGGTTGGGACAAAAATAGCACTATTTTAAACAATAAGAACTTTTATTGAATGTATTTTTTTTTTTTTTTGGAGAGAGAGAATACAGTTGTCATATAGATTTCTATTTTAATTGGTTTTTAAAAGAGCTCCTAGATCTAAATTGGTGTTAATATCTGTACAGAAATGGTTAGGATTTAAATGTTCTGTTAATTATTTTTTTCAATTTTTTTTTACATTAATTATTAATTAGGAAACACGATAGAGCATTAATATATCTAATTACAAAAATATGCATTTGCATTAAGAAATTTACATTGATTATTAACAGTCTGTTCAAAATGTATGCCCGTAATTATTAAATACACAAGGAGGCAAGTCAAAGCTTGGGGTTTATATTTCACAACAGAACGACTTGTGTTGGATCAGTGCAAAATAGTGCAATATTGTACAGTCAATTCACTTATTTTCCAATATCAGCAAGGTTATTTCTACCTATCTGCATATATTTGGCATTCCTAAAGCACCAGCCACACACCGGCAGAGCGTTACAGTCAAGAACCACGCGAGTATGGGGGTTCGGACCAAGCGCCCATACACATGTGATTGTCTTCTGGAACTCAGGTGTTATGGCCGAGGGAAATTTGCCATGTGTACGAAACTTAACAGTGAGAGGTGTAATGTATTGTTTGTTGGGCTTTAGTAATACAGCAGACTCTAAGTTCCAGGCAACTGTGTACATTTGTGTAAACTTATTTACATGCAAACACAAATACAGTCTAAAAATATTGTTCTTTAATGATGATAAATTTTTTTTTATCAGTTAGCTAAAGCTGCTAAAAAAGTGAGCAGGAAACTCCAAATACAGGAAGAGAGTAAGAAAAGATTTCATTTGTTTGTAGCCAGATAATACATGGATCAGCGAGACACAAAACAGGAACCTTGCTATTTATAACTATGCAACTGGCCCTGTCATGTCTCATCATAGCATGGCTGACAATAAAGGCTATAGACATCATTGGCTTTCTATACTTTTCACACCTTCCACTGATGACAGCTCTGTGCAAAAGCAATTTCCTGGGCAATAAACTTTTTAAAACTTTTTTGTATGCTACATCTGAACAATAATTTACACAAGTTGTTCCTTTAAATGTAACAGTCCACTTCATTTACTCAGCACGAAAACATATATACAATTTGGGGTTTCGGTATAATATCCCTTTAAAATTTATAGTGTCAGTGTAATAAGTAGAAACTAAATTGTTTATAAGGCAGTTACATGTATGGTTTCCCTGACAGCACCAGACAGGGAAAAGAGCACTTATGGATGCAAGCATAATATTAATACATGACAACAGCACTCTGTAAAGCTCTGTGCTGCCTTTAATGTGGGATATTCAGTTTATTTGCATGTATAATAACAACATAATATTATTATAATAATATACACAAAAGTGAAGTGTTTTCCTTTTTTAAATTTATTGCTCCTTCAGTTTCCCTCAAATATACATTTCCCATGCCAGCAAAGTGTAGTTTTATAGCATTTTTTATTTGATGAGAAATATATAGGCCAGCATGACCTTGTAAATACCAATTTAATCAAAGGGTCTGATATTGTCAATCGGGAATCCTCTCTTTATTAGCCCCTAAGTTAAAACCTACTGGCATTAATTGTCCATAAAAAACACTAACAATTATTGCCTATAGGGAAGTATATTAGAAAAGATTTTAACAGTAGTGCAAGTGGATTATATTTATTTTATTAATTAATAATTTTTTTCATTAACTAATGGTAAATGGATGACTTGATTGCTTTGGTTCTCAATTGAGTATATTGAATATTCCCAGACACTTCTCAACGATAAAAATAGAAAGTGCTATTTGTATGGCCCCCAGTATTTGGAAAATACAGATTTTTTTTACATTTTCAAATGTGATCTGTCTATTGGAACAATGTTATCTGGTTACTTTAGTTCCCCTTTAAATGGCTTATCCACCCTACAATCTAAAATCTACACATAGATTAAGCACCCACACATAACACAAGACTGCAATATTTCCACAGTTCAAAGATTTGTCTGCAGGCAGCTATTCATCCCAATGTTTGCTGCCCCTTCTCTTGTGCTTGCTGGTCCTCAACCAGATGATGTCATGGTAAATGATTGAATGCTGCTCCCTGAGCTGCCTCCACTGTGCATGTGTAAGTGTGAAAGAACTTGTACAACTTTAAGAAGAAGCAGCAACTTCTACAGAAGGGTGAAGTGATCATTGGGATAAATAGCTGCCTTCAGAAACATCTTTAAACTGTGAAAGTATTGTGGTATTAGTGTTGGGGGGTGTATATGTATATTGTGATGTATGTTACACTGTGTCCTCCTGTACAGTGTACCAATCACCCATCAATGGGTAGTAGGGGCTTGAGAAAGGATGTTGGTTCGAAACATGTAGCACACATGTTTGGTTCAATAAAGACATCTTGTTTCACAGCTTGAAGTCTGTGCTATTTGTAAGCTACACTTATACCTTCACTTACTTGAAATACTTAACCTGGACCAGAGATACCAGGAAGTGTAGCCTACAGCATCTACGTTGCTCTTTGGTTTAGAGGGTCCCTATTCTCTTTGTGTGTGTGTGTGTGTGTGTGTGTGTGTGGCCGGGGGGGGTCTAGTGAGAACGAACATACCAGGAAGAACTTTAGTAAAGAGAAATGCAAAGAAGTGCAGCGAAAATAAAAAATATCACCATTAAAGGACAACAATATCAAAAATAATATCATATATAGTACAGTATTTGAGGTTGAATAAAGACATACGTCCATCTAGTCCAACCCATTTAGCAATATCCTGTTTTACTGCCTAACTGTTGATCCAGAGGAAAGCAAAATAAAAAAAATAAAAAATAAATTAATGAAGGGGAAAAAAATTCCTTCCTGACTCCAAGTGACAATTGGAAATTTCCCTGGATCAACTCTACTTAATGTATGAATACCAGTAACTTGCAACATTCCTTGTTTGCAGAAACTCATCCAGCTTTTTTTTTAAAAACTAACCAATGAACCTGCAATCACAACATTCACTGGAAGACAGTTCCATAGCTTTACCGTTTTAACAGTGAAAAACCCTTTCAGAACTTGAAGCCTTAACTTTCTTTCTTCAAGTCTTAAGGGATGCCCACGTCTCCTCTTACATGCTCTATTTGTGAACAATGCCCCAGATAGTTTATTGTATGGCCCTTAATGTATTTATACACAATAATCATATCCCCATGCAAGTGCCTTTTCTCTAGCGCACATAACTGTAATTTATCTGGTCTCTCTTTACATTCAAGCACCCCAATCCCCTTATTAATTTAGTTGCCCTTCTCTGAACCCTTTTCATTACAAAGATGTCCTTTTTCTACACAGGATTCCAAAATTGCACTGCATATTTCAAATGAGGCCTTACCAATGCTTTGTAAAGAGGGAGAATAACATTTTCCTCCCTTGAATCCATATCTCCCTTCAAATAAGACAATACCATGCTGGCTCTAGCTGTTTCTGCCTGTCACTGCTTGCTACTGTACCTTCAAGTTTGTTATCCACCAAAACTCCAAGATCCCTTTCCAACAGGGAGTCACTTAACACAGAGCCATTTATAGTATAAGCAGCACAAGGATTTTTAAGTCCAAAATTTATCAACATTGAATCTCATCTGCCACCATCTGCAGCCCAATGTGACAATCTATCTAGATCCCCCTGCAACGATTGCACATCCTCTGAAGTTTTTAATGGTTGACAAAGTTTTGTGTTGTCAGCAAACACAGAAACCTTGCTGACAATACCCACTTCCAAATCATTAATAAACAGATTAAATAGAAGCAGCCCCAACACAGAACTCTGTGGCACCCCACTTAGCACTTTAGTCCATATTAAGTAAAACAATAGTAATGGCTGTTAATATATTTGGGATCTAACAGTAGCATGTGGGTCAAAAAGTCTAATATATAAAATATATATATATTTATGTATGTATAATATATATATATATATATATATATATATATATATATATATATATATATATAAAAACATATTGTAGAGGCACTCACAGGTCTTCTAAAATGTAACTTTTATTATGGATGCAAGTAAAAACGTGTATCAACGCGTTTCGGCCAACAACTAAGCCGTCCTCAGGATATGACGTAATAAGAGTGAGACACACTTAAATACCCTAGTCCCTAATACCGCCCCTAGTGAGAATAAAAACAATTAACAATGATTTAAAAACAATAAGAAACATATAAATATTATATAAAAAAATAAGCAATCAGTCATATGCCATATACAATGTATACATGCAGTCTAATCATAAAAGCTGAACTGAAGAGAATGTATAAAACTGTAGAATGCCAAAAAAGACAAGCAATAGGTGTAAGGAAAACCAAATGGAAAAGAAGAGGAATCCCTAACCATACATATGTAGCAAGATGTTCATAGGAAACAAAGTGAAAAACAGTAGCTCATAAGAAACAATGTAAAGACAACTGCTCGTTAAGACCACCTGGAGTAAGAGTGTTAAGTTGGTGAATCCAGCGTGCTTCTTTCTGAAGAAGTAATTTGTCATGGTCAATATTTGATTTGGTTTCAGCTCTGGTTAACCCATCAATCACCATACATTTTAGAGAGGACAGTGGATGCCCCATTTTTTTAAAATGACGGGCAACCGACAAATCCCCATACTTAGAATCTGTCACTGCCATATTCGAAGAGCTAAGGGCTGTTCTTATCGAGGAGCGATGATTGGCCATCCTCTCTTTAAACATGGTTTTGGTTTTGCCAATGTAGTATAAACCACATGGACATACTATGACATATATAACAAATTTGCTGTCACATGAGAATCTTTGCCTAATAGGTATCCTCCTGCCATTGTGTGGGTGGGCAAAATCTTTGCCCGTGAGCATCGATCGGCAGGTAATACAATTAGGGCAGCGATAACAGCCATACTTGGTTTTAGCATTAATCCAAGGGCTGGTGACAGTCCCTGCCATATCTGGTGTATCTTTCAAGTCAGTGTGTACCAAATAGCTGGCCAAATTCCGCCCTCTTTTGTATGTGTGTCTCAAACGGGTATGTTGGAATGGAAGCTGTTTATCCTTAGTAATAAGCTTCCAATAATCATTCATAATGGTTTTTATGTTTTTACTGTGAGGAGTAAAAGTAGTACAGAAGTCGACAATAGGTGTCTGGTCATATATATATGAGTATGTGTGCAATCTTAAGTTTATTTCTGGAGATGAATGTGTCTTGTATTTGCATGGAAATGGAGAAACACCTTCTTATAACAGAAGGCATCTTGCAGTCTCATGCTATATGAATACCATTGCCCACAAAACCTAAGAAACAAGAAGTAATAGCAAGAGTAAGGGGTGGAGATATGTAAAATACTCCTTTATGTCCCTTAGCTTATGCATGTGTCCAGAACCGCTGGCTAATAACATGCAATATAGTTGTGTTTGTGAAGGTTCTCATTCATCCAGGTCATGGTATATCTGTTGTATTCAATTAGATCAACTGGACTTGAAATGTAGTTCTTGAAGACGTTTCGCTAGTCATCCGACTGGCTTTCTCAATTCAGAATGACTTGTACAAGAATCTGTGGCAATTATGTACCCTGGAAAATCCCAATTAGCATATCACAGCCAGGTGTTAAGGGTGTGATTAGATAGTGGCTAAGAGGTGTTATAGGAATGCCCAGAGTAAGGTGTTAAAACAGCATTGTACATGGCAGACAGTTGGTGGCAAGACATACAAGGTGGCAAAATATCTAGCTAACATCTTAGGACCTTTGGTGGGAAGTTCTAAGCATCACATCCAGAACTCTCAGGATTTCACCAACAAGATTGAAGATATAGTACTCGGTGTAGAAGAAACTATGGTGTCCTATGATGTGACATCTTTTCACTTGTATACCCACCAAGGAGGCTGTTGACATGGTGAGAAAACGTCTGGGCCAAGACAGCACTCTTACCAGCAGAACTGATCTCAACCCAGAACAGGTGTGTTCCTTGTTGGACTTGTGCCTGAATACCACCTATATACAGGGATAAGTTCTATAAGCAAAAATATGGATGTGCTATGGGATCCCCAGTTTCACCTATTGTGGCCAACCTTTACATGGAGGAGGTAGAAACACAGGCGCTTAATACCTTTAAGGGCATAGCACCCAGCCACTGGTTCAGATATGTTGATGACACTTGGGTTGACACTTGGGTTAAAATCCACCAGAAGGAAGTACAAGCTTTCACAGAACACATTAATGCGGTGGACCAAAACATTAAATTCACAAGGGAAGAGGTACAAAACAACAAACTGGCTTTCTTGGACTGCTTGGTAGAAGTTAAGGAAAATGGTAAACTGGAAGTAGAGGTTTACAGAAAACCAACACACACAGATCAGTATTTGATGTTTGACTCCCACCACCCTTTAGATCACAAGCTGGGTGTCATCAGAACCCTGCAACACAGAGCCGAGAACATCCCCACTAGCACAGAGGCGAAGGCTAAAGAAATGAAACATCTCAGAGGAGCCCTTAAAACTTGTGGATATCCAGACTGGGCCTTTGTCAAAAGAAGTAGAAGGAAAGAAAAGAACACGAATACCAACAGTGAAGGGGAAAAGCAAGACAGGAGGAAGAACATGGTCATCCCATATGTAGCAGGGGTCTCCGAGAAATTAAGAAGAATTTTCAAAAAACATCGTATCCCTGTCTGCTTTAAACCGAACAACACCCTGAGGCAGCAATTGGTACATCCGAACAGACCCAATACCTAAACACAAGAAAAGCGACATCATATATGCAGTGCAGTGAAGAATGCTCTGATTTGTATGTGGGGGAGACCAAACAGCAACTGCATCAACGTATGGCCCAGCACAGACGAGCCAATTCCTCGGGTCAGGACTCAGCCGTGTATCTGCATCTTAAGGATAAAGGACATACCTTTGAAGATTGTAATGTTAACATACTGGCGAAGGAACGTGACTGGTTCAAGAGAGGTGTTAAGGAGGCCATTTATGTGAAAATAAAGAAACCAAGCCTAAATAGAGGTGGGGGGGTTCGACACCAACTGTCTGCCATGTACAATGCTGTTTTAACACCTTACTCTGGGCGTTCCTATAACACCTCTTAGCCACTATCTAATCACACCCTTAACACCTGGCTGTGATATGCTAATTGGGATTTTCCAGGGTACATAATTGCCACAGATTCTTGTACAAGTCATTCTGAATTGAGAAAGCTGACTAGCGAACGTCTTCAAGAACTACATTTCAAGTCCAGTTTGATATTGAATACAACAGATATAAACATGCAATATAGCTTAATATATAGAGCCAATCATCTGACCTGCAGACACGACATGTTTCGATCTTGTTAGATCTCCTGACCTGCAGACACGACATGTTTCGATCTTGTTAGATCTCGTCAGTGCAAGATACATATTCATGGCTCTATGGTGTAGGACTTGGGCATACAGTAGACAAGGTAGCTAGAAAGCTTAGGGAGAGAGGGGCTAAAAGGAGCAAAAAGCCCTTCACTGAGCATAAAAATGGAGAAACATATTAAGCTATATTGAATGTTACATCCGAAAGACCCAATACCTAAACACAAGAAAAGCGACATCATATTGGCAGTGCAGTGAAGAATCTCTGATTTGTATGTGGGGGAGACCAAACAGCAACTGCATCAACGTATGGCCCAGCACAGACGAGCCATTCCTCGGTCAGGACTCACCGTGTATCTGCATCTTAAGGATAAAGGACATACCTTTGAAGATTGTAATGTTAACATACTGGCGAAGGAACTGGACTGGTTCAAGAGGGTGTTAGAGGCCATTTATGTGAAAATAAAGAAACCAAGCCTAAATAGAGGTGGGGGGTTCGACACCAACTGTCTGCCATGTACAATGCTGTTTTAACACCTTACTCTGGGCGTTCCTATAACACCTCTTAGCCACTATCTAATCACACCCTTACACCTGGCTGTGATATGCTAATTGGGATTTTCCAGGGTACATAATTGCCACAGATTCTTGTACAAGTCATTCTGAATTGAGAAAGCCAGTCGGATTCACTGAGCATAAAAATGGAGAAACATATTAAGCTATATTGAATGTTATTAGCCAGCGGTTCTGGACACATGCATAAGCTAAGGGACATAAAGGAGTATTTTGCATATCTCCGCCCCTAACTGTCCAGAAACATGGATCTTCAAAAAAAAAAAAAAGTTTTGTGCTTTCTATTCTTTTTTAGAAAAATAAAATGAATTTCCTCTATTAATTATTTACTACATTTTTTAACATGTGTGTCGAATAGATCGCCAGCTACATCTGTGATAAATGTATGATTAGAGCATTCTCCAATTATGCGCAAAACAAAAACAATTGCCTTTGTCTTGTTTTTCCTTGTTTTTCCCTTCTTTAAAACACAAATAGTACGTACTGCTGTGAACATGTTTTGTTTGCAGTTATAGATTTGTCTTTCTCCTTGCCACACCACATTTAGCTTAAAGTGAATTCAATGTATTTAGGGCACCCTCTGCTGAGATCACCTGACTGTACTGTTCCTCTCTTCCTGTAATCACACACAGACAATCATGTTGTAAGGTAATACATTTTGGCCCCTTTCCCTACTGCAACTGCAAAAAAACCTTTTTTATAATGTCAGTGGGAAAAAGTCAAAAGAAAATTTGAAAGATTTCTTTTTTACAACTACTCACTGCAATAATTCTTTGCTAGATATATTGTTGGCTTATATAAATCTTGCCTGGGGCGACCATAGTTGGCGCCTGATAGAGGATGTAAGCCTTAGAGTGAATCAAGTTAGCCATTAAATGCACCCTATGTACCACAACATTTTCATTATTTATTAATATGTTTTCATAATTGCTGGAGGAAACTCATTGGTTTAAGTTTTGAGGTCTTTATAGATTAAGGTTAGAGATAAGAAACTATAGTTTTGTTTCTGCTGACCATAATTTCGGCAGGAACTTATCATATTCTGGAAATCTGAGAATTTTGACACTGGCTTTTAAAACCGGAATTTTTGAATTTTCAACCACCTCTTTTTTACTTCTCTACTTGATTTTTTTCGACTTTTTCAAACTAAAATTTTTCAGAATTCTAACAACTCATTGGAGCCCACTGATTTGTGAAACCTTCAGTTCGAAATTAAACCAGGTTGTTTTAGAAAAACCAGGACTGCATGTCTAAGTTGAGTTCACCCTTTTCCATCATATTGTTAATGCAACAAAACACCTTTTGTGTCAGGAGGTAGCTTTCACCCACTGAATCAAGAATAGTGAAACTGTTAACAATATTAATAATGAGGACCACCCCGAATACAACCTGGGTTTTTCAACTCGCTGACATATTTTTCGTATGTTATCCATCCATTCTCTAATCGTTAACCCTGAAATGTGTCCTTCAATTTCGGTAATCCTTGAATGTATCATTCGATTTCAATAACCTCAATGTATACTTTTTCGATTTTGGTAACCCTCAAATGTCGTTCGGTAACCCTCGATGTAGCTTTCTATATCTGTACCCTCGAACATGTGGCCTCGATTTTGTAACCACGAATGCAGCTTCTGGTAACCCTCAAATGTAGCCTTCGTAACCCTCGATGTAGCCTTCGGTAACCCTCGAATGTAGCCTTCGGTACCCTCGAATGTAGCCTTCGGTAACCCTCAATGTTAGCTTGTTACCCTCGAATGTAGCCTTCGGTAACCCTCGAATGTAGCCTTCGGTAACCCTCGAATGTAGCCTTCGGTAACCCTCGAATGTAGCCTTCGGTAACCCTCGAATGTAGCCTTCGGTAACCCTCGAATGTAGCCTTCGGTAACCCTCGAATGTAGCCTTCAGTAAAATTCAATTGGCCTGTAGAAACTGGAGAATTGCCGATCGTGGGGAAAGGAAGTGTTTTAACAAGTTTTGGTGATAGTGACATGGTTCCCCAGCCCATTTCCAGGGTGCCACAACCATTACATTAATTTAATGCATATAAATTTACAGTAATTTATTATAGCATTAATACTGTAAAATACCAATTTACCATTGCTATTTATCTGTTTTTTGAACCTTTCGAACAATTTCGTTCCCTATTGACTTTAATGGTTCTTTTCGAACTTGTTGAACCGAACATCAGAAGTTTGGCCATCTCTATTTACACTGTCTCTAATATTACTACATAAATGCTTTGTAAGGTAAGATAGAACATTAGCGTATAGGGGTGTTATAGCTGTTAGCTTATTGTAGCTTCGCGATTTTAGAAAATGTTTTCCTCCTGGGGTTATATTGCCTATCATGATATAGACATTTCTTTTTCATGCAGTGTTTTTATTATTTTCTTTAAACATATTATTTCAAGAAATATAATTGTACTGGCCAAATTAAAATTTCCAAACTGTTGTGATGATGAAAGACAATTAGTTTTTCAACACAAACACTGAGAGAATGGAATATTTCACTGTGAAAACTTTTTCTATGGACTAACTGTTTATTTAGTTGACAGCTTTCACAGGGCTAACCTCTTCATCAGGTCAGAGCCGTAACTGATTTTAACAGAAAGAAAAAAGCCAAGTACAAGCCAGTTCCAAAGAGATAAGATAACAAAACTACAAGGAGACAGAATAAAAATAAATAGCAAAAGTTGTGCCCATGAAAGTGTAAAGTGTAATATTGCCAAGAGGCATAAAATGATAGATACAGAATAGTGAAGTGGTCACGAAATCTCATTACCACTTACTATTCTGTTTCTCTCCTATTTTTTACCTCTACATTTTCCTTGTCTCATTTTGGCTTCTTCTGTTTGTTGTTTTTTGTTTTGTTTTTTGGTCTCCCTGCCTTCTCTTTCCCACCCCTTCGCATTTCTTGACCACTCTTCACTATTTTGTTATCTCTCCTCCATCATTTATTGCCCTCTACACTTTCCCTGGGCAAACCTTTGCTCTTACTTTTTTTTTTGTCCCCCCCTTGTGTTTTTTGCTTATCTTATTTGTTTTGGACTGCTTTTTAACTTGTTTAAACCTTTGTTAAAATCAGTACTGCTCTGACCTGATGAAGAGTGTTTAGCCCTCGAAAGCTTGTCTACTAAATAAACTTAGTCCATAGAAAAAGTCAGTACTCTTATTTTTTACATAATATTTCACCAGTTCAAAAAAAAATCTGAAGTAATTCATTTTGTTCGATGCTCTAGATTGAAGAAAACGAGAGTTACATATGGATTTTAAGCATACGGCATGTGACCGGATTTTTAATAAAGGTGACCAACCTTGACATTCTCCGAAATAAATTTACTCTCTATTGATTTCTGGCCTATGATAACTAGTCTTAGCTGATTCATTTCTCATACTTAAATGGGAATCAGTGAGCCACCCCTGAATTAAAACAAAGAAATTAAATATTAATCAAAAATCAGATAAATGGGGAAAAGGTCAATGCTGCCCTGGTGCCTAACTAATTATTGTGAACAGATTTGGTCTGTTCACTCTGTGCTGAGCCATATTCCTCCCCTCCCCTCATACACACACACACCCCTTTGGTTGATCCAACATCTCTAGCCTTACCTATGCGGACAAATTTAATTAATCCTTAGTTCTTTTGTAATTGCACCTTCCTGAGGGACAGCCTGACTAGTCAGGAATATTATTTTTAAACATACACTTAAACAACATCATCCTCTAGAGAGAAGTTCATGCACCTGCTTAACCCCATCTGCACTGACATTAAACCATTTGCAGAAAGAACTCCCAGCAGCTATTTCCTTTTTAATCTCATCTGTTCATATTAGTCTTGTGCTAAATAAGTATCATTGGGAAGAGATTTACACCCACCCATAATATAATTGCTAACAGACTGCTTGACATAGAAAACGTGTGAATTTTCCACATCTCAGAGTGGCATTTAGTCTGAACAAAAACACTTGCTAATAAACCACGTGGTGTAAGATTGCTAGATTAGTCGATATTGTCCACTTACAATATCGTATCAACTTTGACCTTTGGAATCAATTACAGTTATGTCTTACACACTGACCTCCTTGAAAATGCTGAGTTTACTCCCATGCTCTGTTCTATCCATTAAGATATCAAGGCAATCATTACAACCACCAGTATTAGGAAATATAAACCAATTCATTAATATAAGATACAGATTTGTATACACACTTATAACATAGTGGTAAAGGTTAAAAAAAGATATATAGCCATCTAGTTTTTTACCCTACCCAGTGCCATCCTTAACAGTACATATAACCTTTTCTCCCCTACCTAACAGTACCTATATTATGTCAGGCAATACACAAAGGGGCAATTTACCCAGAAGCGTGGGCAAATTTATGGATTTAAAGTTGCGCTAAACTCCTACACTACCCCGGTGTTGGCTACCGGTTAGCGTGATTTTAACTCCATATTAGCTTCGGGATGTGGGTTACGTGTGATTTAATATTGCGTTTGCGCTAGTTTTTAGCGCTGGATTTTAACGCTAGTTAACGACTGGCGTTAAAATCCCGCAGGGAGTAATCCCTTTTCGGATTTACCCACATTAGCAAACGCAATATTGAATCGCGTTCAGGACATTTAGCCAGAGCGATAGCGGCTCTGGGTAAATGAGCCTGAAAGTCTTTTCAGATTCCAATTTTGATGGCTTTGAAAATATTTATAGAGAATCTGAAGTTCTTGAAGTCTGTCTACAATTACATAACTCACAGAAATGTTTTGCATGAACATTTCTGTTTGTACATGTATGTTTCATTAACATTCTGCATCTGACTATTATTTGGCATCTTTCCCCAAATACTGACTTCCAATTTAATTTAATCAAGGGTTTTCCCTTGAAACCTCTGCTCAATGCTCCACCCCTTTAAATGACTAAACTGGCTCTTCATAGTTTTCAGATAGTAAAACCCCATCTGTGTACATTAGCACAAATGTTTAGTAGCTCAGCTGTCAACTTCAGCCTCTAAACAAAAGAAACTGGAACTTCTCTACATAGCAGAAAGAGAAAAATAAACTCCGGGTGTCAGCCATTAATTAATGCGCTTCAGAAATTCAAACCAGAAACCAGCTAAAACATACTTTCCTTTTATCAATAAAAACAACTCTTTAAAATAAAAAAGGGAAAAACCAACAGGTTCTCACGTCTGACTGGAGACTTAAGTCCAAATTCTACTTGCTGCACCTAGCTGCACCTGCACTCCTAGAGGACTTGAGGTGCACTCTGCATCTGCTGAGCCTGATTTTGCTCCATCTAATAACAATAAATTCCTAGTTAGATGGAAAATCTTCAGTTTACCCTACATGTATCAGGCTGAGGCCACACTACAATGCATCAAGAATGCACGCTTTCTGGCTTTTAGCACAAGTTATTTTCGCGTTTGCGTTAGCGTTTTTGCTATCTTATAAAGTGAAAACGCAAACGATTGTGCAAAAAAATGCTCACCGCTAAACGCGAATGACGCACAATCGCATGTGATTCGTAAAATCGCAGGAATGTTCGCGTTCCCTCGCGATTTCCGTGTTAGCGAAAATCGCGAACGCAAAACGCAAACGTGCGAAAAACGCGCTAGTGTGGCCTGACCTTAAACATGTTTTTAATCTTAATTTATTCCTAGGATATATTTTAATTATCTCACTACATAATAATTCAAATAGTCACAAATATTTGATAAAATGTTAACTTGTTTTTTTCCTACCAAAGGTCAGTTTAATTTGGTGTCCTCCAGTCCGGTGATTCCAATTTCTAATCCTTCAAATAATTTGAAGGCAAACTATTCTTATTGGTTTAATTCCAATCAGATATTTTTTGGAAGAATCTGTTTCCAATCAAAATTGGTTACAGTCAGATTTCTGTAGGAATCTTAGTGTAACCACCCAGAATTTGTTATAATCAGATTTTTTCAGAAATAAGCTCAATAGCTTTTAGGAACTTACACATGCACAGAGGATTAAAAAGCAGACAATATTATACATCATATATATATTATACATATTTCTCAGACCACAAAAGCAAATGTCCAAAAAAACTGGTAGGCATTAGAGGTTTGAATTTTTAAGAGTTTGGAATTTGGTAAAATGAACAGAAACTTCCTCTAAATGGCTCTGGGACCTGGAAAATGGTCTGGGAACAGACAATCAGATTCTTTCAGAAGAATCTGATTGTAATCAATTCTGATTATCCAATCAGATTTTTTTCAGAAAGATTATTGACTGGTATACTAACCAATCTGATTCTTTTCCAGTCAGAAATTGGTTACAAACCAGATTCCTTCAAAATAATTTGAGTGATTGTACCTGATTGGATTGTCCATTCTGTTGGAACGATCTGTTGGTTTGTATTCCCAGATTCTTTTTGATTAATTTCTTGTTTCCTCCCTTGGTTCCGTCGTTCTTTCAAAAGATCTGTGTTTGCTTTCTGGAGTCTTTATTGTACCTCAGAATTGGTTATAATCATTTTTTTGAATGCTCATAAGCTTTGGAACTTCATGCCGCAGTGGATTAAAAAGCAGTCAATCATTGGCTGCGATGTCAGCAGTCAAAACCTTTATTGACTACATGGAGACTGGCATGGAGAAGAAAAGAGCCACTTCCTCTCCCAGAATGGGGGCAATAATAATCCTTAAATCCTGGTTTGTATACATCTAAAATGTGCTAAATATATCAGTTGGAATTGAGGGCAGGTAACTGACAAGTAAACAGGTTTTTTTTTTTAAGGGTGAACATGCCCTTTAAACATAATCGTACATCGTAAAGTTTAATTTTCTATAATATGTGTAACCTTGTAACTTCATATTAGTATAAAATGGATTCTCCCATTATAAGCCTGCATGAGGGTGTGCGTACACCCTGTTAACAGAAATATGTAGATTGATGTACGCATTAATATCCAGCAATATATGTTTAAGCAACAACCCCAAAGTGATTTAAAGTAGAAAACTTCTTCAGATACTTGCAAGTCTGTACTGAATACGTTTTTAAAACTCATCACATATCTAGTATTTGGATCAAAGTAGCCAGTTTCACTTTTATTTGTGTTGTAAAATGGATAAATGCATTTTCAATCTATTTAACCTGCTAGAATTTTCCTGGGGCTTATACACAGAAAAAACTCCCTAGGCTATCTAGACAAAAATAAGATACTTATAAAATACCAGGTTTTCATTTTCTGTAAAATACTTCTACTAAATGCAGATTCTTTCTCATTCCTCAGCAAGAGAGCAGTGAAATACATACACAAAAGAATATCTTTGCTGTGTCAAGACTTTTCGATAGGAATTGTGTTTTGGACAGGAAAATATTTTAATTGTATTATAACAAGAAACATGTAATAAAAACAACCACTTTTTCCCTTTACGTAAGACAGGAGGTAATCCGCAAACAAATAATGACTCTCTCCACATGTGGTGGGCACAAGCACCACTTGCTTCACCTATAGGCAAGCCCATATTTGTCAGGATGCAAGCAATGCATCACCAAATATGATAAAGGAAGGTATTTGGGGTAAAGCCAATGTAACAGACATCCCATCCTTCATTTGAGGCTTCCAGGCAGGGTGGGGACATGGCAATGGGGATGTGACATCATTTAGGGGTGGACGGAGGCAAGTTAGGAGCCAAATTTGTGGAAGGAGCGGACTAAGGGCATGATGGGGCATTCTGGGGGTGTGATAGTTCAGGTAAGGAGCGTTCTGGGGAGGAGGCTGACTGTCTTTGTAGTTGCAGGAGTTTGGGGTCATCTTGCAGCAATGAGGAGACCCCTGTGACTTCCGGGAGGGGTGGGATACCTGAAGTAACCTAAAAATTACCAAAATAAAGTAACAGAGATAAGCGCACAATAAAATGATCAGACAGACAGTTCAAGGTTGGTAAGAAGTGCAATAATGATGTACAGAGGACAAAAGTCAGGAAATAAAGCTGAGTCAATATAGAAAAACTTTGTAGAAGCCCACCAGGTACAGATTTCAGGCAGAAATCTGCTCAATCAATAATGCAAAGGTGTATTCGGTTGCACACATTCGTCTATAACGTTTGTGGCCAGATTAGGACTTAAGAGCAAAACAAATTAAAATACCTCAGGATTCAAGCAGTATAATATCAACATGGAGAGTTTTGTTTTCTAGTTATAGATAATGGCCAAACTCTGACTCTTCATCCCATTATTTAAAAAAAAAAAGATGTTTCAGATATTATTAATGTAGGTCTCACTGTACCAGAAGTTGAGACTTCATAAAGTTCGGTCTTGTTTCAAACTTTCAGATTCGTTGAAAGTTCGAATTCGGACCCAATAAGTAAATGGGGAGTGATAGTTCGAAAAGTTCAGAGGATTTTACAGCTAAATTAAACAATGGTAACTTACTTTAAATGGCTGTGGCACCTGGAAAAATGGTCTGGAGAAACATCTCACCTGTCACCAAAACGTTTTAAAACTTATTAACACACTTTTAAAACACAAGTGGGAAATTGTCGGGTTTTCACAAGCTACTACTGCACATTCGAGTTACGGCCATTTCGAGGGTTACTGACACTACTTTTAAGGGTTACCGAAAATAGAACCATAATCGAGGTTACCGAAATCGAACAATACTTTCGAGGATTATCGAAAACGAACATAATTATCGAAAATACAGCCTTGAGTCTAAAAATTACTAGTTCTGTTTTGTGTCCATCTCTAACCACAAGTATTAAAGTGTGAAATTGTTAGGTTAGAATAGGTGTTTTATTTTTTTGTTGTACCTCAATGGTATAAACACCAGGAGATTATGTTGAAAAGAGAATAAAAACAGTTCAGGTCAAAACAACACAGAATTGCAACTTTTCTTTTTTCAACAAAATCTAGATTGCGCAGTGTCTGTGCAAAATAACTGTGCAAAAGAATAAAAGTTGTCAACAGAAGTTTCACAAAACTTATTTAAGCTCCGAACTCTGATTGGAATTTGTGGAATTTTTGTGTATTCCATATCATTTTAAAATTTCAATAGGATTTCTGATTGAAGCTGCTGCCATCTAGAGTCACACCAGGGCAGCTGATGCACTCCTAAGTACTTTATCTCATAGCATAGGCTAAGTAAAGTCATTCCCAAGCCCGTTTTCAAAATACAGAAATCAACTCAAAAGAACCTCATTAACATTAACCAAACTAAAATGTTAGTGTCATTCAAATTTTTTGGCGCCACAATGTTAAAATTTTCTGACTTTAGAATTAGAATTAGAGTTAGAATTCTCATTAATTTTAATTTGCTGCAAAATGATTAAAGGAAATTCAACTTTGTTTCAGTTTTAGTGATTCATATGTGTTCCACTGACTGACATTTCATCTACACAGTAAGTTACCATTTTTATTTAAAATTACTTTACTTTTTTTCTCCGTTGAACAAACTGTACCCACATCTCAGAAGTCAGTAGTAAACAGTGTTACTGGTAGAGATGTTCAAAACTGGCGATTTCATTCCGTTTTTCAAATTTTTAGAATTCCGAAAAAATGTGAAAATCGGAAAATTCCAAAATTAAAGGACAATTATACTCACCTTCCCCCGCTCCAGATCTTCATGTAGTAACTTTTACCCGGGTGAGGACCTGAACCGCTAGGTCCTCACCCCGGGATCACGAAACCTTCAGCAGCGTGTTGCAGCAACGCTGCTCTTGTAGGCTCCGCCCCCTCCTCCCCGTCGGCGACGAGGCCAATAGGAAGGCACGCTCAAGCTTTGCTGCAACACGCTGCTGAAGGTTTCGTGTTAGAAATCACTGTTGGAGCAACACGTACCTGTCTGATATCCTGAATCAGCTCTTCTCTTGACTGGTTAAGTCAATATTAGATATCTAGCAACACAAACAAAAAAATCATTGATGCATTTTTTGGACAGGGTGGACCTTAAGCATAGGTCTTTACTTTTGTTTATGAGAAACTTTGCAGTACCTGTGTCCCAGGAGCCAAACACGCCCCCTTTTATGTGGTGCACACACACCTGGTTAAAGGTCCGTATCCTCTACGGAATAGTTCCACATACGAAAATGCAAGTCCAGGTAGGCTAACCGAATTTGTTCCATAAAACTTAGAATCTTTATTCAAACATTTAAAAACATGTGAGCGACCAAATACACAGGATACAAGGAGAGCGTTGAACATTGCAGGTTTACCTTACCTCAATTAAACATACAGCATATAACCCAGCTGATCCATTTGGATTTAGAAATGGACATAATATTACATTTTTAACTGTGCTATTATTATCAATGATAAAGAATGAAGTTTCATTAAAAAAGAAAGCTATAACTATTTTTTCTGTAAATAAATAAATACATAAAATGACAGATTATAAGTAGGAAAGCATTGTTTCCTTTTGCTGTTCCATTCTTCATATTAAACTGCGAAATATCTATCCCATCCCTCTTTTTTTAGTTGTTGAACTCACATTTATTTCATCTGTATTATATTGTTAGAATGTACTTATTTTCCATGCAATTTAGTTAGACGGGCAAATCTGCATACCCAAGGGATAGATATAAATAGATATATACTGAACTAACTGGTATACGTTGTAGAATAATAGCAAATAAATATAGCTTCATTCCTGTTTAGCTGAAAGCAGGACATACTGAAGCTAGTTATATGTACTGAGTCAACAACACTTGTGTGAAATTCACAGTACATTTATATTACATATTTGTTAACTCCTCACAGTAATAAATGTTTTGCAGTGTGGCGATAGTGAAACAACACTAACACAATCTAATTTCCTTGTCCCTAGTACCAATGCCAGCATGGTGTGCCAGTCATCAGGGAGTTTTGTAGTGTTCCAGTAAGTTAATTAGTAATATTTCTGAGTGTCCAGTTAAGATCAAGGTGTCTATTGGCCATAATTGCAGCTCGCCTGTGATATGATAATTTAGTGTAAGTTGAGCACTGCCTCCTGGTCCTTTTTAGTCCTGGGGATGATGAAATATTCCACGCAGCATAATGAGATGAAACATTTTTCAGTCACTAATAGAGAAAAAATGTCCATGGAATGAAACTGAGATTGTTTTTATCCATTGTAAGGAACACTGTGTTTCTGGATGACAGATTCTATTTGTTTGTGAGGGATTTTTGCAATCTGTTGGTCGTATTTTGTTCGTTTTTAGGGACACATTGAAGACTGTTGCTAATTTGGGGATTTTTTTAAGGCTATGATATGTTAAAGTTTATTTTAGCAGTATATTTTTTAACAACAGTAAAACTTTTAACTGACTTATTGGGTAAAAGTTAGTAGGCTATTCCCTTTTTTTTTCTACATTAATTAATTACATTTGTTTTATTTTCTTTACTTTTCTGGTAGGTAAACTAAAGGTGCATATTTGAAAAATACGCAATGTTTCCAAATGTTAATTACACAAGGGTAACCACATATTTTTCCAACCACCTAACACTGCAATATTTCAGTCACTTGGGACAAATACTTGAAATATTTCAGAACCGCAATTTTTTGTGTTTGATTTTGACAAACATGTCGGTAAATTTCAACTAATTGTGTGGTCAACAGACCATGTTTGATTGGGTTGACTTTCCCCTTTCCCTCTTCAGACTCCTTCTTTTGGTATCGGGTATACTGAAAGATGACTGAAATGATGTCATTCTGTACAGACATATGACACAAGTCCGTCTGGATGCACAGACAGTAAAAATAAACCCATATAAACAGAGGCTCTGAGCTGCATTTCCAAACATACATCACTTTCTATACACCTTTACTTGTCTCAAGGATTCAAATCTCATTCCCAGTATTAGGATGGAGACATGTATTAAAGGGCATCTATAGTGAAAAAAACCAATGCCCCATTGCAAAGTTAATTCATTAACTCTGTGCTACCTTTCTCCTACCTCTGTCAGTGACTTTTGTTTTTCCATAGTGTTGAACTCTCTGCAGCACTCCCCCCTTCCCCCTACCCTCTGTAACCTACTCCATGTCTTAACACCGGCTGCCCAACAAGCTTCTCTGTGCAGTGGAAGTTAAAGTTTGACCTCCTCAAAACCCAACCAGTGGCCAATAGAAAGCAAGCTGTCCTGGAGACACGGAAAAGGAGAACAGTAATTTACTGCTACAACTCTTTCTTTGTGACCCATCATCAAACAGTGAAATCTATCAAGAAGGGGGTCAAGTGCAGCCTTATCTCTGCAGTGAAAGCTACCCTCTCTACCCCTGCTAGTGTTCTTATCTCTAAGTTTGTAACAGAGCAGAGAGAGGGAGGGACTTGAGCGGGAAGAGGATACCATCACAGGGATTTGATTGACAGTACAAGTTCTTTGCAGGGAATTATAGAACACATGGAAAGAAAGAAAAAAAAATTTTCCCACTATAAGTTTCCGCATTTAATATTGGTAAGATCTAAAAATATAAAAATATATCTAAAGTTTGGAAAATGGCTTCATCTTTAGTTGATCCTGGAGGCATGGTTGATCAGAAGAGCATAAAAGAGTCCCCTGGGTCTGATGCAAATAGCCGAATCACCATCTGGTACATATTTTTGTTCTTTTGGGTCAAAGTTTTGTCGAGCAGTCATCAATAGGCTGCACAATCTAATTATTGGAGTGTAATATTTTTCCACAGACACCTGTTTACTGTTTACTGATCGGTAGGCTGTCACTCGGGAAGATAGGATCAAAACTGACCCATGTGTACCAAGCCTTAGAATGTCTCGAAATCTTGGAAAGAGATTTAAAATATTTCTTTGTTTTCCTTGGGCAATATTCCGTAGCATAACATTTATAGAACCTAAAGGAGGCTTTACTATATGCCATGGTAGTGTTCTTCATATATATTTTATTTTCTTGTACTTAATTTGTTTCTTTGTGAGGCATTAGGTAAAAGTGGGTCTGGTGTATGTATCTATTTTCTGTACTGGAGCCACTAGGGATCACTTATTTTCTCATGTATTAAATACTTGTGTTTGATGTGTACCAGCATTACAAGGACAAAGGGATAACCTCCCCAACATGTTGTTTGTCACTGAATAAAGAGACCTCCCAGCAGTATCATTCTATCCTATTTTATTGCATTATTAGGAGATTTTTTTCTTGTGCCTTGGGAAAAGGCTTGGAACAGACTCATGAATGTATCAGCTGTGTGAACTTACATATTATGTGCATGCATATGTAATCCCAAGTATAATTAGGAAAGTATACTTACTTTTAATTTCTAATGCAGGGTTCAGTATTCTTTCATTTAGGCAATAATAAAAAAAACATGTCATGGAAACGGGTTTAAAAAATATTTGCTAAATAATTTGTGATACTGCTTAGGGGCCTTATTGTAGTTACAGACACTTTGTCAGAATTAGATATAAAACAACTCATTGTTTCAGTAACTGCATAGGCAAATACTGTAAACCTTCTTGCACTTCTATAAACACATTATTTATGGTACAGTAAAAGGGTTTTCAAGAAAGGAAATGTTTAATGTTCAGATTTATTCCCTCCCATCAGTTACATAATTAATATTTGAATAAAACCCATCACTGCATATTGTGAATGGTTCTTCTATAGATGTATAGCTCTGTTTCACCCCCTTTTTTATATGTATAAATGAACAGTAAATATAATGTAATATTTAAGTTTTTTTGCAAATGAGGCTTATTAATTCTAAAAATTAAAACAAAAAACGATGACATGATAGACTACTGATGGAATTCACAATCCACAATAGTTTGAATGATTCAATTTCCCACAATAAATATAATTTTACTTAACAATATAGTGAATATGAGGTCTCCTGATGGACCCTTTTCTCAATTAATATGATTATTCTCTTGCTGTAAGAATCAAAGGGTCACGTTGCACGTTGCAAAGGGTTAGAGCATTATCCTACTTACTAGTGATCTCCTTTAAAAAGGATGTGTTCTAGTCCCTCCGGATGCTTTGATTTTCATTAAATTCATTATAAATATCAGTGAGAAATCAAAATAGTTTTGTTCCTGATTGAACTATAATCTCCAACAGAGGTGTTTAAATTAAAACAAATAAGCCATATATCACTACAGGCCATTCAAGCCCATTACTAACTCATCCTCCATTCTCCCCAAAACTGCTGATTCTTGATTCTCGACATGGCCTATATTAGACAAATCCCATTGTTCTTGTGTATGCCTACTTAAAGAGAGCCATTGCTAACCAGACTGTCTCTCAGAACTTCCCTGTACGACAAGAAACTAATATTGTAGTGCCGCCTTCAGAAGACAAGTAAAAGCATCTATATTCCTGCTTGTGCCATATTAACATAGGCAAAGTCCCTGCTTGTTTTGGTATGCTCTCCCTACCTGCAGTTATTATGACTGACTTATCCAATCATATAAAGATTGATTTCTGGCAAAATAATTATTTAATAAACCACCAGTTTTTTCAGTATCTTTAGCAATCTGTCCAAACATTGGCAGGTCTCTGACAGTTTTAACCACAAATTAAGGACGGGTTTTTACTGCTTTTCCCAAAAATGCAGTTCTATTTTGGTATTTAAATGGTTTTGCAGTGACTCAGCAGAAGACATCTGAGAATATTACAAATGTCTAAAATCCAGGGCCAGTCAAATATTTTTTTTTATTTTCTGGCAGAGAAAATCATATCTGAAGGCATCTTTAAACCATCTATTAGAACATTTAAAATGGTAAAAATGTTGAGTGTATTTAATTATCGTGATTCTAAAACAAGCTTAGACTAAAATCTATGTTAGTTTAATGTGTTTATAATTGTAAAGGCTCAAAACTACAAGTATTATACAACCAGACCTTATTCATTCAACTTTCATTTGCAACCTTGAGTGATAACACATAAGCTGATGGTATTTTTCTGCACATGGAGGGGTCTTTTTATCAGGTTACAGAAAAAGCCACTAGAATAAAAAGTCACATAATTGGCATGAAATTTTACTAATGGTATTCCTGTTATTGTTCACACACAATTGCCTGCTCAGTGTGATGCCAAGTCTGAATCTGTTTTAATCCATGCAATGCAGTTAAGAAAAGGTGTGGTTTACAGCAAGTTTTGTGATCCTCCTTGCAAGCTGAAATGAAAGCAGCTCCACCTGCTCATTCCAGCAAATATTGAGAGATATTAAAGAAACAGTCAGGGTTATTCAATAAAAGTTCTTATCGTTTAAAATGGTGCTTATTTTGCCCCAACCAAGGTCTTATTTAACATTTGAAAGTTAACATCTGATTGGTTGGGACAAAAATAGCACTATTTTAAACAATAAGAACTTTTATTGAATGTTTTTTTTTTTTTTTTGGAGAGAGAGAATACAGTTGTCATATAGATTTCTATTTTAATGGGTTTTAAAAGAGCTCCTAGATCTAAATTGGTGTTAATATCTGTACAGAAATGGTTAGGATTTAAATGTTCTGTTAATTATTTTTTTCATTTTTTTTTACATTAATTATTAATTAGGAAACACATAGAGCATTAATATATCTAATTACAAAAATATGCATTTGCATTAAGAAATTTCATTGATTATTAACAGTCTGTTCAAAATGTTGCCCGTAATTATTAAATACACAAGGAGGCAAGTCAAGCTTGGGTTTTATATTTCACACAGAACGACTTGTGTTGGATCAGTGCAAAATAGTGCAATATTGAACAGTCAATTCACTTATTTTCCAATATCACAAGGTTATTTCTACCTATCTGCATATATTTGGCATTCCTAAAGCCAAGCCACACCCGGCAGAGCGTTACAGTCAAGAACCACGCGAGTATGGGGGTTCGGACCAAGCGCCCATACACATGTGATTGTCTTCTGGAACTCAGTGTTTATGGCCGAGGGAAATTTGCCATGTGTACGAAACTTAACAGTGAGAGGTGTAATGTATGTTTTGTTGGGCTTTAGTAATACAGCAGACTCTAAGTTCCAGGCAACTGTGTACATTTGTGTAAACTATTTACATGCAACCACAAATACAGTCTAAAATATTGTTCTTTAATGATAGAATTTTTTTTTCATCAGTTAGCTAAAGCTGCTAAAAGTGAGCAGGAAACTCCAAATCAGAAGAGAGTAAGAAAAGATTTCATTTGTTTGTAGCCAGATAATACATGGATCAGCGAGACACAAAACAGGAACCTTGCTATTTATAACTATGCAACTGGCCCTGTCATGTCTCATCATAGCATGGCTGACAATAAAGGCTATAGACATCATTGGCTTTCTATACTTTTCACACCTTCCCTGATGACAGCTCTGTGCAAAAGCAATTTCCTGGGCAATAAACTTTTTAAAACTTTTTTGTATGCTACATCTGAACAATAATTTACACAAGTTGTTCCTTTAATGTAACATTCCACTTCATTTACTCAGCAAGAAACATATATCCAATTTGGGGTTTCGGTATATATCCCTTTAAAATTTATAGTGTCAGTGTAATAAGTAGAAACTAATTGTTTATAAGGCAGTTACATGTATGGTTTCCCTGACAGCACCAACGGGAAAAGACACTTATGAGTGCAAGCATAATATTAATACTGACAACACACTCTGTAAAGCTCTGTGCTGCCTTTAATGTGGGATTCATTTTATTTGCATGTATAATAACAACATAATTTATTATAATAATATACACAAAGTGAAGTGTTTTCCTTTTTTAAATTTATTGCTCCTTCAGTTTCCCTCAAATATACATTCCCCATGCCAGCAAGTTAGTTTTTATAGCATTTTTATTTGATGAGAAATTAATGGCCAGCATGCCTTTGTAAATACCATTTAATCAAAGGGTCTGATATTGTCAATCGGAATCCTCTCTTTATTAGCCCCTAAGTTAAAACCTACTGGCTTAATTGTCCATAAAAAACACTAACAATTATTGCCTATAGGGAAGTATATTAGAAAAGATTTTAACAGTGTGCAAGTGGATTATATTTATTTTATTAATTAATATTTTCATTAACTAATGGTAAATGGATGACTTGATTGCTTTGGTTCTCAATTGAGTATATTGAATATTCCCAGACACTTCTCAACGATAAAAATAGAAAGTGCTATTTGTATGGCCCCCAGTATTTGGAAAATACAGATTTTTTTACATTTTCAAATGTGATCTGTCTATTGGAACAATGTTATCTGGTTACTTTAGTTCCCCTTAAATGGCTTATCCACCCCAAATCTAAAATCTACACATAGATTAAGCACCCACACATAACCCAAGACTGCAATATTTCCACAGTTCAAAGATTTGTCTGCAGGCAGCTATTCATCCCAATGTTTGCTGCCCCTTCTCTTGTGCTTGCTGGTCCTCAACCAGTGATGTCATGGTAAATGATGAATGCTGCTCCCTGAGCTGCCCCCCTGTGCATGTGTAAGTGTGAAAGAACTTGTACAACTTTAAGAAGAAGCAGCAACTTCTACAGAAGGGTGAAGTGATCATTGGGATAAATAGCTGCCTTCAGAAACATCTTTAAACTGTGAAAGTATTGTGGTATTATGGTTGGGGGGTGTATATGTTATTGTGATGTATGTTACACTGTGTCCTCCTGTACAGTGTACCAATCACCCATCAATGGTTAGTAGGGGCTTGAGAAAGGACGT
This sequence comes from Hymenochirus boettgeri, assembly GCA_019447015.1. Classification (NCBI taxonomy): domain Eukaryota; kingdom Metazoa; phylum Chordata; class Amphibia; order Anura; family Pipidae; genus Hymenochirus; species Hymenochirus boettgeri. The sequence continues at coordinate 242,264,817 of CM033476.1, read as the reverse complement.
TGGTTCGAAACATGTAGCACACATGTTTGGTTCAATAAGACATCTTGTTTCACAGCTTGAAGTCTGTGCTATTTGTAAGCTACACTTATACCTTCACTTACTTGAAATACCTAACCTGGACCAGAGATACCAGGAAGTGTAGCCTACAGCATCTACTTGCTCTTTGGTTTAGAGGGTCCCTATTCTCTTTGTGTGTGTGTGTGTGTGTGTGTGTGTGTGTGGGCCGGGGGGGTCTGTGAGGTCGGGACTTTGTAAGTGCGAGTGCAGCGAAAATAAAAAATATCACCATTAAAGGACAACAATATCAAAAATAATATCATATATAGTACAGTATTTGAGGTTGAATAAAGACATACGTCCATCTAGTCCACCCATTTAGCAATATCCTGTTTTACTGCCTAACTGTTGATCCAGAGAAAGCAAAATAAAAAAATAAAAAATAATTAATGAAGGGGAAAAAAATTCCTTCCTGACTCCAAGTGACAATTGGAAATTTCCCTGGATCAACTCTACTTAATGTATGAATACCAGTAACTTGCAACATTCCTGTTTGCAGAAACTCATCCAGCTTTTTTTTTAAAAACTAACCAATGAACCTGCAATCACAACATTCACTGGAACAGTTCCATAGCTTTACCGTTTTAACAGTGAAAAACCCTTTCAGAACTTGAAGCTTAACTTTCTTTCTTCAAGTCTTAAGGGATGCCCACTCTCCTCTTACTGCTCTATTTGTGAACAATGCCCCAGATAGTTATTGTATGGCCCTTAATGTATTATACACAATAATCATATCCCCATGCAAGTGCCTTTTCTCTAGCGCACTAACTGTAATTTATCTGGTCTCTCTTTACATTCAAGCACCCCAATCCCCTTATTAATTTAGTTGCCCTTCTCTGAACCCTTTTCTTACAAAGATGTCCTTTTTCTACACAGGATTCCAAAATTGCACTGCATATTTCAAATGAGGCCTTACCAATGCTTTGTAAAGAGGGAGAATAACATTTCCTCCCTTGAATCCATATCCCTTCAAATAAGACAATACCATGCTGGCTCTCCTGTTTCTGCCTGTCACTGCTTGCTACTGTACCTTCAAGTTTGTTATCCACCAAACTCCAAGATCCCTTTCCAACAGGGAGTCACTTAACACAGAGCCATTTATAGTATAAGCAGCACATTGAATCTCATCTGCCACCATCTGCAGCCCAATGTGACAATCTATCTAGATCCCCCTGCAACGATTGCACATCCTCTGAGTTTTTAATGGTTGACAAATTTTTGTGTTGTCAGCAAACACAGAACCTTGCTACAATACCCACTTCCAAATCATTATAAAACGATTAAATAGAAGCAGCCCCAACACAGAACTCTGTGGCACCCCACTTAGCACTTTAGTCCATATTAAGTAAAACAATAGTAATGGCTGTTAATATATTTGGGATCTAACAGTAGCAGTGGGTCAAAAAGTCTAATATATAAAATATATATATTTAGTATGTTATATATATATATATAATATATTATATTATATATTATTTATTATATATATATATATATAAAAACATATTGTAGAGGCACTCACAGTTCTTCTAAAATGTAACTTTTATTATGGATGCAAGTAAAAACTTGTATCACCGCGTTTCGGCCAACAACTAAGCCGTCCTCAGGATATGACGTAATAAGAGTGAGACACATTAAATACCCTAGTCCCTAATACCGCCCCCTAGTGAGAATAAAAACAATTAACAATGATTTAAAACAATAAGAAACATGTAAATATTATATAAAAATAAGCAATCAGTCATATCCATATACAATGTATACATGCAGTCTAATCATAAAAGCTGAACTGAAGAGAATGTATAAAACTGTAAATGCCAAAAAGACAAGCAATAGGTGTAAGGAAAACCAAATGGAAAAGAAGAGGAATCCCTAATCAACAATACATATGTAGCAAGATGTTCATAGGAAACAAAGTGAAAAACGTAGCTCATAAGAAACAATGTAAAGACACTGCTCGTTAAGACCACCTGAGTAAGAGTGTTAAGTTGGTGAATCCAGCGTGCTCTTTCTGAAGAATTAATTTTGTCATGGTCAATATTTGATTTGGTTTCAGCTCTGGTTAACCCATCAATCACCATACATTTTAGAGAGGACAGTGGATGCCCCATTTTTTTAAAATGACGGGCAACCGACAAATCCCCATACTTAGAATCTGTCACTGCCATATTCGAAGAGCTAAGGGCTGTTCTTATCGAGGAGCGATGATTGGCCATCCTCTCTTTAAACATGGTTTTGGTTTTGCCAATGTAGTATAAACCACATGGACATACTATGACATATATACAAATTTGCTGTCACATGAGAATCTTTGCCTAATAGGTATCCTCCGCCATTGTGTGGGTGGGCAAAATCTTTGCCCGTGAGCATCGATCGGCAGGTAATACAATTGGGCAGCGATAACAGCCATACTTGGTTTTAGCATTAATCCAAGGGCTGGTGACAGTCCCTGCCATATCTGGTGTATCTTTCAAGTCAGTGTGTACCAAATAGCTGGCCAAATTCCGCCCTCTTTGTATGTTGTCTCAAACGGTATGTTGGAATGGAAGCTGTTTATCCTTAGTAATAAGCTTCCAATAATCATTCATATGGTTTTAATGTTTTTACTGTGAGGATAAAAGTAGTACAAAGTCGACAATAGGTGTCTGGTCATATATATATGAGTATGTGTGCAATCTTAAGTTTATTTCTGGAGATGAATGTGTCTTGTATTTGCATGGAAATGGAGAAACACCTTCTTATAACAGAAGCATCTTGCAGTCTCATGCTATATGAATACCATTGCCCACAAAACCTAAGAAACAAGAAGTAATAGCAAGAGTAAGGGTGGAGATATGTAAAATACTCCTTTATGTCCCTTAGCTTATGCATGTGTCCAGAACCGCTGGCTAATAACATGCAATATGTTGTGTTTGTGAAGTTCTCATTCATCCAGGTCATGGTATATCTGTTGTATTCAATTAGATCAACTGGACTTGAAATGTAGTTCTTGAAGACGTTTCGCTAGTCATCCGACTGGCTTTCTCAATTCAGAATGACTTGTACAAGAATCTGTGGCAATTATGTACCCTGGAAAATCCCAATTAGCATATCACAGCCAGTGTTAAGGGTGTGATTAGATAGTGGCTAAGAGGTGTTTAGGAATGCCCAGAGTAGGTGTTAAAACAGCATTGTACATGGCAGACAGTTGGTGGCAGACATACAAGGTGGCAAAATATCTAGCTAACATCTTAGGACCTTTGGTGGGAAGTTCTAAGCATCACATCCAGAACTCTCAGGATTTCACCAACAAGATTGAAGATATAGTACTCGTGTGTAGAAGAAACTATGGTGTCCTATGATGTGACATCTTTTCCCTTGTATACCCACCAGGAGGCTGTTGACATGGTGAGAAAACGTCTGGCCAAGACAGCACTCTTACCAGCAGAACTGATCTCAACCCAGAACAGGTGTGTTCCTTGTTGGCTTGTGCCTGAATACCACCTATTTCAATACAGGGATAAGTTCTATAAGCAAAACATGGATGTGCTATGGGATCTCCAGTTTCACCTATTGTGCCAACCTTTACATGGAGGAGGTAGAAACACAGGCGCTTAATACCTTTAAGGCATAGCACCCAGCCACTGGTTCAGAATGTTGATGACACTTGGGTTAAAATCCACCAGAAGGAAGTACAAGCTTTCACAGAACACATTAATGCGGTGACCAAAACATTAAATTCACAAGGGAAGAGGTACAAAACACAAACTGGCTTTCTTGACTGCTTGTGAGAAGTTAAGGAAAATGGTAAACTGGAAGTAGAGGTTTACAGAAAACCAACACACACAGATCAGTATTTGATGTTTGACTCCCACCACCCTTTAGATCACAAGCTGGGTGTCATCAGAACCCTGCAACCAGAGCCGAGAACATCCCCCCTAGCACAGAGGCGAAGGCTAAAGAAATGAAACATCTCAGAGGAGCCCTTAAAACTTGTGGATATCCAACTGGGCCTTTGTCAAAGAAGTAGAAGGAAGAAAAAACACGAATACCAACAGTGAAGGGGAAAACAAGACAGGAGGAAGAACATGGTCATCCCATATGTAGCAGGGGTCTCAGAAATTAAGAAGAATTTTCAAAAACATCGTATCCCTGTCTGCTTTAAACCGAACAACACCCTGAGGCAGCAATTGGTACATCCGAAAGACCCAATACCTAAACACAAGAAAGCGCATCATATATGCAGTGCAGTGAAGAATGCTCTGATTTGTATGTGGGGGAGACCAACAGCAACTGCATCAACGTATGGCCCAGCACAGACGAGCCAATTCCTCGGGTCAGGACTCAGCCGTTATCTGCATCTTAAGGATAAAGGACATACCTTTGAAATTGTAATGTTAACATACTGGCGAAGGAACGTGACTGGTTCAAGAGAGGTGTTAAGGAGGCCATTTATGTGAAAATAAAGAAACCAAGCCTAAATAGAGGTGGGGGGGTTCGACACCAACTGTCTGCCATGTACAATGCTGTTTTAACACCTTACTCTGGGCGTTCCTATAACACCTCTTAGCCACTATCTAATCACACCCTAAACACCTGGCTGTGATATGCTAATGGATTTTCCAGGGTACATAATTGCCACAGATTCTTGTACAAGTCATTCTGAATTGAGAAAGCCAGTCGGATGACTAGCGAAACGTCTTCAAGAACTACATTTCAAGTCCAGTTGATCTAATTGAATACAACAGATATAACATGCAATATAGCTTAATATATAGAGCCATCATCTGACCTGCAACACGACATGTTTCGATCTTGTTAGATCTCCTGACCTGACACGACATGTTTCGATCTTGTTAGATCTCGTCAGTGCAAGATACATATTCATGGCTCTATGGTGTAGGACTTGGGCATACAGTAGACAAGGTACTAGAAGCTTAGGAGAGAGGGGCTAAAAGGAGCAAAAAGCCCTTCACTGAGCATAAAAATGGAAAAACATATTAAGCTAATTTGAATGTTACATCCGAAAGACCCAATACCTAAACACAAGAAAAGCGACATCATATATGCAGTGCAGTGAAGAATGCTCTGATTTGTATGTGGGGGAGACCAAACAGCAACTGCATCAACGTATGGCCCAGCACAGACGAGCCATTCCTCGGGTCAGGACTCAGCCGTGTATCTGCATCTTAAGGATAAAGGACATACCTTTGAAGATTGTATGTTACATACTGGCGAAGGAACGTACTGGTTCAAGAGAGGTGTTAAGGAGGCCATTTATGTGAAAATAAAGAAAACCAAGCCTAAATAGAGGTGGGGGGGTTCCGCCCAACTGTCTGCCATGTAACATGCTGTTTTACACATTACTCTGGGCGTTCCTATAACACTCTTAGCCACTATCTAATCACACCCTTAACACCTGGCTGTGATATGCTAATTGGGATTTTCCAGGGTACATAATTGCCACAGATTCTTGTACAAGTCATTCTGAATTGAGAAAGCCAGTCGGATTCACTGAGCATAAAAATGGAGAAACAATTAAGCTATTGAATGTTATTAGCCAGCGGTTCTGGACACGTGCATAAGCTAAGGGACATAAAGGAGTATTTTGCATATCTCCGCCCCTTACTCTTGATATTACTTCTTGTTTCTTAGGTTTTGTGGGCAATGCTATTCATGTAGCATGAGATTGCAAGATGCCTTCTGTTATAAGAAGGCGTTTCTTAATTTTTATGCTCAGTGAAGTGCTTTTTGCTCATTTTGGCCCCTCTCTCCCTAAGCTTTCTAGCTGCCTTGTCTCTTGTATTTGTGTTACTGAACTGGACTGAGCATTCTATTACAGTTGCACAACAGGACATGTTTAGATTCTACTTATACGAATAGTGAAGTTTGGTTTCATTCAAATGTATGTGTGTGTGGGGGGGGGGGGGTATGTCCAGTGTTTATTAATATTGTTGTGTATGTGACTTGGGCTATATTTATTATGAGAGCATATGGTTGACTGTACTACAGTAATTAGAATCCTGGAGCCAGTTATTTAAACATGTGTTTGTACTAAGCTGGTATTATAGTTATAGTTGTACAATACTAAACATAATTATTTGTACCTTCTGTAATATATGGGATATTATATGACACAATAATCATAAAATTTACATTATTTTATATCTTTATTTGGTTATTTTATTACTTTTATCCTATAAATGCACATTAGAGTGTCACAAACCAGATGCAAGCAGGTGGGTTATTTTGTATATAATATAATATTTTGTATTATAGAACTCGTATCCTGTTAGCATATGAGCATATGACAGCCAGGTGTTAGGGACCTTCTGAATGCAATGTGAGGATGCATTGAGGCTAAGAGGTGTTATCGAAACTGCCCAGAGTAAGGTGTCAAAACAGAATTCTACAAGTTAAACCTATAGTCAGCAGCATCAACTGTGGCAAAATACCTAGCCAACATCTTAGGGCCATTGGTTGGAGGTTCTAAGCATCACATTCAGAACAAGATTCAAGATGTTGTACTCGGCGCAGAAGAAACTATCGTGTCCTATGATGTGACATCTCTCTTCACCTGCATTTCCAGGCTACTTAATTGCCAATAGATTCTTGTACAAGTCATTCTGAATTGAGAAAGCCAGACGGATGACTAGCAAAACATCTTTAAGAACTAAACTTTAAGTCCAGTTGATCTAACTGAATACAAAAGATATACCAAACATTTTTATTTGTATTCCCTTTAATATATGGGACATTCGGACAAATTCATAAGCTTGCTCTATTGAAAAATTTCGATACTGTGGGTTATCATAAAAGTAGGAAAGTGCTCAGATATTTATAACCATATGGCTAAACAGTAGTACAATATCAGTATGGCATTGTATAGGGGATTTACAATTACATTCAAAGTCGTAAATGTATGACCTCAAGTGCAATAGTGTGACCACAATCATTATAAAGACTTATAAATACTGGCAATTATATGACACTTTTACAAAAGATATTTACATATGGACAGAGAAGCTTGTGTGTGAGTGGTGGTGGTGGTGGTGGTGGGGGTTATGTGTACAGTCTCTATAAATATTCCTGTAGATAATCATTTGCTCACGCGGTAGGCCCCATAGAATGCAATTGTAAAGGCGGTCTTAAATAAAAGGGCGAGGAGCATAGTTGGTTACATTGAACCAACATGTGCTACAGAATGGGGAATGAAATGGGCCTGCAACTACCAGGGGCAGAAGTAGCTCTATTTCAACCACAGTACTATTTTGTGTATGATAAATATCTTAGTGACATCTTACCATTGGAAAAGGCCAAAAAAATAGAATAAGCTCAAAGTTTTCGCTCAGCCATATGGCCTGAGGTGCATGATTCTTGTAAGAATGTAATGTAGGAAAATGTGGTCAAAAGCCTATTGGCAGGATTAGGAATCCCACCTTGCTTGTCCGCAAAGGACAGCAAAACCTGCCACTAGTTATAGACCTGAACTCAAACCCGAACCCGAGTTCGGCCCAAACTTTATGAGTTGAACCTTAGAATGTATTGTTTGGTAACCCTCAAATGAAATGTTAATTTTCTTTCGCTAACCTTCAAATGTATCATTCATTTTTGGTAACCCTCGAATGTAATGTTAATTTTTGCTAATTCTCTAATGTATCATTCTCTAACCCTCAAATGTAATGTTCATTTTCGCTAATTGTTGAATGTTGCCATCGACTTTCGGTAAACCCTTGAATGTTATGTTCACTTTTGCTAACCCTCGAATGTATCGTTCGCTAACCCTCGAATGTAATGTTCGTTTTCGCTAACCCTCAAATGTAGCCATATCCAACAATTGCCCAATTGTGGGGAAAGAAGTTTTAAACAGGTTTTGGTGACAGGTGCATTTTCCCAAGACCATTTCCTAGGTGCCACAGCCATTGTTACCATTGTTAGTTTATTTGTTATTGATCCAAACTTTACAAATTATTAGCTACCCATTGACTTTAACGATCTCAAGTTCGTAAACAAACCGAACTTCAGTTAGTCTGGCCATCTCTACCTGCCACATTCGTATGTACGAATTCAGGGAGGAAGGTTCTATTCAGTTATCAAGCATATCACAAGAGCCCGGAAACGAGGTTCCATAAGTGCTGTGTGATCTCCAAGCTCTTTGCGTCAATCTGTGGAACTCACTGAGCTGAAATCCAGATATCATTGGAAGTTTCAGGAATGTGCTTTGCCTTGCACCAGTTGTTTAAATGTAATAAAGCATTAAACCAGTTCACAAAGCAATATAATAATGGGGGGGAGATGATGTTTGGCTATAAACTGCTTGAACAACCCCAATATTTATGCACCAGAAAATTATTCTACGGTTTGCTAGATGATGGCTTCAAACCTAAATAGCTGCTACTATTGAAAATATTTCCAAGAAAACCATGTTCTGTTCCCTGCCACCTGCTACCTAAAATGGCTGGCCAAGTGGGAGAAACCTACCTACTTTCACTCCTGGCCAATCAGATCACCCCTCCTCTGCCCCCCCTTAGGGCTCTGGTGCTGGATAACACTTGTTTAATATAAACCTTTAAAAATGTACAGACTTTGGCTCAAACAGACATCCCTTAAATTATATGCCCTTTGTCAGCCAAAAAAGTTCCTTTTGGATTCTACAAACAAAATATATTTTTTTTTATTGGTACACAAAACCACATGTTTTATAAGAACCACATATAGTAATGGCCACTTGGTACCTACTAAAGTGCTGATTAACTAAACAGTTTTTCCCAAATCTTGCTGTAGTAGGGCTAATTCCTTCCATTTTGACAATTCCATTTTTAAATAGAGGGAAAACTAAGATAAGTTTTTTTTATAATTTGATTTATTTTCCCTAACAATACATAATCACTTATACAATATGTGTGTGTATATATATATTATTTATCCTACCTTCACGGACCGGCCTAATTCATTTTTTTGCATGGATAGATATACTGTTACTGAAATAAAATTGTGTGTTAATTATTAGGAATAATTATCACATCTTGGCCTTGATGATTAGGTATATTAGTAAATTATAACTAATGTTTTCATTTAGATACATTATTTTAAAAACTCTTGTGAAAATGAATGAGAATATAGAAAATAGTAGCAAGCCATCTGTTGATATTGTAGATCTGTGCCATACCAAATTCTATATATAGAAATGGCATAGTATACATCCACACAGAGTGCAACTAGTGACCAAATTTACCAGATTCTGCATTATTTCAACCACAATACTATGTATATAATGTATTGATTGAAGCCCGGAAGGTTAAGAAGCTAAGCCATACCTCCCGTACTTCAATCAATAGATCAGGATCCATTAACGAATATTCAAGAAACTTACATTTTGCGTGGTACACCGCGGCTACAGTGACAGGTCCTAGCTGCTTCCTTGTTCTGTACAGCTATAACAGCGCATGCTCAATAATGCTTTAAGCAAAGTTCATTCATTTCTACAAATACCATTCATATTTTTATTCTGCTTTTAATGTATTTTACACTACCCTGCTAGTGTTATAGATCTGTGAGGATCCTTCCAGTCTCACACCTGACCCAAACCTGCAAATTATATGCTGTACAACTGGTATCTGCAGATACTAGACCCAATGAGGATCTATAAAGTGTATTATAATTACCAAAGCTTAACCACAAATCTGGTATTGATAGGGACTCACTGCAGGGATGTAGCTAATGTATCACACGTGACCACGTAATTTGTAGGTGTAAGTTTGCACTCTCCAGTGAATTTTCACCAAAAATGTTTTTAATCTTAGAAACTCTGTAGACTTTAAAAGTAATTACAGAACTTTTAAAATGTTATGACCATTGATATATATTTCACGTGTCACTTTCTAGCTTCCTCTGCAATTTATATACTTTTACCTTGTTGTTTATAGAGATGGTCGAACTATTGAAAGTTCGGTCCGTTTTCGAACTTTCGAACTATTAGGAAAGTTCGAAAGTTCGAAAGTTCGAAAACGGACCCATTAAAGTCTATGGTAGGCAAATAGTTCGAAAAGTTCGAGTCAAATACAACTAAAATATTAATGGTAACTTAATGTAAATGGCTGTGGGACCTGGGAAATGGTCTGGGGAGCATGTTCCAATATCCAGGACTTTCCAAAAATCGATTTTACTCTCACGCGAACTACATTCGTGCTTTCGCGTTCGAACGTTCAAGGTAACATGGACATTTTACTCGCAGATTCGATACTCGCGTATAGGCTGTAATGGAGACTTTACTCGCAGATTCGATGTTCGCGCCTAGATACCATGTACATTTTACTTGCGGATTCGATACTCGAACGTTCGAACATTTGATAAATCATCGAAAGTCCGGGAAATATCGAAAGTCCGCGTCCGAGATAGTTTGAGAAGTCCGGGTCCGTTCGAACTCGAACAGTTCGGCTCGAACTCGGGTTCGAGTTCGAGTTCTATGCCATCCCTAGTTGTTTATGAGATTTTGCCTCCCATTGACTTTAACAGTTTTCATCCAGTTACACAAAACCCCCAGCAAAACAAAACCAAGAAAGGGATTTTACTATTGTTTTTTGTTATGTTTTGTTTGTTTCCAGTCTGTTTCCAGCATAAGATGAAATTTCTAAATGTACCTATTTTCTTTGTGTTAGCTCTGAAGGTATAGATGTTTAAATGCTCTATTTTTAGCCATGAGGCTACAGGTTCAAATCCCCAGACATGATTTTTTTCTATTAGCTTCAATGCTTGATAGGAAATAAACTGTGAATATTATGGGGGGTTTTGGTATCAAAATCAGAGGAATGTGTTCAGAAACAATTGTACATTGTTAAATTTATTCTGTTCAGTGTCTGAGAAGAATGCTGTAATATTATATGTACAATGCTGTAATGTGATTGTCAGTTTCTAAAGGGAACGTCTGCAGTTTCCTTTTACGCTGTACACTGTGGAACATGTGAAGTGTACTGCAACCATGTAGACTTATACCAAAAAACAATTGGATGATTTTGGGATTTGACCCCTTGTACCCACAGGTTTGTTTCATATATCAACCTACAGACACAGCAAAGCTAGAGGTGAGACACAACTTGTATCTTTGTGAATTGGGACAATGTTGTCTGGTGACTTTAGTTACCATTTAAGTTTTGGATATTACAGATATCTAAAACCGTGATATCTGCATTCATCTATTTAATCAATATGGGGTGACCATTATTTAATTACAATTTTCTTAGATATTCACATTTTTCATCAAACAGTACATTTTGGCAAGTTGTCAGGTCTTTAATATGTGATACTGATTTTATTTATGGTCAACAAACTGTTGATTGGATTATTAACTGGTAGTCAGTTGAGCAGGAATATTTGGCCAAAATTGCCATCTTTTGGCCCAATACAATTATTGAAAATAAAAATTAAAGGACATGCAAATGCTAAAAATTTTATTTTTGTATTCACAGCCCATGTTTCTGTAAATTACATTTGAAGGTTGGGGGTAACCCTATTCTAAGGGAAGTTATACAAAGACCTGGTGACTCATGTAGTCTGGTGAACTTGTGCTCATTGAAAATAGCTTCAGGCTTCGATAGTCTCACAAAACCACTTAATTAGCATTCAATCTATTGTTAAAACACAATGTGCTTTGAATTTCCAGTCACCTGGGTCTGGGGAACATCTGTTTTTTCTCACGGTATTAAGATCCTAAACAAGTGGACATTATATATACCATAAATTTTGGATCTTTGTTAATTGAGCTTGGTATGTCTTTGGTCTACTTGAGGTAGAACAACTGTTTGTTCTGCAATATTTCTGCACCAGTGAGACAAAAACCATTAAATATTGTACCTTCTGTTTATTCATTTTGATTGTCTTGTGTTTTTTAATACCCCAGGAGTTAAAGGTTAAAGCACACAAATCTTGAAAGATCTTCTTTGTCATACAGAAAAGGAATATGGGAGATAATTGAATCTCAGTTCTGTAATTGCCAACACATATAGTAAATAATGACATGTCTGCCAGTCTCTATAAAATAGATGAATATGAAGGTGGCTTATGCATATTTATAACCATATGACAAAGAAAATCCATTGTTTACTAAGGTTCTAATTTAAAGAAAAAAGCCATAATTATTGTAAATGTTTTTTGTGCATCTTGCTTTATACTATGGGCATGAAGTGGTAGGTGCACACTAGAGATGACCGAAAAGTTCAGTCCCTTTTCTAACTATATGGAAAGTTCGAAAACGGACCCATTAAAGTCAATAGGAGTCAAATAGTTCAAAAAGTTCGAATAAAATACAATTAAAATATCAATGGTATCTTAATGTAATTGGCTATAGGACCTGTTTGAATATCCAGGACTCTCGAATACTCGATTTTACTCTCACGCGCTCTCGAGCTCTCATGTTCGAACATTCGATAATTATCCCATTAACGACTCGCAGATTCTATATTTATCCGCGTATAGGTATAATAGACATTTTACTTACGGATTCGATATTCGATATTTACTCACGTATAGGTATAATAGACATTTTACGTGCAAATTCGATATTTACTTGTGTATTGGTACAATAGATATTTTACTCGCGGATTAGATATTCGATATTTACTCGTGTATACGTATAATGGCCATTTTACTCCCAGATTCGATAATTTGATATTTACACGCGTATTGGTATAATAGACATTTTACTCGCATATTCGCATGCCTTGAACGTTCGAACATTCAATAATTATCGAAAGTCCGGGATAGTTTGAGAAGTCCGAGTCCGTTCAAGCTCAAATAGTTTGGAGCAAGAGATGTAATAAAGCAGATGATGATCTCATTCCAGAGACCACTAAGAAGTAACTATCATGGTTTGGGGGGTCCTTAGCAATACAGAAAAAAATGGTCTGAAGGTGGAATATTTCTTTAAAGGTCATGTGCACCCTTAAAACTAAAAACTGATAACTTGTCTGTTACTACAATACCGACAGATATTTTTGCCAGTTTATTAAATACACTTTCTTCCATTCTGGCAAAGGTATCTGCCTACATCCTCTGCTCAATGAGCATATTAAAAGCTTGAGCTTGAGCATGTGCAGTGGAGGCAGCAGGGGAAAAATCACTGAATCATTGGCTGTAATATCAGCAGTGAGAGCCTTGATTGACTGTTGAGGGAGGAGCCTTAATTATCCTTAAAGGAGAACTAAACTTAATTTTTTTAAAACCTAATATGAAAGCTTTTCCCCAGAACACCTATACATTGTAAGATACTTCTATAGTAAGTTGCATTTAGTACATATAAGCAATAGACTCTCTTGCTGCCAGTACAAATCATAGCCCGTGTTGGCTTCAAAGGGCCACGCCCCCTGACCCCAGTATACCCTGTCTCTATGTACAGAGTTTTTTCTATACACCAATATGGAAGCCCATGAATAGACTTTGAAAGCTGCTTATTACCCTGCAATTTACAGTATTTACCAGTCTTCATGAGTTGCTAGTAAATAAACTGCAGGGTAACAAGCAGCCTTTAAAGTCTTATCAGGGACTTCCATATTCCATTTTTTAAATTATTCCTTTCCTGGCAAAAGATAAAGCTTCCAAATATACATGGATTCTCTTTTTTCAGTGTTGGCAAAAAGGGTAAGGCACCAGGTTTAAAAAGACACAGTTCAGAAGGTCACAAGTTCAATAACCTACCCTTACCTTTTTTTGTTTCTATTCTGTTCCAAGCAAAATATAAAGCTTCTAAATGGACATATACTCTCAGTGGTGGCTCACCTGGTAACACAGTATTAGTAACACACAGTTCAGAAGGTCACAAGTTTGAATCCCCATACTTACCATTATTTTTTGTTTCCTTTATGTTTCTACCAGTGATCTACATAGTATATATGTTAGCATAGAGGTAAGAGCTCTGCTTTTACCTAGAGTAAATGTACAAGTTGCATGTTCTGTTCCCCAGACTTACTTTATATTTTTTTTTATTTTTGCTGAAATGTTAGTATTCTTTTTTTTATTTCCATGCAATCTATGAAATACATTGCAAAGATGACCTTTTTTTGTATGAAAAGTAAAATATTATATCATTATTAGGACAGGAGCATTAAATGTGTTTTAAAACAAAAAATTGAAATTCCTCTTCTGTGTCAGGGAGTGGGAGGATCTCTGTGCTGTTATGTGATTGGCTGTCAGCTTCTAGGAAGCAAGGCTACCGTGTTCCTTGTTTTGATCTGTTGAGCACTACAGAGCATGTGCCTGTATGTAGACACTTAGATGGGGGTTTACCCAGCTAAGGTAGATTGTGGGAGCTAACCCCTAGTACTATTTTTTTAAATCACCCAATGGCCACAGCAAAAGGAGAGGTGAGACACAGCTTGTTGTATGTTTGTGAATGTGCTCTGTCTATTGGGACAATGTTATCTGGAGACTTTAGTTCTCCTTTAAATAGCTGGTTAGTAACACATCTAATGTGCCAAATATATCAGTTGGGGTTGGGGGCAGGTTATAGACTTGTAACCATTTTTTTTTGTTTTAAAGGGTGGTGCCCTTTATATTTTGAATTTTACATTGCCAAAATTTCCCAGTCAAAATAGCAATTTTGCTTAGAAACCACGAAACTGAAAATGTCAAGGTGGAATTTTAGTTTCCTAGAGAAATTTCGGCAGTTTTTTCAACAGCAAAGTTTCTACACCAAAACTAGTAGTTTTGTATAAAAAACAGTTTTGGGACAAAACTAGAGTTCATATCTAATACATATTATAATTAAAACAATGGGATATATTTTAAAAATGGTTGGAATATTTAGTTAGTCCATCTTTGCAAAATATCAAAATACCATGATACTAATGCCTGCTCAATACTTTTCATTTGGACTTTTAACTTACTATAAATATGATTCTGACAGCTTCAACCTTAAAACTATTGTAGGCACTTTCAGGAAGATCATTGCAAAAATTTGCTGCTTCATAACAGTAACATATTGTAACATTCACAGTTATGTATGTGAAAGTTTTCTCACCTTAACAGCATGTCAAATAAGTGAAAACTGCATGTGAATTTGTCTGCATGTTATAAAATATTTTAGAATACAGAAAATACAGAAAGGGAAACCTGTGTTTAAACTACAATATTCCTAGAAAGAGAAATACATTCATTAGAGAAAAGCATTGTTTTCCCTAATGCTCCTGCACTGTAATCAAATGTCACTATAACTTTAATTTAGTTACATGTGGCTATCGCTAGAACTATCAAATTTGGTTAAATAGCAGTATCCTTGGCACAGGGACTGGCTTTTTCACAGACTCTACAGTCATTTGATGTGTAAGTGGGCTACAATGTTGTAATGCAGCAGCAGAAATACAAATTGCAAACAAAACTAGTCACGAAGTTACAGTTACAAACCGATTGACTGTATACCACCAATAAATGCTAAACACATTCAAACAAATATATGTGCTTACACCCAAACTGGTTAAGGTCATACTCTAAAGCAGTGGTGGCGAACCTATAGCACGCGTGGGAAATGGTCAGGGGAACATGTTCGAATATCCAGGACATTTGAGAAATCAATTTTACTCTCACTGGTGCTATTTTCGAGCTCTCGCGTTCGAACATTCGATGTTACTCGTGGATTCGATGCTTGCGTATAGGCTTTAATGGACACTTTACTCGCAGATTCGATGTTCGTGCCTAGATACCATGGACATTTTACTCGCGGATTCGATGCTCGCGTATAGGACACTTTACTCGCGGATTCGATGTTCGCGCCTAGATACCACGGACATTTTACTTGCGGATTCGATGCTCGCGTATAGGACACTTTACTCGTGGATTCGATGCTTGCGCCTAGATACCATGGACATTTTACTTGCGGATTCAATGCTTGCGTATAGGTATAATTGGCATTTTACTTGCATATCCGAACGGTCTAACATTCGATAGTTAGTTAGTGTGTTGGTTTTAGTTTCTGTATGGTTTTTGATATCTTATTTATTATATTCTCTATTTATACCAGCGCTAGTTGTTGACCCATTTTTAAGATGTATCCATTTGATATATGCTTCCCTGTGGTTTATGTTTATATGGTAGCTCTAGTTCATAGTCGGGTGGAGACGTGGCTGTCTTCGCTCTCGCTATCTAGGAGACTACACTTCCGGGTTTGCTGGTGTTTAGATTTGTTGCCATAGAGATGCACTGCCGCTGGGGAGCTTCATATGATCTGTCCACGTGGCTGCTGGTGCGTGCTGACGGTCCCGGAAGTGGAGTCTGCCCGGTATCTACCTTTTCTAAGCTACGCTGGACGATTTCCCTCTGTCGTATTTGTTGGACTCGCCTGACAGTAAGGTGAAATACAATCTGGTATTGTGAGAGTGGTGTTGTTTTTAGGACATATATTGTTCTTATTATGGATTTAATATGGTATCTTGTTTGGGGTGTTTGGTTTTAATATACACTGTTGCTGGGGTGTTTTTAAGGGGGTGGTGATTGGGTGGCTATTTAATCTGGGTGGCTGGTGTGTTGTATTAGTCCTGATGACGGCCTGATAGAGGTTGAAACATGTTGACAAAATAAATTGCTGTTTGTACATTTGTTACCAAGACCTGTGAGTGCGTCGTGCTTCTTTCAATATTTTATGTACAATTGGGACAGCACCCGGGCAAGTATTATGATGGATGGAGTGCAATCGTGATGTGGCTGTATTTACTATATATATATATATATATATATATATATATATATATATATATATATATATATATATATATATATATATATTCTTAATATAATATATATAATTTTTTTTCTATTTTCATAGTACAGAGAATTTAAACATCACTTGTTTTTTCATTTACAAAAGAAATAATTTGATTTGTTTCGATTTTTTTTTTTTGAGGCCATGAATGAAATCTCTGATTATACATAGAGGATAACAAGCATTCAATAAGATAAAACATTGGAATATGAAATCATTGACCACTATGCAGTATTACCAACTGCAAACAGGAAAATAAAGCTTCATTTTATGTAATAATTTTATTTTTAAAGACAATGAGTCCATTGTAGATATTAATAAACTATAGTACCTAAAAACAGAGATTGCAATTAACGGATGACAGAATGAGACCAATAACTAAAAATATGCCTGGACTAAAATTCATTCATTAGTTTTATTTTCTGTACCATAGTCACATTAATTAGAAATCCCTTAGGATTATATACAGAGTGTGTGTATAATATATATATATATGGGTGTGTGTGTATTCATGGGAAAGTTGCATCTCCCTCTATAAGTTTAAAGGTCTTTTCTTGCAGTGATGACCTAGAGTTAAATATATTTTACTGCATAACTGTGAAAATGCAAAATCAACTGGAGATGGGTACAAAGCATATTTATATAAGAAGTCAAGTAACAAATATAAACCCTGTACACTAAATGATAAATCAAGTACACTGCTTAGCTTAACTCTTTAGAAAGTTGGTTTAGCTATGAAGCAAAATCTCCTTCCAGGGTACTCCTTTCATTTAAAGGGCAACTATACCCTAAAACCAACTCCACCCCCAAATCTATAATTTTATACAAGAAAACGAAAATAATTGTTACAAATAGAGATGGCCGAACTATATAAAGCTCGGTCCATTTTCGAACTTTTGAACTTCAGAGAAAGTTCGAAAGATTTTAACGCCAGCTATTAGGTGGCGTTAAAATCCAGCTTTAAATGTGGCGCAAACGCGATATTGAATCGTGAGTGACAGATGCAAGTGAATTGTGAGTGACAGATGCAAAAAAAAGATATGTCTTTTGCGTAACCCGTGCATCTGCCGCTAACATGGCGTTAAAGTCCCTCTAACTCGCTCTAACCAATAGCGAAAATGTTTAGCAGGACTTTAACTCCATATTATTGCCCAGTGGCTCTGGGTAAATGATAGTGTTATATTATTTTTAACATCTTTGGGCAAGATACTAAAGCAAATAAAAATGAAAAAATACATATGAAAATATTTGAATTGTTATTCTTAATGGCTTCTTAGTCATAAATATTTTTCTTTCTGACAAAGAAGTAAAAAAATTGTATAATAAATTTACCCATGAAAGAAACTACTTATAAATCTATTTATTTTCTACTATTGGATTTTAAAGTCATGTAGTGACCAGACTGATGAAAAATAGTCAAATTATCTGGGAAGTAGTCAATGGGACCCTCACACAGGCAGTGTGACCTCTACCCTCTCCTACAATCAAAGGTCTGGTTCAAGTTTCTTTTAAGTAGTCTGTCGTCAGGGAAACATAAGAGGCATGTATAATGAATATGTATTTTGTCTACAAAGCATTTTTTTTTCTTTTTCATTCCTTAATACAAAAAAGCTACCCATTAAAGCAACCTATATCAATTCTGAAAAATGCTAATTTCTTCAGGGTAAACAAAGGGCAACTTACTTTTAACAGCAGATTAAGGCCCCTAAATTCATACATTTTGCTATACCTTCAGAAAAAATGATTTTACTAATTACAGACCCCAAGTAGCAAACCTCTTAAATTAAATTTATGTTTCTTAAATGCCCTTGTCAGAGACATGGGCATTCATATGTCTTCATTTATATTAGGAATAACCTATGTAAAAGTGATTACTGAGCATGCTTGCCCTCATAGAAAGTCAGGTCAGATGGAAGGAGGAGTCAGCTAACAAAGCAAAGAGGAATACTGAGCCTGAGCAAAAGAAAAAAAAACTATAATGAAGACATGCAGCTACACGCTAACCTCAGAATATGTGCTGTTAACATGTATTTGATTTTAGATTAAGACAAGACAATGTGTTTTTTTAGAATACATAATTTTTAACTTGCTAATAGGAAGAGCAAAGTGGCCAGGCAGGGTAACTTTCAACATATCAGTACTCTGGATTAACAGTGAACCCAGGGATGAAGACCAATTGGTTTAGGTTGTAACCCTGGGTATTTTTCATTACTTTTATTTTCTAACTTATTTAAAATTGTTTCAACAGTGAATCAATGACAATACACATAACATCACATTGCCATAAGGTTAATTAAAACAATAATTTCTTCCCAGTCATCCAGAGTATACCTATTCCTTTGTGTATGGCAATTTTACAAATATGTTTGGAAATACCGCCCTTATTGCCTTTATCTATATAACAGAGTATGAGGTAGACTTTAACGATGCGCCTTGACCTATTAAGTGGTGAATAGACCAAATAGTTCCCCTTTATATTAGCATTCTTTCGGCCTCTGTCATTTGGGCTGTATAATCACTATATGTGATTTGGCTAGCTATGTTATAATATCTAAAATTATGTATTGCTAGTCCAGCTAGATTATTAAGACATTCCAGGATTTGTAATTTAAGTCTATTATGTCCTGCACCCCATATGATAGAGACATCTAACTTTTATGGAGAGATAAGAGATGAAAAACTAGCATGTAGTCTCATGAAAAAGGAAATTATAGGAAATTATGAGGTCTTAAAAAGTGTAAACCCCACAAAATTGTCCCCCATCAGTGTAAGCGCAAATGACTATTATGGCTTTAGGATTTACAAGCGTACCTGCCAGAAGACCCATACAATAAAAATGAGTGGGAAATGAAAGTGTAGGCAACTATTGATCTGGATCCTTATAAAAATAACTAATTTAAAGACATTCCCTTTAACAGCTTTCATATAGCAACAGCATTATTTCCTTCTTTCCTAATGAGTAAAAAATTTCAATGAACATTCTATATTCTAGTTTAAATGATTGTCGTATAAAACTTGCTATAATAATATGTTTTATTATATACTGTAAATCATGTATTATTACTGTATGTACTGTACAAGCTATAATGTTAAGTGATTCTGAGTAACTGTAGATGCACCATACTGTAAATATATATATTTTCTTGCTAAAGAAATTAAACAAACAAAAAAAGTCTTACTAGCTTTAACTGCAAGTAATTGAATGAATTTAATGTAAATTGATGGTTATTGCTTGCTTGGTGGGAACTCACTTGTAGTCACGATAAACTGCTTAGGTTTTAGTCCCTATAGTAAACCTTAGACTGTATGTGTCTTTATATTTTTAAAGTTTAAAAATATGACCTCCGGAACTCAACATGATGCTGAGGATTGGCAATATTGAATCCAGAAACAGAAGGGGTTGGATAAAAGGCTTTGTGATATGAATCTCTGTCTCTTCTGCCCTTAGCAGAAAGGCTTAAATATCTCCTCCTTGGACAAACAGATCAATAGAGGCTTTTTAACATCTTCAATGAGAGCTCATTAATGCTCTCTTGGTGTCCTCTTTTGTGCTCTGATGACCTGGTGGGAGCAGGGGAAAGTGAACTACAGCAAGATAATTATCACAGGAATATCACTTCATACCGTCTCCTAGTGGAATGTGAATTGTTTTTCTAATTATTCAGGACAGAAGCAAGAGAAAGTGCAAACTAATTGAAAATACATTATGATTTATTTCTCTGTAGAAATTGGCCTTTTAGCTTCAGTTAAAAGGTAGCCATTAGGTGTATCTGGCCTTTTAAACTGGAAAATCTGTATGAACATATTCACAAGGTTTATTGTCTGTTTTATTAATTGATCCTTTTCTTATTAGTAAGTTCCTGAAGACAGCAATAGCATATAAACTGCTCAGTAGTCATAATGTGAACAAACTATATACTTCAGTTCAATATTGCTTCTACCATCGTACATCCTTTCTTTGTCAATGTTTTAAAGAACAATAAGGCGAAATATAATTTTTTTGGTTGTTGTTAGGAAATACTGTATAATACAAACCATCTTTTCACATATTTTCATAAACCCAAAATTATTATTTGCACCTGCAAAAATGTATAATTTTCATCCAGAACTCCTATGTCCATCTCTTGCCTTTTATGTCCATTATGTCCTATGTCTATCTCATGCATTTTAATGTGAAATAGTATTCCCTAAATTCTTGCCTTTTGTGCACTAATACATGTCTATGTGCCTGTGACTCAGTTATCCTAGACCAGGGCTAGATTGAAGACTTAGAACTTCACAAGACAATGTTCAAAATGCCTGATCATGATTTTCATGTAAGCTGAGACTGGTAAATAAGTACAATCCCTAGATTTTGATGCTTTGGAAATGCTGATGTGTCAATAACTATTACAATAATGCAATACTCTTTGCATTATTACCTTTGTAGTAGTCTATTACTGTTGGCATTCATAAATGATAACATTGGACTAATGATTCTCCAGCACACACAAGGAGATTCAAAAACACTAAAATAACTGTAAAATATATGCAACCAAATACCATATCAGGTTAACATGGATTTTAATTTTAAACAGAGTTCGTGGAGTTGTAACAGGTAAGTTGTGAGGTGCTCCCCCTAACAGTCCATGCCACAGTCAGTAATTTGCAGTATTATATTTGAAGGGAGGCACACTCAAAAAAGCTTTATAGCATTAATACTTTATTATAAAGCTTTTTTGAGTGTGCCTCCCTTCAAATATAATAACATGGATTTTACACTTATTTTACAGGGCTGCATCATTTTTAAATGTTCTTCAAAATAGTGCAGCGTTTCAGATACAATAGCCTTTTTAGTTAAGTTTTGCATTACCTCATAACCCAAAACTAAAAGGGGTATTGTAAGAGGCCGGTATTGGAGCTTCTTACCTTGCTGAGATCCCACGTTGCAATAATAGTTGTAATTGGGTATTGCATTGTGGAAACTTGCCAAAGTAAGACGCATGGATTTGCGTTATTTAATCTCTCTAATTTTTTAGAAAAAAATGGTTGTTGAGCAGTAGAACTTGATTTTTTAGTGTATTATACAAAGCCTGGTTAACACCATAGCTGTGTTGGTTTCTTAATTAATAGTGTATACTATATGCTATAATAATCAATCAAGCATTCACATATTATAGTATTTACCATTTTGAATCAAATCTATCAATTTTCTTTTCTAAAGTGTCCTGTCAATACAATGGTTGTGCCTGTGCTTTTGCTGCCTCTGTGTGGTGTTGTGTCCTAACATTAAAAATTCACTCCTCACAATAAAAAAATTCTGACGCTGTAAATGAATAGAGGCTGCATGGGCAGAAATGCCATATCTCAAGTTAGGGTATGTTCAGTTGTTTTATATAGAACCCTTTATCTCCATATATTAAAAGGCTACAGTGTCTATCGTTGTAGCACCAAAACAGCAGAGTGACACAAGAGAATTTTTCAATGTATTTCACATTTTGTTGCATTTCAAACTTTTTTTTTTTACCCCGAGTTGGTTAAACAGGTCAGGTGCTGCTGTAAGAAATTATGGTCAATGGTAAATGTAATTTTACCTAACAACTAAAAATAACATGTATGTACAAATGTCAGGGCTAATATACTTCCATAAAATACGTTTAAGGACAAAGCCAACGCAGCTTTTACTATCCAGTGCTATATGATTTATTATATTATAAATTGCAGTTGAACCCATTTATTATGCATAATGAGCCCAGGATCAGCAGAATTGCACACTAGTTCAACATAATTATGCAGAACATAAGAACTCATTCTTGTGGATAGTTCAATACTCAAAAGGCATTTTACATTCTGCATTCAGTGTGAAGCTACACAAGAAAGATTGATCAAAGTAGTTAAGAATTTATGTGAAAATTTATAAATTAGTATCTTTCATTTTATATAAGGATTTATTATTTTATTATTTTCAATAATACACTAGTTTTCACTAAATAATAGTAAAAACTAGTTTAATAAAAAAAAGTCCCCCAATGCCTTTCAAAGGATTTGAGCTTTTTTTACGTTATTGGAGATAATTTACAGACGTTGTTTTTTTTCCACTGTTCACAAAAAAATGTATCCAGTACTTTTCATCATCATTTTTAATGTTTTTGTAAACTTCAGATTTTTTTAGTACACCATAATGTAATCCTTCTTAATTCCATTTCTAAGAAATATAAATATGGGCATAAAGTCAACTTGGAACAACTGCTTTTCCATATTAAAGGAGAACAGAAGACTAATAATAAATTATGTTCAGGTGATTCCCTGCATTTTAAAGAACCAATTTGTTATATTTTTCATAATAATTTTAAAGTTACTTACCTTCAAGATGCAGCTGCACAGGAAGGTAGGGAAAATACCCAAATGTAAATACCCTCCCACTTCTAGCATTGGACCCACCTCAGCTGTTTTGGACAGATCCCAGTATAGAAGTGTGACCTTCTGACCAGGGGACCATGCACCACTTTTCCCTTTAATCCTGTGCACAACTAAGATGCGTTTTGAAAGGTAAGTAACGTTAAAGATCTTTAAGGGGAACTAAAGTACACAGATAACATGGCCCAATAGACAGAACATTAACAAAGATACAGCAAGCTGAGTCTCACCTCTCCTTTTGATGTGGCTGCTGGATGATTTATAAATTGAGTGCTAAGTGTCAGCTACCATAATCCATCTCTTTGTTTTGGTGGAAGTCTAAGTGTGCACAGTACACTTTACATGCTCTCTAGTGCACACCACCTCAAAATAAGGAATTTGCATTCTTGGCACCTAGAAGCTGACAGCCAAACATGTTACAGCTCAGAGATCCTGCCTCTGACACATAACAGGGATTTCTGTGTAGTGTTTTTGCAAATATATTTCAACACTCCACCACCTTTTCTCGCAGTGCCAAGGAGTCACAGGGTGTATAATAATTTTAAAAAATATAATATAGTATTTACTCCGGTACATGCTGAATTCTTCAGTAACACACTTTATTGTTCGCTGTTTAATGACAATGTTTCAAAGACACATGCCTCTTTTTCTCAAGTCAAAACAGTTATGCACACATTAGTCTTACACACTATATACACATGCAGTCAGGTGCATTTCCAACTTCCTGTTCCAAGCCATAAGCAGTAAACAATGTATAAAAGTGTCAACCAGGTATATATGCAATTATAAAAACAAAAACAAATACTCCTTGTTGAGGCCCTTGGTAGACAGGGTTTGTAATTCATGTATCCACCACGTTTCCCGTTGCTCATGTTTCAATGTTCTATTGCCCCCTCTTGTGGATCTAGAACCATATATCTCAACTGAGATTCATGATGGGCCGCTTCTACAAAATGTTTCACTACTGGATGGCTCACATCCGTTTGTCTTATTTTGGACCTGTGCTGGGAAATTCTTTTTTTAACTACCAGGGAAGTCTCCACCACATAATTTGCAGGGTCACCATAATACTGTATGTATACAAGTAAAATGGCCTCTAATCTTATATCCCTTGTGGGTGGTGGGATGCGCCCAAACCAATGGTGAAAGGGCCCTGTCTAGTATGGTCGCCAATGGGCTGAACACCAAACCGATGCCCGCCACAATTGGACAACCTGGAGGCTGGACAGAATCCTTGTGGATCTTGGGCAGGAGCTATTGGATGTTCCAATGTTAAATATTTTTAAAGATATTTAACATCTATTATGCCCTTGTCAGATGCTGAGGCAAAAAATCTGTCCATATGACTCTTGGTACCCCACGTGGGATCTCCGGTCAATACCAAATACACCTTGGTATCCAAATATTGGCCCAACATTTCTTTAACATAGTAATTTGTGTCCAGCACCACGATAGCTCCCTCTTTATTGAAGGACTTAATCATAATGCTGGAATTGTGTCTCAAGGAATCTAAAGTTTCACACAATTCACTAAATGCAATTAAGTCAAATTGTTATAATATGGTTTGCATTTTATTTTTTGTAATGATTTAGCAATATCTTGGTTGATTTTGTTGGCATATGTCTCTATTGGTGCATAAGTTGAAGGTGGTACAAAAGTACTCTTGTTAGACAGGTAATTTAAACTTAACCCTTTTACTCTGAGGATAAACAGGTACCAAAAAAAAAAAAATAAAGAAATAAAAATCCTTGCCCCACTTGGGCTGTAACTAATACACATAGAATTTCCCTACCTACTACTGGTCCCCTACTGGGATCCCTGGTGAAACACAAATTATGCAAACCCCCACAGACTCACTCTATCAGGTAGCACGGACCGTCGTCTCCCAGGAAAGACAGCCTTTGGGCACAATTTAACATACAGAAGCAGGCAACAGTATTTGGTTTGATACTCAAACTGACCTCAGTCAGGTTTATTTAGGGTATTAGCTCACACAATAAAATAATAAATCCTATGCCACACTGGCCTTACTAATACAAAATAAGTGTCCCTGACTGTTTGAACACTCACAGTTCAGTACTCACACAGCTCTGTGTCTCTCCCTGGAGAATTAGCTGGTTGTACCCAGTCTCCTACTGAGGTTTACAACTCTGACACTCAGAGTTACTGGTCTGTCTGCTTGCAGACCCACAGGCTTCTTGCCTGATCAGACTCTCTCTCCCAAAAAACAGGCTACACCTGCCCTTTTAATTAGTGAGCTCCAGCCACAGAGAATTAATTGATCTAAACTGGACTGGACCAGCACTGAAACCATTTACCATTAGTGGCTTGGGCCACAGTAAAGCAAACTATATCACAATTTAAAGCATTTTATGACTTTCTTACATTTACACCTTTACACTTAACAGGGTCCTTTTTTACCCTTTGGGGAAAAACCAAAAACAGCAGCTCCAAACATCTTCACTCAGATCACCTCAACCGTCTCAGAGAGTACTCCCTAAGTCTTACTACTTTTCCTGGCAGCCAGCAGACATATAGGGCTATGCACGGAGGGTCGTTATTACACTCTATTACCTCCTTTAAGCAATACACTGAGGCAATGGCGGCTGTATAGTGAATAAGGTTTACCCATTCTGAATCTTTAATGCCAGCTATTTAGATTCTGCATTAAAAAGACGTTATTGGCACAGTATATTCGTTGCGGCAGTTGTGCGACACAGTTTTTGCATACTGCCACAACCACCGTTAGTTATGTCTTAAAGTCATGTTAACCCTTGGTACATGGAAAAGATGATAACGGTTTTCCGTACATAGCCGGATAGCCTTACTAGCCTAATAACTATTCTAGACTCTTTGGATGAATTAACCCACTCAGGACTGAAATACATATCAGAGTAACATATGAACCTAGAGGAAATATATCTCCCTTCAAACTGTTCTCCAGTTACCAGTTCACAATATATATAAATATGTGTGTGTGTGTATGTCTGTCAAATATGTAAAGGTTGGACTTGGTGGACGTATGTCTTTATTCAACCTCAATTACTATGTTACTATGTTACTATGTTACTATGTTACTACGTATCAATTCTAATTATCCTACCTTTATCCAATTATAATATCCGTACTGTATGTATCTGTATGTTTTAGCTAGACAAAACAATATGGTAGTTGAAATATACAAAACATGCACGTGTTCTACACACTAATTGTCCTCATACTTAAATGCATGTCTTAAAGAATGAAGCTAATTCCTGCTTCTGGTTTTATTATTTTTTCCATTATAGTAGGAATACAAGGTTCATTGCATGCTTTTTCATTTTAAAATAGTTTTAAAACAATGTGGTGCTATATATGTTTTTTTCAACTAGACAAACTAAATTGTGTTTTGATAAACTGTTCTTATTGCAGCCTGTGCTTATAAAGCATTTTTTAAAGCACAAACTGTATGAATAGACTGATCTTCATTTGGTTTCATTGAATATGTAAAAGAATGTGGGAGAAATGGCTTGGAAATCTTGTCTGTTAAACGACAATGCCTGATGTTTTGAATATTGATTAAACGCATAAATACTCTGGCAAATCATAAACCTCACAGCAAACATGGTCTTGTTAGTAATAAGAACTGTAATTTTGTAACTAAATCCTGGTAAATTTGCAGGCAAAGGTACAATGCAATGCAATTGTAATACAGGAAGACTTCGGTAATGAAATGGCAGTACATAGAAAAATACAGTCAGGGAAGACAACTATTTGCTAAACAAAAAGGCATACTTCATATGCAAGATCTAAATATCAAAAGTTTCATCACACACAGAAGCTCGGTTCACTGAAGCGGAAAATTGTTTCTAATGAACAAAGGCAACAACAAGTATACTGAATGCCAAATGGTAACGTCTTTCAAAAGAATATAATTTTTTATGCAAATCATAGAAAATATATTACGCTAAAATATGCAACATTTTTGTTACCAGCTCAATGAGGAGAAGAGAAATTCCAGGATTCGACTGACTGAGTTTTATCCTGTGTTAGTTAGAAAGCAAGAGTTTGCCTTGAATGACAGGGATTCAAACTAAGTGCACATTACAAAATAGTTGCAGTGGTTAGATATTTATGGGGGGGGGATGGTACAAATGAACTATTGTATAATGCCCCATATCAGGGATTTATATATACCATGGTGAGGTACAAACTGACACAATCTTTTAACATAGGTCCAGACTACATGAAAACAATAAGTAGTCAATCGTCCAAATAATCAAATCCTGACAAGCTTAATAGCAAAAAATCCGGAAAGGACACAGTTATATACCTAAAGCCTAAATCCCACTAAAACATTGTACAGATGGATTTGTTTTGCAATTAAAGAAAATTTTTAGACTTGTAAATTTTTTATTTATAGAGAAGAAACTAAAGTAAGAAGTACCATTTTGCTTTCTTAATATTTCCTAGACAAGTATACATATTGTGTAAAGAAATGTTGGTCTTAGCTGGTATCTAATGGTTCTACAGTTCATAAAACAGTTTTCAGTGTTTTTCATCATATAAACAACAGAGATATACCATTGGCTCAACATACTATAATATAGTATAGAATAATATTTGAGGTTAAATACAGACATACGTCCATCCAGTCCAGCCTACTCAGCAATACCCACAACTGTTGATCCAGAGGAAGGCAAAAAAATAAAAACCACCAGAATTATGAAGGGGAAAATACTTCCTAACTCCATGTAGCTATTGAAAATATCCCTGGATCAACTCTACATTATGTATCAATACCAGTAACCTGCAACACTCCTTGTTTTCTGAATCTAATCCAGCTTTTTTTTTAAAACAATAGCCAGCTGGCGAGGAGTAAAACCGACAACCGTTAATCCATAAAAAGTCCTTTATTCATAATCTTTAAAGGATAAGTGCACTGTAAAATCAAGTTATGGTCATTTGGAAGCTGCAGCTTTAAAAATACTGTTCCGTGCACACGCACATTCAGAAAACTGCTAACAAGATGTCAGCAACTTCCAAGTTTGCTGAATGTGCATGTGCACGGAACTCACAGGCATTACTGTTTGAGGCTCAAGCAGGAGAAAGCAGAGGAGATCTCAGAGGGGAGGAGCTTAACATTCAGGAAACCAGTAACAAGATGTCAGCAACTTCCAAGGCACAAAGCTAGGCTCTTGCAGCTTCCAAATGAACATAACTTGATTTTACAGAGCACTTATCCTTTAAAAAATGTTCACATTGCTAAACATGTCGGACCATAACCAAAGGAAAAGGGAGGGTGTGTGTCCTGACGCGTTTCGCGGAAGTTACGCTTCCGTAGAGACGTGTCTGAGGAAGCGGAAGTTCCGCAAAAGATGGGCCAAGATGAGCCTTAATTATAAACGCGCGTAATGTATGACAAAACAGTAAAGGTACGGCCGCGATCATGCATTTACACTGACTGTTCGTTAATTAACGAACGCTCGGTCATAGAACACCATGCAGTAGTAAAATACTGCAATGGTAGTCTATAGGGATTGTAAATTTACAATCGCGTTGACGTAGATTTACGATTGTAAATTAATGATTGTTAAACCCATTGTTAAAGGTGCAGTATCACCAATACCGTGCCTTTATAAATATGGCCTTTTGTTGGAGGTTTGATAAAAAGCTTATGGCCAAAAGGGGAGGCTGGGTGATAAGTACAGAGACACCAGCTAAAGCCATAAGCAAACATCTCCGTATTTCCCAGGGGTCAAACATTTTACATGATTTTATAAAAAATCATTGTACCATTTAAAAAATGATTTACTGTATGTCTTGGGGATATTTACAAAAGAAAAAAACTGTGTACAGAACAATAAATTTCTCTATTTTTAATCACTTAAATGAAATATATTTTCCATTTGTTATATGATTTTTTTTTTTTAAATGCATTTTGCCAGTATGCATATAATACACTATAAACTGTTTCTAAATGTGCTTTAGTCTTGTTTGAATATTGCATCTCAGATTTGAATAACTCCCAGAGGAGATCTCCAT
The DNA here is from genome assembly GCA_019447015.1 of Hymenochirus boettgeri. NCBI lineage: Eukaryota > Metazoa > Chordata > Amphibia > Anura > Pipidae > Hymenochirus > Hymenochirus boettgeri. Next base: position 242,235,617 of record CM033476.1, on the reverse strand, counting down.
AATCTTCCTAGTTTAGATTTTTTAATATACTTTGATTTAAAGTCTAAATTAGGTTTAGGACATTGATAGTTTGTCTCAAGCTACTTTTGAAAATAAATGAGATATGTTGATGTTGAATGCTGGTAGAGGATTAACATGGCTGGACTGTTTTCTACACATCAGTGGGTTTCTGTTACTATTAAGAGGGATGGATTAATATCAAAATTCTAGTATCTGGTTCCTTACTGATACAGACTAATTATCCAGATAAGTGATCAGAGTTAGAGGCATGAATAATTGTATAATGATGTATCAGTTAACTGTAGGGCTTTTAACTACTAGAGTTATGTTAAAAGGGAATTAGCACATAAAATCAATTGATTTAATAAATACAATATGATATAGCTTACCCTTTCTTTACTTGCTGCTGGAAAATGCTGATCAAAAAAGAAAAAATATTCATTTGATTGGAGTCTAAAATACATGGCAAACAGAGATAGCAATAGGCTCTGGTGCCAGAATAATGATTGTCACCTCTCTCCTTTATTACATGGCAAATTAACATATCCCATCATAAAAGTATGAGGGCTTTATAAAGGTCATGAAATTAAACTCTAAATTAACAATAAGGTACATTTTTTTTAAAATTACTAAAGATAAGGGCAGCAAATTGGAGTCAGAAGGTGGGGCCCATTTGAATAGGACAGCCTTCTGCCTGCAAGGATAGAACAACACAGGTCTTACTATAGTGATTCTTACTCCTCTATATTTAAAACCATTTTAATGTACGCACTTTAACATGTCAATGTAGGTTTCTAATACGTTGTAGGGCCATGTCAGACTGAAGTACCTAAAGACTACTAGCAGGCCCTACCTCAAATATCTCCTTCACTGTTGGGGAATTCGTGGCCATACTTGCTTGGCTTCCTCACCCAAAGCCACTAAACTTCATAACTAAAGTTTCAGCTTCTAGATGAAAATCTATGCTACCTGATGATAGCTTTAACAAGCTCTTGTCACTTGAATAAATGCATTTATTTAGTTGATGAAAAAATTGATATGGAAACTGGGCCTAGTACCCACTACATAAAAAAGTTTTATTAAGGTTTATTAGATTGGTGGACCGATCTTTGATCAATCAGTTTTTACAGTCAAATCTGGCACATATCTATGTATATAACTTTAGAGAAAGGAGCCTTTAACAGACCCAACTGCTGCTTTCAGCTAATTTTATTGTGCTCTGTAGGTTACGCTTTCTGCAAAAGATGCGACATAGGGAGACCTGTTGCTGATACCTCGGATGACTAAAATTAACTTAGAACCCCTTTTCCTTTAAACCATAGATTAACTGTACAAATGAACAGGCAGACACACAATCCTTTTGGGTGAAATAAATGGCCACAGCTTTATTGACACATTGTAACAAATCATGTGATCAATTAAATTAGCCAACTTATAAATTTGCATCCTTGCATATTAATTAGATATAAAACCCCAACTAGCCGTAGCCATTGCTGAATGCCAAGCCTCTGGATCCCCAGAGGGCATGTAACGGCTCCACATAAACTCTGCAAGGATGCCCCCCCGCCGCTGTGACTCCAACAAAATTTCCGTTTTAACCAACCTTAAACCCAACTATACAAAATAATAGGGAGGGAGGGTGGGGAGATTCTCCTCCTGTTAGCAATTTCTACAAAATGGCGACTGCTGCCTCGTGTCCCGCCCCTTTTATAAACTTGATGACGTCAGCGATGACGTCGGCGCTCCCAGTGTCCTTTGCGGCTCTCACGAGATCAGCCGCGGCCAATCCGGGAGCGCGTCGCGACGTCGTGACGTCACGCGCTTGGCCGCGGCTGATACCAGCCCACTACCAAGGAGAGAAGGAGGGGGGCGGGACCCGGAACGCCGCACTACAACTCCCAGCATCCTCGCCGGTGCGGCGCCCCAGGTCAGACCCCTAACTCGGGTCGGAGCTACCAGACCTGTTGCTGATACCTCGGATGACTAAAATTAACTTAGAACCCCTTTTCCTTTAAACCATAGATTAACTGTACAAATGAACAGGCAGACACACAATCCTTTTGGGTGAAATAAATGGCCACAGCTTTATTGACACATTGTAACAAATCATGTGATCAATTAAATTAGCCAACTTATAAATTTGCATCCTTGCATATTAATTAGATATAAAACCCCAACTAGCCGTAGCCATTGCGGAATGCCAAGCCTCTGGATCCCCAGAGGGCATGTAACGGCTCCACATAAACTCTGCAAGGATGCCCCCCCGCCACCAGGAGTTGCTGTAGGCCTACACGGAACTCCGTCCGCCACCCAACAAATACAGTGCCTGCTCTATACCGTCTCTCAAACCAGTTAAGAAAATATCGAGCCCGATATCATTCAGGTGCACTCCATCTTGCCTCATCAGGGACCTATTATCGCCCTCCAACTGGCGATGCCGGACCACTACACCCCCTTGGGATCTCACGAACCTGGAGATTCTGGTGTTGAGAACCCTTCTAGCCTTCTCCACTGCACCCTGATCTTTTGCCCCTTGCCAGTGCACCCTGGGGACCACCTCTGACCATACTATAATCAACTCCCTGAAGAATTGCCGAAAACGCTGTAAATCAGCCTTCATCAGAAATAGCAGGTCGGACAAACGGTTGTTACAGAGGTCATTCCCGGCTGCATGTATAACTAAAACCATGGGCCCTGGGTCCGCTCTGCTAATGTTCACAACCTCCAGCAGCACCTGGCTCCAACATAAACCCCGAACCCCTTTCCAATAAAGAGAAGCCGTCTGGAATCCCAGGTGCCTTCCTCCGGGACGTGACTCAGCTCTTTGTGCCGCCCAGAATAGGTACGTGTGTCCCACTAGCCAAACCGACGGTTGGCGAACACCTGGAATAGAAACAATCAATTAATGGCCAATTCAGGGCGAATGTACCTCGCTACGCAATTAGAACCCCACCTACCGAGCCTGCGCACCCTATCTTCAGAAAAACCTAAGGAATGAGCCTCTGTTGCGGCTCCAATCCTAAACGAATGTGTACCGAATTCTTTCGGTTGAAGTCCCAAGTACCCCAGGGCCTTACGTAATATCGCCTCAAACTGATAACGAGATAGGGGTAGACCATTCTGATGGGCCAGGAACGATGCTGAGGGGGATCGAATGGCAGCAAATTTAGCTATTACCTTCACTGGGCACCAGCCGGACTGTAGTGGGGAAATGGAAAACCAACTCCCGTCCCCGAAGGGGTCTGTCTTAGATCTCTTTATCCTGGCCCTCACCGATGCTTGCGAGACGAATATATCATCCACTGCTAAACCACCCGGTCTTTTTGAACTGTCCGAAACTAATTCCCCCACTCGCATGTCCCCAAAGAATGCCAACGTAAAACTGGCTTCAAATAAATTGGCCTCATATTCCGAGTCGCACACAAAATGCAACATTTCCAACAGCCGTAACAGCAGCCTAAAATTAATTGGCCGTTTGGCACTATTGGCCACTTGCTCTTTTCTCCAGCCCTTTAGAATAGATTTTACCACAAACTCTTTGGAGGTGTCTTTCCAACCCATCAACCTGAAAAAGAAGGACAAACCTGACATTCTCCGCTGGGCAACCAAACAGATAACAAAAAAGGGGGGGGGGAAGAGGAACCTGACGCCCTCAGGTGCTCTAGGTAGTCTAGTACGTACCTAATCTATTATGAGAATTAGCGTTAATATCTCTGTTTTTCGTAAATTGTAACCATTCCGACCAAGCCTTACCGTGACTGGCCCAGGTAGATGAGCGACTGATGATTGGACAAGCTGCATCAATTGCTGTCTATCAGTTCCCACAGAAATCCGGGATCTCTGGCCTAGCTGGTCGGCCTCTGGGTGCAGGCAGTGGAATTCTCCCCACTGAAAACGAGATAAGCATCGGCCACACAGTTAAGAACCCCCGCACATGTTTAGCTCTAAAAGACACATTTCTGTTCAAACATTTTAGAACCAAATACCTCAGCAGCGCCAGTACCGGTAAAGAGGAACTCGTTAAGTTGTTAATCGCATAAACCACACTCTCATTGTCTGTCCAGAATCTGACCTTTTTATTCTGAATTTTTCTCCCCATAATTCCATTGCCACCACAATGGGGAAGAGTTCAAGGAGAGTGAGGTTTTTGCAGTGACCCCTCCCTCCCATGAGGCGGGCCACTCTGCGCGCACCAATTGGAGCCCAAAATGGCCCCGAAACCCACGGAGCCTGCTGCATCCGTGTAAAGGTGCAATTTAGAGTTGGTTTCCTCCTCCTCTCTGAAAACAAGTCCTACCATTGTAATTCGCTAAGAAGGTATGCCACACCAGTAGGTCGCTACGCAGCTCCTTAGTTATCCGTACGTGGTGATGTGGAGCAGTCACCCCCCGAGTGCTACGATAACCTCCTGAAAAAAACCCTTCCCATAGGCATGACCCTACATGCAAAATTCAATGATCCCAACACTGATTGCAACTGCTTCAGTGTAACTTTTTTAACTTGCAGGAACATTGAGATCGCATCTAGCATGCCCTGTATTTTCGCTGCAGGCAACCTAAACTCCATCCTAACTGTTCAATCTCGATACCCAGAAACGACGCACTGTAACTGGACCTACGGTTTTCTCTTCGGATATGGGCACTCCAAACTTGTGCATTAAAACGGAAGGAATTTAACAAAAAGGAACAATAATTAGAATTAGCTGGGCCAACAAACAAAATCAAAACATTTAGGAACCTGTCTCGAAAGAAATAGCCCAGTCTAAAAGGAACTAAAAATTTCAAATAGGGAACAGGATATGGCACAGCCCATGGGAAGGCACATGTCGTAATAATACCTGCCGTCTAGCTGACATCCCAATAGATGAAAGCAGTCGGGGTGAATCGGGAGAAGTGGAAGGCCGCCTCTATATCTGATTTAGCTAACAAGGCCCCCGCACCTTCCTTTCTTACTAAATGAATTGCCCTGTCGAATGATACATACGAGACCGAGGACGCTTCTTAGAAATCCATCATTTACCGAGCTCCCCTTCGGGTAAGATAAGTGGTGAATTAAACAGAACTTACCACTCTCCTAACCCAGTGGGGAAATCCTAAGGTTGTAAAATGGGGGCGCGGTAAATGGACCCGCCATGCGCCCTAACCTAACCTCTGCCATAACCTTTTCCCTGACAACTTCCGCATTTCCTTGGCCGACTTCAAATTGGGGGCAAACTTGGGTAACCCACAAACTTAAAGGGGATTCTGAAACTTGCTTAAACCCCCCCTGATTAACTCTGCCTCTTCCTTCTCCGGGTACATTCCTAACCAGTGCTCCATGGCCCCCACGTTCACTGGTGTCCTGCTGCCTGTTCCCTCCTGCCCGCCTTGGCATTGTAAGGGATTTCTTAAAGCATTTGGCGGCGGAGTGGCCGCCTCCCCCGCAAAAGGAGCATTCGTGCTTGAATCTACAAGCCGCTCCAAACTTGCAGTTGCCTTCGTTAAAAAGCCAGCAGGAGCCGGTTCTTTTTGCTCCGGAGGGCTGAAAATTGCTACTCCCCGTGCTTGGTACTGGGGTGAACTAGACCCTAGGGGCGCTCTCTGTGCCAGCATGATTCTTATCCAAGAATCTGCGGCTTTGATATTCCAGCCCATCTCTGGTCTGACGGCCAGGTGCCTCCTAAACTCCTCATCATATTGGCGCCAGGCCGACCCCCATGTGTTTTATACGCTCCGAAAATCATGTCCAGATAAACAAAGAGTTCGGAGCATTTTTGGGGGGCTTTCTGGCCAATCACCCCGGCCAAAACACAAAAGGCTTGTAGCCAGTTCCAAACGCTTAGCCACCTTGGGCTTCCTTCCCCCTTATCTGTCTTCACTATTCTTTGTCACAGTGACCATATCAGCGGAGACCAAGGACCATATATCAACGAACTCGTTCTTCCAAATCTTCTCCTTGGTCTCCGCTGATAGATGTACCCCTAGGGGGCTCACACCACAAAAATAAGTTTCCTTCAGCGCTTCCACCGAAGGCACCTCTGGCACAGGCTGGAGTGCTGTCACTCCCCCTGGGGCAGGGCTCGTTGACAGCCCAGCTGGCATGGTGTCTAGTTTCCCCATTAAGGCCCGTAGGACCTGAACTAGCTCACCACCTTCTCCACCCCCGTGTTACCACCCCCCTGCCCGCACAAGTGTACTCACCGCCTCCTGACGACTGTACCACACTTGTACTCGCCCCTTCTAGGGCCTCCGGGATCACCTGACGTGGACTCACTTGTCCGGCTCGGTGAGCAGCCCCATCCTGTCACCTCCTTCGCGTAGAGCCGGGACGACCTCCTGCTTCTGCCTGAGGTAGAGGACCGTGAAGCTCTAGACCTTCTGTCTCTAGAGTGTTGTCTGCGACGCCGGCTAGTGTCACCAGGTCTGGAGCGATGCCTGCGACGCTCCCTGCGGCGGTGCTCTTGCGCCAGCATCTGTAGGACTCCTCGCTACTATCAGAGGAGGAGGAGTATCTGCTCCTCCTTCGCCCATGCCTGCGGCTACTGCCCTCTTCCTGGGTTGGCTCCTTTCCCTAGAGCGACTCCTCTCCGAAAAATCCCTCAGCCTAACTGGGGCCGGCGTCATCCCACGGAAAGTGGACCTAGCGTCCATAAACTGCTCGCCCTCATCCGACACCACCTTTGCCTTTGGCTGGGCATCTAGGGCGGTATCCCCTGCCGCTGCTGCTGTTACAGCTGGGCGGGCGGACCTGCTAGGGCCAGGAACAGGGCCACCCCTGCCCCTAGCCCTCCCTCTATTGACAGTTGGAGCTGCAGCCACGGGTGGGACGTGCTCCTCTCTCAAAGGCGGCAACCGAGGGCGGTGCGCCCCACCTCTAGTGAGTTGGGAGGGGTGCACTGTGTTAAAGGCCTTCAACAGGCACTCAGTTGCCGCCTTACGCCTGGGGGTGTTTGCCCTGACTACAGGCGTCCCCCGTGGTCTGCGGTAGGAGTGTGGGGGACTGGGACTCAAACGGACGGGAGCGGTGGGGCGGCGTACGGGCCTACTAGCCGTCCAGCTAGCAGATCTAGTCTGGGGACGGGTCCCCTGGGGGGTGCCACCAGCCGGTGGGCCCCCATCCAAAAGTCCCTGCAGCCACCCCGCCCCCTCCGTGCTGATCCTCTCCCTTACCCTCTCCAACATCTGATCTGCATCAGCCATGATCAACAATACGAATTTCTGCCTCCTGAAATGCCTGTCTTGTTTCTTTGCTCTGAGCAGGAAGAGAGATTCTCCTCCTGTTAGCAATTTCTACAAAATGGCGACTGCTGCCTCGTGTCCCGCCCCTTTTATAAACTTGATGACGTCAGCGATGACATCGGCGCTCCCAGTGTCCTTTGCGGCTCTCACGAGATCAGCCGCGGCCAATCCGGGAGCGCGTCGCGACGTTGTGACGTCACGCGCTCGGCCGCGGCTGATACCAGCCCACTACCAAGGAGAGAAGGAGGGGGGGCGGGACCCGGAACGCCGCACTACAACTCCCAGCATCCTCGCCGGTGCGGCGCCCCAGGTCAGACGCTCCGGCCCCCTAACTCGGGTCGGAGCTAACCAGAATTTATTGAATATTGTACTGAATTTTATGCACTACCATTTTACAGGGCTTCACATCAAGCCCTTTCCCAGAGAGCTTGCAATCTCTTTATTACTGTGGTACTTTATTACCAACCCACACCCTATCATTCTGTGTTTGTGTGTAAAAGTAGCTCCCTGTTAAACAACGTTTTGTATATAAAATCCTTCTCCTTACATTTAAATCCCTTCTCTCTGCTGCACCTCCTTATATTTAATCTCTAGTGTCCCCATATGTTCCCTCCCGCATTCTTCAATCATCACAGAACCAGCTCCTATACAGACCCCCCACTTGTACTGCTTCCTTTCCCCTTAAAACTTTCTCTCTTGTAGCTCCCATGCTCTGGAATTCTATTCCCTTCTCTCTACGTCAAGAAACCTAAATTAGCAGGTTTAAATCTAGCCTTACATGCTACCTATCTGGTAACCAGCACAGTATATGATTGTTTTATTTGCACTGCATACGTCCCACTCCAGCACTTATTGTATCTGTATGTTACCCACTTAACTGGATTGTACACTCTACGTGGCAGGGACTTGCTTTCCTCTTGTGGCAAGGCTCTAGCACTTCTATTTATATAATGCCTGTATTTATGTACTGAACTATTTATGTATCCCCCCCCCTTGTATGACTTTTTAAAATTTTGTTATTGTACAGCGATGCATCCCCAAGTGACGCTTTATAAATAAACTATACATACATACATAGAATATACAGAATAAAGCCAAGCAAGAACAAGGAGAGCATTTAAACTCCCTGCAGTCAGGATTCAACCCCTGCAAAGCAAAAGTCCTAATCACTAAGCTAGCATGCCTATACAGTCACAATGTAGAACAGTATATGTATTCTAGCAACCAAATCTGTTCCTAAAAAGTGCTTTGTAATCATACCACTTTGAGGGTCTTTTAGAAAGTGTCCTCATTGAATGAATTGGTGCAAAACCCATGCTAATTGCTTTGTGACTGTATTTTGCATGCTTGCGCCAGTTTAGAAGTGATATTGTAGCACTTATGGTGACATTTCTTGACATCCTGCACAGGATGCACCATTTTCTATTTTAAGGTGTGCTTTTAAGGTGTGCATTATTTTGTTTCCTCCTTCCCTAGGAATTGCTTCCTCCACTAATCTAAATCCTACTGGAAAATGTTTGCCAGTTGTGCAAGTTTAGAAGAGACTAAGCTTGTCCTGTGTTAAAATTGGTTTATTCCCTTTTATTTTACTTGGCAGTAAGGATGCACAAACTGAATTTGAAAAGTAGTTTCAACCAACTAAATTTTAATGGTGGAACCAGTAGTTTTAAGCCAAAACCAGTTTAGGATTGAAACTCTGAAACATCCCTAATTGTCAGTGAATAAATATTGTGTACTTATTACAGATCATGCTCAATTAACTTAAAGGGCATGTCCACCCCCCAAACAAAAATTTAACTTTGGCCCCCTTTTCCATTTAAAAAAAAATCCTTACCTTGCATCCCTGCTCCTTATGGTTCTCCTGCAGTCTTTGACCGAAACTGAAAAGAAGAAGCTGTATTCCTGTCCAAACAGTTTTTGCCTCTGCTCTGTCCTCTCAGTTGCTTCTGGCATGCGCAGGGTAGCCCCCCCCCACCATCCGGATCCACCCTCGGCCGCCCAATAGCATAACATTAAATCCTTTTAATGTAAGGTAGCACCCCCTTGTCCAACCACAACGTTTTAAAAATTAAATCTGAATCATACTTACAGCCCTTCTGTCAGCCGCTTTTGTGATTGGCTGCTGCGAGGTACGTGAGTGAAGGGCTGTAAGTATGATTCAGATTCGATTTTTAAAAAACTAAGACAGCGTTTGGGTCTGGGAAGGGGGTGGCTACCTTATATTAAAAGTTCAATTTTTGAGTGGACATGCCCTTTAAAGGGCATGACCATCCCCAAAATTATAATTCTCCCCACCACTGGCCCCAATCTGTAGTAAATAAAAATCCTTATCTCACATCCCAGCTCCAAATGGTTCTCCTGTAGTCCCTCCTAAAGTCACAAAAACTGCCCACCAGGAGGATAGGACTCTGCCTCCTGTCTCCCCTCCGGGAGAAGTTTGGCATGCGCACTGCAGCCATTCTCCCCCTCCCTCCTCCTCCCTCCCCCTCCTTCTCCCTCCCTCCCATTTTGGACTCCCACCCCCTAGCTACAAATCCATTTTATATAGTGTAGGGCTTAGTCCTCCAGCCCCAACCTCTATATTTTTAATGTAAGAAACTTCCCCGATCTTTACTTACCTTCCCTCTTTCCTCCCCCATTCAGATCTTCCAGCAGCTGCGTCCATGATTGGCTGTCTCTCAGCCAATCACAGACGTGGCTGACGGTCCTGCCCCGGGGCAGTGCGGCGGAGGAAAGAGGGAAGGTAAGTAATGTTTGGGGAGGTTTCTTACATTAAAAATATAGCGGTTGGGGCTGAGGGACTAAGCCCTACACTATATAAAAAATTAAAAAGAAGGGTGGACATACCCTTTAACTATTAAAAATATGACATACTATTATCTAGTTAGCTTCAACAGTTTATCAAAGGTGTTTTCTTATATAGATGTAGTTTCTTTGTGACTGTGTCAGTATTTTGCAACTGTGACACAAACTACTGATAAAACCACATTCATGGTATTAATCAATGCTCTTGTTTTATAAATGGGCCCCAGAGCTTTTCCTGCATTTTTTTGCAGATATGACTTTAAAATCTTTCACCATTTCGTTAACCCCATGTGATTCATTAAAGTAGTACATGCAACCAAATATCATAGGAAAAAGTTGTTTAAAGGAACTCTATGATCTTTTCCAACCATAAACCTGCCCCTGCCCCTGTCATTAGAGACAAAATCAGCTTTTCCTAGGCGTCCCAGAAATATATAAGTTTAAAGCAAACAAATCTCCATTTAACACTTTAAACAATAAAGATTTATGTTTGCCTTTGGCTCAAAAAGCTGAAAGGTCTCTAATCCAATTTTTGGTTAATTGGTTAATTAGAGGGAAGCCATGAAGCCATAGACTCTTACTTCGTCACAAAATACCTGTTTAAAGGTTTCTTTTTGGGTCACTTGTTTTAAACCAACTTGAGTCACTTAAAGAATTTTAGTAGTTTTAAGCCTGGATCTCAGCAGCATTTGCTTGCTGTACTACTTATCTCATTTGCTGTCAGAGAGATCAGCAACAGATTAAAAAGGATTATGTATTAATCTGTCAGTAAAAAGGACATTGGTATTGCAAACATTCACTCATATACGACAGGGACTATTGGTATAGCTGCTGTTTTATTATTATTATTATTAATTAATTGTTTTTTTTTTTGGAGCACAGAAAAATATACATAATGCTATACAGTTAGTGTAGAAAATAATTAATAAATAATTAAGGACTGGAGAATGTACATAATATTTTGCAATGCAATTATGTTAAGTGGGCGAAAAACTAAATATGTTTTCAAAAATGCATTTTATTGGGATGTTATGTTGTATGCAGAGATGTAATGATATTAGAAATAATGGACATACTAAATAGGGGGTATATACAGTCTATAATATACCCTAATGCTTTTGTAAATATTGTATTATATCTTTTTATGGGACATTACTGTGACAATATGATACAATGTAAAGTAGTCAGTGTATAGCTTGTACAGTGTATATTTGCTGTCCCCTCAAAATAACTGAACACACAGCCATTAATGTATGAACTGCTAGCAACAAAGTTGAGTACACCCCTGAGTAAAAAATGATGCCCAAAGTGTTAATATTTTGTATGGCCACCATTATTTTCCACTAGAGATTCACAGTTTGCCACTCAATTACTCTTCCAGTCCTACATGACAATAAGACAGCAATAACACAGATGCTCAATAGGGTTTAGGTCTGGAGACATACTTGGCCATTCCAGCAACTTTACTTTCTTGGAGGTGTCTTTGGGGTCGTTATCATGTTGGAATACTGCCCTGCATCTGAGTTTCCGAAAGTAGGAAATCAGAGGTTCTGCTTTTGTATGTAACAGTACATGTTGCATGTTGTACATATTGAAATTCATGGACTTAATGAACTGTGGTTTGCCTGTGCCAGCAGTACTTATGCACCATGCTCGACTGTAGGCAAGGCACACGCCTCTTTGTACTCCTCACCTAGTTGCCGCCACATATGCTTGTCCCCATCTGAACCAAATAGTTCATGTACTTAGTCTGCTTAGCCATCCAGTCCAAATTGATACAGTGTGCGGTAAATGGTCTGAGTACTGACAGGCTAACCTCCCACCCCTTTAACCTCTGCAGCAATGGTTGCACCACTTGTATGTCTATTTGCAAAAGACAACCCCTGTATATGACGCTTTGGCCGTCCATGGTGAGACCTGTTCCGACTGGAACTTTTCCTGTTAAACCATTGTATGGTCTTGGCCACCGGGCTCAGAGCAACAAACAAAACCCCAAGAGTACACTGGATATCACTCATGTATATATCTCAACAAAAAATCTTGCATGTTTTGCACATATTATTACTTTTTTTATTTAGCACTCAAGTGTGAAAACAGACAGTAGATACAATAGTAATAACAAAAACATAAACATTTTTGGCTGGCACATTTTAGTTTGCCACATTTCAATAATAAAATAACTGGTTTGATTACTGTAATGTTTAGGCAGATGGTATTTCTGCTATTTTAGCTAGTGTGGTTGTACTGTATATTTGGCCTAATCTGTTTGTGCTAAACTATGTTACACTATTTATAACAACGACAACTGGAAATAATGCACTGTAAAATGCTATAAACTGACTGAACTCTTGATCTTTTTCATGTCTCAGAATATCAATTTAGCATATTGAAAAAATATTTTCATAAAACATTCACATTCTTCCTAAACCTTTTACAACTTACACAATCTTCTCAGACTTTGCCATGGTGCTTGTTAATTATTTACTAAGTTTCCAGAAGAATATCGGATCAACTTGTTTAAGAGTCTACAAAATGTATTTGGAATCAATTTAATTAAAGAATGTTTACATTTCTAAATTCTGCTTGTTTTTACAGAAATGACTAGAGCTACGAATTACTAAAAATATAAGTATGTTAATGGAATTTATTTTATCATGAGTATACCAGTGATTTCATAGTGGGGGTGCACCAAGCTTGTGTGGTATTCATTATATGATATACAGTCCAGCAATTAGTGCCTAACACACCTTTTTTTGTTTTACTGAGTTCTTACACTTGATTTTTGTGGATAGGGTCTTTGTTGACCCTCTCCATATTATCAAATGGCTTCCTTTCTAGTGTTATGAGCACAATTGCACTATTACAATAAGAACATTTTATCAGTGTCATTCGAACCCTATTTTGATTGTTCCCCTGTTTGAATTACTAATAGTCTCTATGATGTCCTGTGGCCTATGTGATTTGGATAAGGATAGACTGAATAAACTTAATGATTTGTTTTGTGAACCAGTTTCTACCAGTTCGGGAGGTTGTATCAGAGGGGAATTTACAGGAGCATTTAATACTTTACGCTCCCTATATAAACAGTATGCTAAATTGTGGTGGAACCTTTGCAGTTTAGAAAAGTATGTTTCCCTCAGACTTGTTTGACAAGGCTTAAGGGTACGAGTCCTACCAGCCTGGGAACCAGATTGTGACTTTAAAAAGGACTGGGAAGAGACTTTAACTAAGTGTTCTCTAAAATTGATGGAAAATCTGGTTAAACATGACAGGGTCCTCCTTGAGGAATGTCAAAAGGAAATAGAGGTTGTAAACCAGGCATTAGAGAAAAGTGTGTCTAAAAAAGAATTGCAGGAGTTTGAAGGTAAATTACAAACAGAATTAATAAAATTTGAAGGTGAGATTCTATCAAACAAAAAAGTAAACTAAACGTAATCTGGGAGATTTAAAAAATGATACAGTATATAGGTGGAGAAACACCTCTAACCCTAAGGCACAGAGGGGACGTAAGAGGAGTGGCAATAAAAAGGTAGCCTGTAGAAACAACAAACCAGTAGAACAATCCACAGATTTAGACTCCACTGATACAGAACCAGGGTCTTTTTTAGAGTCAAGAGAAAGAGGAGGAGAGGAAGTCACACTAAAATGACGAAATCTCAGGGTTCGCAAATATCAATGGCTCAGGAAGTGGGTGAAGACAGTTTACAGATTATAAATCTTTCATCACATGTGCTAAAAAATATGCAGTGGTCAGTATTGGAAAAAGGGCTTTCGTTTTGTCCCTCTAGGGAGGTGGATACCTTTACTTTAACCAAGGACCTATTTCTTTTTTGTAGGAAACTTGCCATGAGGGCGTTCTTTTCCAGAAAGGATTTATCAGATAGAGAAGGAACACCAGACCACCTACAAGAATTATGTAACTTGGCTACAGGTAAACCCACATTAAAAAATAAATCTGTATTTACACCTGCGTTCTCTGAGTTTCCAGGTTTGTATGCCTTTTACAATTGTATGCTACAAACCATCTTGGATATGGATCCGGGTGAAAACAGAATGAGAGGTAACCTGTCTCAATCAAAACAGATGGCACTCAGGGAACTCAGAGAGCTTAAAGAGGTAGTCGTTAAGCCCTCTGACAAAGGGGGCAATATTGCCCTCCGGTCAGAGGACAAGTATGTGAGGGAAGCCCACCGCCAGTTACATAATAAGCTTAACTATAAAACTGGTTTCAGATCCAACAGTTATTGACAAAAACTGTTACATTTCTTGGACGAGGCTTATGAAGAAAATGTATTGACTCAGAGAGAAGGGAATGCCCTCATACAGGATTGTCCGGTTGTTCCTACTTTTTACCCCTTACCTTAAGTGCATAAGGATATTCATAACCCTCCGGAACGCCCGATTATTGCAGGGATAGGGGGCCTTTTGGAACCACTATGTAAGTACATAGATACAGTCTTACAATCTTTTGTACCACTTCTTGACTCATATGTACGAGACTCAGCCCATTTTATTGATCAAATCAAGGATTTGACACTAGATAATGGACCACTTTTTGGTCACGTGCGATGCGGAATCTTTGTACTCCAACATTGCACATGCGGACGAAGTATCGACAGTGAAATATTTTTTTCAATTATTATGGTGTGAATCTGATACACACTATGTCAGTTCATCCTGAACCATAATTATTTTGTTTTCTACCTGCAGGTGATGGGGACTGCCATGGGTGCCAAGTGCGCTCCCTCATATGCCAACATGTTTCTTGGTTGGTGTTAGAGGGAGTGTGCACCTCTGGCCCTGCAGGTGGACTTTTGGGTTCGCACATAGATGATATTTTCATTCTATGGTATGGTACTCAGGATGAACTCAATCAGTTCATGGGTCTCCTGAAATGGAATAACCTTAAAACCTTAAAATATCAGGTGTCCAGGGAGGAATGGACCTTACTGTGGTACAGAAGAAGGGACAGCTAACCACAAGGTCCTACAGGAAGCCGACAGCTTCCAATACCCTCCTAAATTTTGATAGTGCACATCCCGATGCCCTTCTGAAGGGGATACCAAAAGGGTAGTTTCTGCATATATGCCAACCGGGATTACAGGTTAGCATCAGCTGACTTAGAACAAAGACTTACCCAGAGGGGTTACCCGTGTAGACTGCTGGATAAATGAAAAAGGCTGGCAGGTGATTACAAGCAGGAAAACCTGTTAAAGAAAAGGGAGAGACCATTAGATAACCAATTACGGCTATAACAACATATAGTAATCAATGGGGTGTGCTCAAAAGGATCTTGGATCAAAAGTGGCAAATTCAAAAAAGTGACCCTGAGTTGTGCCCTCTAGTGCCTGATAGACCATTACTGACTGCTAGACGTAACAGCAATATAGCAGATTTGGTTACCACCAGTCATTTTCTGAGATCCACAAAAACCCTGGGTAAAGGAGAAAAGTTAAAGAGAATGTTTAAATGTGGGAAATGCAAATTCTGTAAATACATGTTAACAAGAAACTGGTGGATGGATAGTGATGGCAAAAAAGGGGTATGAGACAGAAGAGTACATTAACTGCATCACACGAAATGTGATTTATGTTTTATCTTGTACATGCCCCCTTCTATATGTGAGTATGACACTGCAAAAATTTAAGGAAAGATTGTCGTCTCACATATCCAATATTAAGAATGTCCATAATGATCTACAAAAAGGTAAACAGGTGTCCGGTGTGGCAGACCACTTCTTAAAATATCACAATATGTCGATTTATTACCTTAAAGGGCATCTATAGTGGGAAAATTTACTTTTTTTTCTTTCTTTCCATGTGTTCTATAATTCCCCACAACCCCCAGAGTGTCATCACTTTGTTCAGATTCCCTCTCTGTCCTCAGATACACCAGTTAGAAGAATACGTGATTGCATTCCTCAAATCCCTGTGACGTGATCCCCCCTCCCTGCTCTGTAATAAACATAGAGATAACAGCATTAGCAGGGGGAGAGAGGTAGCTTTCATGGTAGATATAAGGCTACATTTGACCCCGTTCTTGATAGTCTTCACTGATTGATGATGGGTCACAAAGAGAGAGATCGTAAACTGTACTGTTCTCCTTCTTCTTCCGTGTCTCCAGGACAGCTTGCTTTCTATTGGCCACTGTGCGTGGGTGTGTTTTTCAGGATGTTGAACTTTTAACTCCTACTGCACATGATAAGCTTGTCGGTTAGCCAGAGTTGAGACATGGAGGAGGTAACAGAGGGGAGGGGTAAGGGGGGGGGGTGCTGCACACAGATCTAGCACCATGGTTAAACAGAGTCACTGACATAGATAGGATTAGGGCAGCACAGAGTACATGAATTTAACTTTGCAAAGGGGCAGTGTGTTTTTTTCACTATAGATTCCCTTTAAGTTTTAGGGCATAGCCAAATTACAATTAACCTCTAGGCGGGCAATCTTAAATAAGAATCATTAAAAAAAGAAGCCTGTTGGATTTATTTATTGAAAACTCTAACTCTGAGGGGCTTGAATAATGAGTGGGACTTGAGTCCGTTCATCTGATTGAAGTTTTTCTCCTACCTCCCTTTGGGATTGTTCTAACTTTGAATTTATTTTTAAACAGACACAAAAAAATGAATGACCTGGATTACCTGAATTTTATACATCATGAGGATTGCTTACTTTCCCTTGGAGCAATTGGCAGTATGACCTAGGTTCTGGAATGAAGTCTCTTGTGAGGGATCCTGATAACTGTGAATTATCCTCGAGGATGGATGACATATATATAGATCATTTGGATTGCTTAAGATCGTGGTAAAATTTGTGGCATAACCAAATAATTTTTTGGATATGGGGGGTTCCTCCTGACAACTGCGAATTGTATTTAAGGGGCGTCATGGATAGATGGTGGCTTCATTACATTCCCTTATGGAGGTCGTTATGGTTATTAAACCATGGGCACAATTTGAATGAGTTTGCTTAGCTCTGTGGTGAATCGGTTTTGGAACTATTCCTGGGCTATCTTGTTTGTTTGAAATCCCTGATCTAAAATATATTCATTATTATGTACTTTCCGAAATTATAGAGATCATTTATATTTAAGACAACCCCCGATCCAGTATTCTGGATTCTGTCAATGGGTATATAACAGGGGAGCACTTGGGTTGCTCCATGGCAAATAATTTAGCTAACCGGCACTCTTTAGGAATGGGGACCTGGTTTTTTGGAAGATTGAACATTTATAAGAAAATTGAGGAAACCTTTTTTAAATGGTCCTAATGAGATTTATGGACTAGTTTACATGCCTTTATTGGGGGGTAATTAATCGTACAATATTTTTGACACTAATATTATATGTAATTTATGATTATTATGTTCTATCTGAACGTGTTTGTACTATACTCTATCGTATCTACCATTATGGACCCTTAGTGCTTTATAGGTTTAGATCTATGGTGACATAAACTTACTAATGGTACTTGCTAATGGGTTTAAAGGGTGTGTTGTTATCCTTCATATACCCGGCATGCGTGCCGTTACCCCCGATATATTTACAATAGAAAGAATTTGATAACTGATCGGGACCATATGGGCTACTGATAAAGATTTATATTTTCTGGTAATTTGAGCTTAGAAACTATGGGGGTGCCAAAAGCTTTAAATATAACTATGGGTATTGGGAACATTCTGTTGCGTTTCACTTTGTGGCATGACTTCCGGTCCACTTCCTTTGAGCCTGCTTCCTTTTGAAGACACACATCGGTTAAGTTTTCTTGAACTGGCACGAAATGGATGATGCCATAGATAGACGCGGCCAGACTATAAAACAGGTGGACAGGGGTAAGTGGTTGGTCTTTGCCATTGAAAAAGTTGTGTGGATGAAACGCGTTTGGCGTTTTGGGACACTACCATGTACAATGCTGTTTTGACACCTTACTCTGGGTGTTCCTATAACACCTCTTAGCCACTATCCAATCACATCCATACTTGATGTATTGATTTGGCCCATTATTTTTAGGAGTGGTCTGCCAGATCATTGGTTTGGGTAACCTATGTTATAACAAGATATATTACTTGCACATGTTTTGTATTTTACTCTAGTGTTATATTATGTGACATAGTGTTATTTGGGGAGGGCATATTATGCCTACTCCACATTAACCTATATATACCGGTATATATACATGTTATTGAAGATTATGGTACTCTATGGTAGGGGGATGTGTTTTTAACTTTTGTTTGTACTAAGCACTTTATATTGAATGCACTGATAATGTTTTTGGAATTGTAATAAAGTATAGGACTACATTTTTTCACGCAAACATTGTGTTGCCCGTGTTTTCCCACTACATTTTTTTTTCTTTTTCTTTTATACCAGTGATTTCATAGTGGGGGTGCACCAAGCTTGTGTGGTATTTATTATATGATATACAGTCCAGCAATTAGTGCCTAACGCACCTTTTTTTGTTTTATCATGAGTACTCTTGGCAATTTCATTGTTTTCCATGGTAGCAATTCAGACTATATTGTACTGTAGCTATCGACTAAATAACGACTGTGACAAAAAGTTGAGATAAAAAGTTCCGTTCAAAATATATGAGATATAAATTACATAACAAATTATTAAAATTGTAATATTGCTGATAAATTAAAGGCTCTTTGTACTAAAAATGCAAGCAACACCTCTCTCTTTATTCTAACCCATCCATTTAGATCTACCACAAATTCCTAAACATGTAATTACCGTTTTCTTCAAAAATCTTACACACTATACATTATTTGTTTTTCACCAAAATTTGAAAGGGATATTTACAAGAATCTTTTGGCTGAATAATTTTCCTATAATAAGAATATCAAGTTCAGAGAGAGCTGAGGTATAAATCACAGATGGGATCACGAAGCATAACAGACTAATTTAGGAAAAAATCACAACCACAATTAGGACCCAGGAATCACCAGATGCACAATTGGAGGAAAAATTGTTGCAGGAGATTTGTTTGTTTGATTTTGAAAAATATAAACAACTTAAATGTCATGGTATCAGGTTCTTTGGCTTCCAAATCCATCTATTATTCTGTCATACCCAATCATTCTGCATTCATTTAGAAGGACACCTCATTATGGTGTCTGTGAATCAACTCAAGGAGGCCAGAATGTGCAAAATATATACAAATATTGTCTGTGCTTATTTATATACAATTTTGATATAAAGAATTGTAAATTAAATTTAAAGGGAATGTTTATAAAGGAGCACTAATATGGACATTGGGACAACCTTGGCCTGTATCCTCACTATTGAAGAATATACAAACTGCAGTGATTTTCCATATGTACTTTAGACTAACTGATTTGTTTTAAAAAAAATGGCTCATGTGTACCAGGCCTAGCTGTAATAATATTTTTTCTAAAAAACAGATATAACCACCACAAGTTTAAAACTTGTAATGTAGATGACACAGTCAATGAATAGATCAACTGAAAAATGCTAATTTTTACCTAAATTCTTTGTTTTAAAGGATATGTATGCTGGAAATTTGCTTATTTTAAATTGTCCATTTTCACTGTACTACCACTGTACCATTTTTAGTTGTTGATCTGTCCTCTATTTATTTAGATACGGTATAAAGTCTGAAACATCTTACATTTCAGCTGTCAATCGTGTGTCTTAGTATAATAAACTCTATATATAGTTATATGTAGTTTTGCTGTAGCTGGTATGGTGAGAGTTGCTACATGAACTGCATGGTAGGAAATTCCCTCTCCCAATGCTGCCTCATAGGGATTACTGAGCCTGCTTGCCCTAACAGAGAGTCAGATAGTCTGGTAGGGGGCTGGGGGACTGCGGGACTAAGCTTGAGCAAAACAAGTACTGGATTGAAGTCATGCAGCAACATAAAAACATCAGAGTAAGTGCTGCTTACATGTATTCATTTATACATTAAAATGAGGCAAATCCATTTTTTCATTCTACAATTCACCTCGGAGTTCCCTGACCTGTATAAAAGAACTCGGCCTATGGCCTAATGCTTTTATATGGTCAGGGAACTCCTCAGTGGCATAATATCCTTATATTATATTGTAGGTAGCGTATTATCCCTTTTATAATACATTTGGCTATGCATTCTCAATGGGGAGGTGCAGTGGCAAAAATCTATATCACAGTCACTCAGCTGCATCACTGAGTGACTTCCTGTCTCCCACTGTACCCACCCACCTCTCCCCCTCCCTGTATACCTTATTTATATCTGAAGTTGTTTTTCAGAATATAAAGAGTTTGTATTGAAATGTAAAAGAAGGACATTGCAGACTCTCATCCTCACTCCCCATCTGGTTCCTGTCACTGAAGATGATGAGGAGCAGCATATATATATATATATATATATATCTACAGAGTTTGA
The DNA here is from genome assembly GCA_019447015.1 of Hymenochirus boettgeri. Classification (NCBI taxonomy): domain Eukaryota; kingdom Metazoa; phylum Chordata; class Amphibia; order Anura; family Pipidae; genus Hymenochirus; species Hymenochirus boettgeri. The sequence continues at coordinate 242,215,211 of CM033476.1, read as the reverse complement.
ACCTGCATCCAAAATCAACAGACCCGCACCAGCAGCTTTCTAACCACACCTGACCCATTCAAACTCACTGTGGGTTAGCTGAAATGCAAATCTGGTAAACCTCGGGATGCTCAACACAATGCAGGATTCTAGGCCAGATCTCATCTCCAATTATATCTCACAACACATGGGGAGAAAAGATGGGGCAGAGACCACGGCCACTTTGTTTAGGTTACACCCAATTTAAAGACCATTTTTCCCATTTTACATTGTTACCTGCAAGTGTGTGTGATGTGGTTAAAGTATTAGTGCACTCAGAAGGGGGGGGCTGACAACACTGTCTAATGAACTGGAGGGCTGACAACACTGTCTAATGAAATGGAGGGCTGATAATACTGGCTAATGAACTGGAGAGCTGACAACACTGGCTAATGAACTGGGGAATGGCAACATTGGCTAATGGACTTTGGCTAATGAACACATGCCCTTAAAGGGAATGTACAGTGTAAATCAAAGTTCAGCCAATTTCAAAGCTGTACCTTTAAATCACACAATATGTTACTCTTATTTTTCTAAGCCATTGGCAAAGCTTACCTTTCCCTCTTTACTTGCTAGCTTTCCCTGCCCCACTGAAACCTACTATTGCTGGAGAGGAATCTAATTCGGTCAGATATTCAGGTCTGTTCTGCTAGCTGTATATTACACTTATAGTAAAACGTGGACTGAAAAGAGCTAGCAGAGTTTTTTTCTTTTGCATGTGTCCTTTTGTTTTGCAAGCATTGATTTTATGTGAGTGTGATATCTGAATTGTAATTTCTGGGGAACATTGTGAGTCAATAATTAATTTTGATTGATTGTAGTACTTTTAATTGTAGAGGGTTATTGTTGTGCAATAAGATGATATTTTCCAAGTTTTGGGGCAAATAATTTTTTGGTATTTACTCTAAAAAATAAATTAATGTGTGTTGTTGTACCCCATTTTAAAGGGGAAGCTGATATGATATGCTTTAAAGTGCAACACATCAACTTCCCCTGTAATGTGTATCACATCAACTTCCCCTTTATTGTGTATCACACCAACTTTCCCTTTAAGGCATATCCCACAACTTCCCCTTTAAAGTATATTGCATCACCTTCCCTTTTAACACGCTTCACACCAAATTTTCCCTTTAGCGAGTATTGGATCAAGTTCCCCTTTAGCGAATATCGCATCAACTTCCCCTTTAGTGCATATCGCATCAATTTCCCCTTTAGTGTGTATAACAGCAACTTTCTCTTTAGCGCTTATAACATCAACTTCCCCTTTAGCGCATATCACATAAACTTCCCCTTTTGCGTGCATCACATCAACTTCCCCTTTAAAAATAGGATACAACATCTCACATTAATTATTAAGTGTAGTCGATCAAATTGAAATATTGACATACAATGTCCCCTTTTACAATTCAGATACCACATAAAATTTATGCTTGCAAAAACAATGACACATGGAAAAGAAAGGTGAGTAAAAAGAGTGTGTACGTGGCCATTTACACTGGGGTTTCAGTAGTTTGTTGGGAAAAGGGACAGTAAAATGAACCCCTAACAGTGCAGTTGTATTGCAGTATGGCAGGGTCATCCCATTAACATCTCTTATTATCTTTCCTTAAGTAAAATGTGATTTATTACCTTCTGTTGCACATACACATTTCATGGCTGTCAACACCCTACAATTTTCTTAACTGACTGTGATCTCCATGAGTAGCTGCCTGCCCAACCTCTGGGAAAACTGAGGAGGAGACTGAGTGTGTGGTCACTTGACATTGTAACAGCAAATGTTCTGCTTCTCCTCATGATTGACAGCTATATCCTCCTATCACAGCAATTACAGAACAAAATTAAGTAAAGCATTGTACTATCCTGAACAATCTGACATTTAGAACTTATGCAATTAGCTTGGCTGATTATTCGATTCACCACCAGATGGCAGCACATGGGTAATTACCTTAAATGTCGAAAACAGCGGTTACAGAGGCATTTTTAAAAGAAAATAAATGTTTTTTTTCCAGGTTCTTAAAGATAAGTATAGTAAGTCTCATAAAAATTGTCCCAGCTCTTGTGGCAAGTAGTCTATGCTTTTTTCCAGGTCCTTAAACATAAGTATACCAAGTTTCATAAAAATTGTCCAATGTGTTTGGAAGTTTTCCTGGAACATACATACAAATACACATACAAACATTTATAGATATATATTGTCTTGGTAGCAAGGGTGTCTTAAGGGTTTTTGCCATGTGAGGCAAACTTTGAATGCCACCTATATGTGGCGCATATAACGCGCCACGGGCAAAACCGGGTTGGCGTGGCTTTGTGGGAGGGAGCGCAGCTAGCGATTTGGTCATTTTGAACTTGGCATCATTTATTTGTACAGTTTCTTTAAATAGACATTTATCCACAACATAATTCAGAAGAACAAATTATTTTGCGCAAAAGAGGATTTCCAAACGTTCGAAGATTTCGAGTCATTGGGTAATACTCAAACACCCAAATTTGAGAATCCTTGAACCTTCAAGGACCCAGGAGGGGTTCCCAGGTTGAGATGCAGGACCCTCTTCTGGGTAATTAGAAGGACCATTGTGACCCTTATAAGGGCCTTTTGGGGATTAAGGGGTCCCACAGCTCGAAACCGGGACCCCCCTCTCCAGCACTTATAAGTGCCCTTGTGGCCCTTGGAGGGGTCCTTGTGGCACTGACAAGTGCCTTTTGGGGCTTAAGGGGTCCCGCAGCTCGAACTGGGACCCCCCCTCCCATAGCACTTAAAAGTGCCCTTGTGGCCCTTGGAGGGGTCCTTGTGGCCTTTTGGGGTTTAACAGATCCTGCAGCTCGTACCGGGACGCCCCTCCCCGGCACTTAGAAGTGCCCTTCGTGGCACTGACAAGTGCCTTTGTTGGGTGTCCTGCAGCTCGAAACCAGGACTCCCATTGGCTCTTAGAAGAGCCATTGTGGTGTGTTTTCTTTCTTCCCAGCCAGCAACACCAACACCGCTGATATCGCTCAAACAGGGCAATGTCACTGCGGCCACCAGTGACACAGACGACGATAGCGTCAACAACATCGCCATTGTTGTCTTTCATCCGTCTTGTTCCAGGACCATTTCTCAGGTCCCAGAGCCATTTACAGTACGTTACATTGCTATTTTGCCCACTTTTTAGGCAGATATGTGCAGCTTTTTTTCTCCCATTGATTTTAATGGAATTTTCTGAAAATTTTCAAATTTTCCCAAAATTCTGCGAATCTGCAGGTGGAATGAATTTTAGCAGTTTGGTCTATATCTAACAGTAAGAACAGACAGTAAAAGTCCCATACAGTGAGAACAAATGGCAAAGGTTCCACACATTCTCTCTCTCCAACAATCTCAATCCTCTATCTCTCACAATCTCTCTGCACAATCACGACCAGACATTGCACTTCAGCTCTGCGTCAAAATTACTGACTGACATGAGCCTGCACTGTATGCACATACGTTATTCACCCAAGTGTACAGTGCTCCACTAGGAACTGTCGGAGAAGCCAGAGCTTGAGTGCAATTGTGCTGGAGCATTCACTCTGCTCCCTGCCTGCTTCTGATTGTTTAATTGAGGAATGGGAGTTAAGACATAGCTCTTTTACCTCCCATTCTTCAATTAAACTGAAAAATTTCTAAAGCACTTTTGCGAGTGGAGATACTCTTTAACAAAATTAACCCTACAGATGCTCCACTCACCCCACAGATGCCTCAGTCTACCGACAGAGATGGCCCAGTCCCCCACAAATGCACCAGTAACCCCAAAGAGATGTCCGGTCCTCCACAGATTCCCCAATAACCCTAGATAGATTGTCACATTAGGCTGCTAAGTGGCAGAAGAGATTCAACATTGATAAATGTAAGTTGATGCATTTTGGACTTAAAAATCCTTGTGCTGCTTATACTATAAATGGCTCTGTGGTAAGTGAATCCCTGTTGGAAAGGGATCTTGGAGTTTTGGTGGATAACAATCTTAAAGGTAGCAAGCAGTGCCAGGCAGCAACAGCCAGAGCCAGCATGGTATTGTCTTGTATAAAGAGAGGTACGGATTCAAGGGAGGAAATGTCATTCTCCCTCTTTACAAAGCATTGGTAAGGCCTCATTTGGAATATGCAGTGCAATTTTGGAATCCTGTGTACAAAAAGGACATCTTTGAAATGAAAAGGGTTCAGAGAAGGGCAACTAAATTAATAAGGGGATTGGGGGAGCTTGAATATGAAGAGAGACTGGAAAAGTTACAATTATGTACGCTGAAGAAAAGGTGCTTGTGTGGGGATATGATTACTGTGTATAAATACATTAACAGGCCATACAATAAACTCTCTGGGGCATTGTTCACCAATAGAACATGTCAGAGGACACACGGACATCCCTTAAGACTTAAAGAAAAAAGGTTTAGGCTTCAAGTTCGGAAAGGGTTTTTCACTGTAATAGGTCCTCCCCATGCCCCTACTGCTATAATAGATTTTCCAGAGACTCCCCCGAACTCTACTTACCTTACCTCTCTCCCCTGGCATTCTGTGCAGCCAACAGCCGCGTCCATGATTGGCTGCCTCTCAGCCAATCACGGACGCGGCTGCTGGTCTGGCCCCCTGCTTGCAGTTTCATGCAAGCAGAGGGCCAGGACAGTGTGTCGGAGGAAAGAGGGAAGGTAAGTAGAGTTGGTGGGAGTCTCTGGAAAATCTATTATAGTGGTTGGGGCTGGGGGAGGGAGACCTATTACATGATACTTGACACCAAAAAGCACTTTTCACCACTTTATAAATACAATTGAGCGCCTTTGCTGAAATGAATAGCGATAAGCAGAGATACAGTTAGTGAAATGGCGGTTTAACATGTTTTCACTGACATTATCACTGTTTTATATTATAGATGATATACCCCCTACTGTAAACTATAAGGATATTATAAGTTACCAAGGAGCTTCACGACCATTCGCCCTTTTGCTACTTGGACACAGAACTCCAAGGGGACTTCTGATATCCATATAATGTACAGTGGAGGGTACATTATCTGTAATAACTTACCTACTCCCCATTCATTTTAGTGCATCAGCTGTAAACCTGGAGTAATGTGTGTGGATAAGCTGTACCCCTGCAGCTCTTAACAACCACCCTTCCTCCTCTCTCTCTTCAACCCCCCTCAGACACAAATTATTCTGTCCCTTACCCCCTCCATGCCATAACACTACCTCTGTTGTGGCCTTCACAATGATACCTTCCTTTACATGTTTTGGCCAGGGAGAGCATGTAAGTGGGGCTGGCACCCAGACCACGTCTGGAACTAAGTGCATGCTGATTAAACTTAATATCCCTCATTTCTTGATAACGTTATGAAATAAACAGGCTGACAACAATGTTGGGTGAAACTGAAGGCCACAGGTTTTTATTGACACAATCAATTATGTGTTCAAATGGCCAGATCTTAAAATTATACATTCTTGCATATTAATCAGATGAAACCCAGCCATAGCCAAAACTAAAATGGCATCCTCTGGGTCCCCAGAGGACATGTAATGGCTCCAATAACTACGTATGTCCATTGCAAGGATGTATCTGCCAGCTGTGACTCCAACTTGTAAGGAACCCCATTTTCTAGAAAACTTAAATAATTAACTCAAGATAACACGAAAGCTTTAAATTAGGGAGGGAGGGGGAAGAACCTGCTTATTTCTGGCAAGGCTAACTTCACAAAATGGCACCCACTGCCCAGGAGAGTTGCCTGATATACCACGTCACCAAATCTCACAAGATCAGTCTCGGCCAATCAGCACGCAGGCGTGCCGTGATTACATCATCAGCAGCCGCAGTGCCATTATCCTGTGAGATTTCCCATAGAGGAAGGCAGCATTGTACTTGCAGAATTGTACGTTTCCAGATACCAGGGGAGTGGAGAAGTGTGTTCCTGTGTTGGGTTCCATATAGCTCCATTAAGGGGTTAGATTATAGTATAATAACCTACCAATCAGTCCATTATACCAATGGTATCATTGCCTAAAAGATTAAGATTTTGACAGCATCACATAATGTTTTTAACTCCAAAAAAAACAGGCAGTGTTGATCCAGACCTGACATACAATAGTAAAATTAAATGTTAGCACTCCACTATCTTCAGAGAAAATTTTTTTAGCGATGGTGTCATTCAATGGTACAGAGAGGAGAGGAGGTTTATAATTATGGTGCATATTAATGCAATGTAAATGTGTCCATGTGAGCCAGTTAATTGCAGTTTTAATACATAAATGGTTTGTAGGATGGGGCTTTATGTAGTATTCAGAATACACTGTATTTACCTTATTTATTTTCCTTTAATAAATCTTACAAAATTATGTTTTATAAAAAGTATTAATACTTTACAATAATAAGGTTTAAATCTAAATAAGAAAATTGCTGTATAATTCAAAACACAGCAGTAAATACACAGTAGAGTCTTTTTCCCTACCTCCTGGTTGATCCATTACATTATGTTTCTCTTCATTGGGGGTTTGTCAGTCACACCAAATAATATAACCCAACATGACGGACGAAACATGTGACATGTCAAAATAATAGGCCCCAGTGGGGAAATCCAAAAACCTGGTTACAAGAACTGCTGGAAGGAGCAGCAGACTTTCTGCCAGTTACATTGTTTGCTGGATAATAAATATGCTCAACCCATCGTCTAGTAGGCAATTTATTACGTAGATTCATACTAGAGGGGAAATCCAAAATACCTTCCTGATGAATGCATTTTTACTATATGTCTAATAAATAATAGTGCACACACACAAAAAAATCTGTTTTTATACAAATGATCTGTGTACTTTGCTGTTAGCTAGACAGAATATGCTGTTTACCCAGTAAAAAAAACATTTTATATTTAATATATAATATATATAAATATATTTAAAAATAAATACATTTATCAATACTAATAATTATTTTAATATTAGAAAATCAAAGTCTAAAAAGGTATTAGGAAGCAAGGGACAAAGATACTGAAGTGAAAGATAGTGGATTTGTATGGTGAAAGATAATGTTTTGCATGGTTTGATGCAAAACATTCAAAGAAAGAATTATAGCACAGGGAGGCTTTAAATAGACTATATCCTTCCTTCTCTCTTCTTATGGGACTCAATGATTATTCACAAAAAGCAAAACAAATAAGGGGAGAAATAAATATATGTATTGCAATTTTTCAGCAAACTGGAACACTATTTTTGCCAGCAAAATAGCTAATTAAATCCACTATTTAAAATAGCTCAACGCTGAAAATAATTTTAATGTCAACCATTCTTTCTCAATGAATTGACTGGATTTGGAAAAACATATTTTAAAAAAGATCCATGTTATAAAAACACCTGGGCTTATGTAAACACTGTCGGTTCTTAACGGAAATAGTGTTAACATGATGGGGGGGGGGTCAAGACATTTGGACTGCTTTAATATTAAATATAATGCATAGCAAAATGTCCCTAGATTTTCTAAAAAGAGGAATGATTGACCCAATGCTACAGCCTTATAATTACAATCCAAAATTATGGTGAATGTTATAAGGTAATATAAAAGTCAAAGAGGAGCTCATCATAGGATTACTGTGGGTCTGTAGATTTGAAGTTTAGGGTATGCAAGGAGCTTTCCGGTTATGGAGAGGGCAGGTTGGGAGTGGTTTGATGATTACAAGTTGGATATAAGTCTCCAAGCTTCCAAGAACACTATGTGACTGTTTCTAATTGCAGGAAAAGTACATTACATTAAATTGCAGCATTGGCAGATAAAAAGACACAAACAAACAGCAACCTTAGAATGATCTGTAGTCCACAAAACACCATCAGGGTTATTCAATAAAAGTTCTTATTGTTTAAAATGGTGCTAATTTTGCCCCAACCAATCAGACATTAGCTTTCAAATGTTAAATAAATAAATATGATTGGTTGGGGCTACATTAGCACCATTTTAAACGATAAGAACTTTTATTGAATCTCCCTGCATATTCATTAAAATCATGTCAATGTCATAAAATTATCTTGTAGCATTTAAGATGTTCCATTTCCCCTAGAAATATTAGTAGAGCAGATTGGAAATTTTGTGTGTACATATGCCAAAAAGTGGCTACAGTGCCTTTCTGTGGATATGTATTGTTAATCCATTTCTGTCAGAGAAAATCTAGAATGTTTCATTTCTTCCTGACTATTTGTGACTGTTCTATCAGCTCTGTTATACTACTAGTGATAAGTCTCAGTTTCGAACCAAACCTGATTTGACGTGGATCTGCGGTTTCCAAAAATGTATGTATTCATCTGAACTTTTGGAATTAAACAGGTGGAACTTTGTGAAATTTTGTCATTTGTGTGATGATGACTTTTTGATGACGGTTGAGCCAGTTTAACATGGTTTTAGCAGTGCCAACCAGGTATCTTTGCCACATAAACCTTTGACATTGGTAATGAAAAACTCTCTAGAAGTGAACCATCCCTAAAACAGGTTGAGTAATTGCACGCAGAGGAATTATTATCAAAATGCGAAGTCAAAAATTCAATCCTGAAAGATCGCAATGTCCACAAGCATAATAAAAATCCTAGATTTGTTGATATTTCGCACTAATAGCTGTGGTCTGTAATAATTGTGGGAAACGTTTGTTTTTCTTCTTTTTTTTCCCCAAATTTTTCAAAACATTTAGACATTGGTATCGGTTCCCCATGTCATTTCCCAGGTCCCCGAACAATGTGCAGCATAAAAAGGTAATATTAGTCTATAAATTAAACCATGTTAATTGTGGCATTGTCTTCAATTGGGTTTGATTTGAATTTCCGGTTCTGAGAATGCCAGCACCTGCATAGTGGAGAAAACTAACATACTGTATATTCCTGTGTATAAGACTACTTTTTAGCCCCTTATAATGTTCTGAAAAGTCGGGGGTCGTCTTATACGCCGGGTGTCACTGCCCTAAGCCACAATTACCTGCAGTGGAGAAAACGAATGGTGCAGCGGGGCTGACAGCTGACTGATGACGCGCGGGAAGCGTAGTGACGTTTGCTGGAGGAAACTGTGGGACGGGCTGGAGGTGGATTGCCGGATTATGTCACCAGGAACCAGGGCTGGAGGTGGATTGCCGGATTATGTAACCAGGAACCAGGAGGCTGCGTTTGGCTGCTACTCATGCGAGCGGCTGGATACAGGGGTGGGCCAGATGGATGGAGAAGGCCTGATGTCAGTGTTTACCAATGTCAGAGAAGGAGGTGTTGGGATGCGTAGAAAGACGGGTAGTCTTATACGGTGAATATATCCCAAACTCTATATTTTAACTGGAAAAGTTAGGGGGTCGTCTTATATGCCCAGTCGTCTTATACGCCCAGTCGTCTTATACGCCGGCAAATTTACTTTATCATTTCCTCTCCCATCAGGATATAGTACAAAACAAGATGTATTAAGAGTTCTCTTTTTCAAATCTGTAAATTTAAGGTTTAAGGTACAAATCTTTTTATTTTGAATGCCATAATTTTCCTCGTTGTGTTCCAATGCATCTTTAGTCTCTATAGGGTTAATATGTGAAATCATCCAACTGAGATCTTCCATTTGAGATACTGAAGAAAAAGTAAGTACCATAGCAAAATGTTACTTTTGGAGAGGAAAAAAATATTTCTCACCAGGGAGCCATTTGACAATTAAGAGTGTCATCAAATTAACAGGCGTGAGATCTAAAAGTCTAACTGTAAATAAGGATCCATGTGATGGAACAGGCAGTATGGAAGTTATTCCAGCAGATGCTGATCCAATAGCCTTAGGTTATGAATCACTTTGCTAAGTCACAATCTGACACATTTCTTATGCTATCACTCTTTGTAGGTAGAAATAGCAGTCACTTTTCTATGTGTAACTAGGGAGTCTGAAAGAGCTAAAGCTCTAGGGATTAATGAAATCTTTCAAAATCTTTACTTCTGTTGTGCTGGCATTGTGCAACTGTACATTATTATGTGGATATGTATTCCAGAACAATTTGGGGAAGTCTGGGAGGTGTTTTTTTTTGTGTATATTATATATATCCTGGGCCCGATACAATATCTTATTATCTGCACACTGGCATACATTAAAAACAAAGGGGTTTTAGTATACATTACTGTGATCACATGAATGGAAAGTCTTCCAACCACTTCTGGGTAACCCCAGTCTGAAAGGTCCTTGACCTATTTTACATAATTTACAATTAGCACACTTTTTCATTTCTAGTACTTGCACACTGGATCAATATAGTAGTCTTTCTTACTTCCCCCCTTTGTTTATGATGTATAAACCCCTTTGTTTATGATGTATGCCGGTGTGCAGATAATATGAAATGTATGGGGCCCAGGAATGTGCATTAATTATCTTTTCTTTGTAATTATTTGTATAAATGTTTGACCAGATCAGTAGCACTTCCTCAAAATGTGATAGAAATTTAGTCTAAGTGCTTCCACGGTCTTCCACAGTCCTTGTATTGTATGTATTTATTAGGAGGCATGGTCAAATTTCAATGTGGTAATAGCACCCCAACACACCCCTTTAATGGGAGCTCCTATTCCTTTAATATAAAGCACTGGATGGATGCCAGGTGAGAAATATTGATATATTATATAGTGCTATATTGATCCACTAAATTGATCTATAAAATAATTATCCAACAGATTTTTAAAGAGCAGAGATGAAATGGAACTAAGAGTTGGATTACTTCCTATCATTAATTGCAAAAGGACCAGTAGTCCTCAGCTGGTCGTGTTTAAATAATAGGTGTGCCAAAAAATGTGCATGTCATGATGGGAAGAGGGACAACATTATTATCTAGTAAACCTTTAATAGACATGTTCTAACGGGTGTGGTAAAGGAATCCCCTATTGGGGGGATTTTATTTGCAGTTGATCTAAATGGTTTTAATGTACTGTTTTTTAACATGTTGTTCTGTAGGGTATCTGGCTATTTTCACTTGGACTTTATAAATTTCATCATGTTTATTATGCTCAATCACCCCCATTTATTGTACATATTAATGTGGTGTTTAACTCGAGAAAGTAGCTGTTGAACAAGTAGTAGTGCTAAACAAGTTATGTGTCACCTAAATAAATCAGTGAAATATTTCAAATAATTGCTCACAACTACATATGAATGAACTTACAGGTCCAGAAATAATTTCAGCTTGGAAAATCTGCTGTCAATACCAAAGTTTGACATGAAACCAGGATGTTCTACATCCATATTCCATCAGTAGTTTTGATGAGTGAGTGAAATTTCAAACACTTAACCTGAAATTCACACCCAAAACAAGGCTCGGGTTGCAACTCCAGCATACCCCTACTTACAACACCCGGTGATTATAAATTTCTGCCAGTTTTCCAAATAGTCATTTATGGTTTGTCCTGATAAAGGTAGTTAAGTTGGTTTGCATATAGTCTAGTAACTGACATAGTTAGCAGTGATTGTAAACTACTGTTACTTTTCTAATATTGCAGGTTTAAATATGTCCCTTAATGGATAAGTAAACAGTAAAAACAGCTTTAGTTTAGTTGAAAGCTGTGTCTTTAAAAGTAAAGTTGGCTAATTTTTTTTGTTCTATCGCCCCCTAGAGCCTACTTTTATTGCTTCATAATTTTTTTGTTCTATCGCCTCCTGTGATTTGGCCTCTGATGTTATGCCTTGAATGGGCACTCGTGTGATGTCATTTCAACGTGATGTGTGCTTTGTCACAGCACAATGACATCAAACGTGTGCTCATTTGCGGCAATGTGCGCACTTGTTAATGTCATGTCGCATGTGCAGTGACGTCACGCACACGCTACACCCACCGCTTACCTTATGAGACCTAGTTAGTAGGAAATCTTGTGGGGGTGGAACTCCAGAAGCCATATCACAGGAGGCGGAACCTGGCAACTTTGAAGCAATAAACGTAGCCTCTGGGGGGGATAGAACAACAACAACAACAAAAAAAAAAGGCCAACTTTTAAAGAGGAACTGTGGTCCAAAAATGACTTGAGGTAAATTGATAGGAATTGCTCCCCTGAGAAATTTTGAGATTTATTTCCATTGTTTGTTTTGCATAGTTTTGAAGATATCACCAGGTCCCCTGCGCTTCCTGCTCTGAAAGTCAGTCAATCTGTCCTGTGCCTCCTCCTCCCCTTTGCAGCCCCCCTGGTCCCTCCCACTCATGGACCCCATGGTCCCTCCAGTTGCAGGCCCCCCATGGCCCATTATCTTACAGCCCCATGTGTCCCCGCCCACTCGCTGGTGCCTAAGCCCCGTCCACTTGCAGGTGTCTAAGCCCCGTCCACTCGCGGGTGCCGTGGGTTACTCAGGACCCCCCCTACAGAAAACTCTGTGGAATCAGCCTTTTCAGGCAGAGTGAGAACTCTGCCTGAAAAGGCTGTTTTCCCACAGTGAAAGAGAAGGGCTGTAGATTCCCTTACCTTCTCTGTCAGGACTTCACACAGCAGAGATGAGGAGGGACTTCCTGTCTCCCTCACACACTGAGGGAGTCTGAGGCTGTGCTCGCTGGCGGCACTGTGCAGGAGAAGCCTCAGGAATGTCACAAGTCAGTATCCCACTCATTAACTTTCTGGTCAGTCATTTCTGTATATCTTGGGCTGTGGAGCACGTAGAGAGGTGGTTGATGGCTCGTTTTAAAGGTAGGCAACTGGCCTTTCATTTAAACTTAACTTGTTTGGAGACCACAGTTCCCCTTTAAAGACACAGCTTGTTTTTACAGTTTACTTATGCTTTAATGCTTTGTGTATCTTTTATCAGACCATAATTCGTCCACAGAATCTTAGGTAAACCAAACATGAGGATGAATATAAAAGTGTTTTAAAACAATATATATCCCTCATTCTATTTATTAATAAGTGTATATATTTATTTACATATATAAATCTGTTTAGAAGCTATGAGACTGCTCGGAATAAGCAATGCCCTCACATTTTACGGACTGTTTATAGTAAACAAAAAATAAATGGAGCCCACTTTGCAATTTAAAATACAGATATTTTAAGGTGAACCAAAGTTTCAAACCATTTACACCTGATAAATTTGCTACTTTTATTTTATTTCTTTTAATTGTAGCTGTAACCTATAAAAGCATTGCAAAGATATCTTGCCATTTCTCTCCCAGAGCCAAAAAGAGATGTATTTTGTCTATCCAAGTCTGCTGTAAATAAAAACATCCTGATAAAATCCTAAGCTTTCATGCTGTTTGTGTGCTATTTGGCAAAAACGGACAGCGAGACCATATACTGGGTTTTGAATTCAGTTATATTCACACAGAACAAAACATTAGCATTCTATCAGGGAAGCATGAACCTGCCTTGGGCACATTCAATTGGTGGGTTTGCAGACAATACCCAGGTTTCTATGGCTGAAACCAAAAATATACATAAAAACCATGAAATTTCCATGTGGAACTGACAAAATTTTGAATTGCTTCTATAGTGAGAACATGAACTTTTTTTTCTTTCTTTCCATGTGTTCTATAATCCTCCCCAATCCCCTAGTGTCTTCACTTTTTTCAGATTCCCTCTCTGTCCTGAGATACACCAGTTAGAAGAATACGTGATTGTATTCCTGTACTTCTAATTGTAATGTCAATCAAATCTGTGACATGATCTTCTTCCCTGCTCAAGTCCCTCCCTCCTTCCTGTTCTGTTTGCACAAACATAGAGATAACAACATTAATAGGGGGAGAGAGGTAGCTTTGACTGCATAAGGCTGCACTTGACCCCCTTCTTCATAGCTTTCAATGATTGAAAGAGAGAGATCGTATTGCAGTAGTACCTGTACTGTTCTCCCTTTTCTTCCATGTCTCCAGGACAGCTTTCTATTGGATACTGTGCATGGGTGTGTTTTTCAGGATGTTGAACTTTTAACTCCTACTGCACATGATAAGCTTGTCGGTTAGCCGGAGTTGAGACATGGAGGAGGTAACAGAGGGGAGGGGGAAGGGGGGAGTGCTGCACAGAGATCTGTCACCATGGAAAAACATTGTCATTGACAGAGGTAGGAGAAAGGCAGCACAGAGTACATGAATTTAACTTTGCAATTGGCCAGTGTGTTTTTTTCACTATAGATCCCCTTTAATACATTGACACTTCTCAGTATTTATGACAAATTAAATTTCGATGGTGCCACAAGTCTAAAGCAGCCATGTCAGAAATGTAGGACATGGCCAATATCAGTAGTTTACTGCTGTATGGCTATTTTACAACATAGGTCGCAAACCTCTGACCATGGCCAAAAAACCTATTCAGTCAGTACAGATGATATTGTATGGATGTCTGTAAATTATTTATATAATAAACAGTAATCACAGTAAAGCAAGGTCACATGTATCAACATATCTGTACAGAAATTGAAAAGAAACATCAGGAAGAAGAAATAGAATCGTAGAGGGGGGAGGGGCAGAAAGGTCATGCATAGCAAGAATAATATTAGGTAACCCCCATCAGTTTATCTGTAGATTTACAAAAATAATTTGTGTCTGTTTTATGCTAACATTTTAAGCATAAGCAAAGATTTGTTACTGGCGCTTAGCACCAGCTGGGTCCTAACTTTTTACTTTATATTTATATTACAAATAAAATTATTTTATATTGGACAGGTGATCACAGCCAAGAGATCTAGTTGAGTTCAGAGTTGAGTTGAGATTCCATATATATATTTGAAATGCAACGTAAATAAGGCTTAGAAATAGCTAAATATTATAAACATGTTTTCTGAATAAAAATGGTCAAAACATTTTTTTTACTTTGAGAAAAGAAAATGACAGATGAAACAAATATCACACTAATCTTGGGCCATGGCAGATTTCAATGAAAAATATTCCTCCCTTAGCCTCATGTATATTAAAGTACATGGATATGCTGACTTGCATAATGCAAGGAATGTGATATAAGGGCAACAGGGAGGTTGATTAAATACCCAGAAGTATTCAGATTTACCTGCATATATTCTCTATCGCAGGACACTAAGAAAAATTTGCCAAGGTCGCTATAAATGAGGACCAGCAAGGTTATAATTTCCAAGGTCATATTGCGGGCACACAAGAATAAGAAGATAAAATACTATATGAAGGGGCTAATTTTGCCACACAGATTGTTTCTGTGACTAGGGAAATGGTAATTATTTCTTGCTTCAATGTCAAAGTACCAGTAATTAACAGAGAAGGGCCTAAGTGTCCATTATGCATGTATATATTTTGACAAGAAAGTATTAACTTCCCATGAGAGAAAGTGATGTAGAACATAGCTTATTTAAAATTGATGCAGTTAAATATTAAGGATCTTGTTCAATTGTTTCAATATGAACTGAAAAATCTCTCCTGGCACCAGGGAGAATAATTTCTCTGTTGGTGACTGGTTGGCTTTATGACGTTTTTTAGGAGTAATGATATCCAGCAGGGGAAAACATCAATTAATAATTTGTAGAATCCCCAAGGCATTAAAAACAGTGAAACTATAATTTGCTTTCGGCAAAAGAAACGTAGGGCCAAATCTTAGGGATAAACAAATAGGGGCACCCTTCTTTATAAACTGCTAATGGTCCACAGCCACTTAATCATTTATGAGCACTTTTTTAATTTATGTAAAAGATGCAATGAGCAAAAGACATGTTCATTTAAATATATTTTTTCTATTCTTCAGATCACATATTTAATTATCTGTCAAAAATTATAATCTTCAAGAGTGCCAAAAAATGTATTTTGCTGCACTGAACAGCTGTAGAAAAGAGAAGAGAGAATCTTTCTATATTAATAAGTGAAAATGAACCAAATTATGTCTTGATGTCTTTTTGTATAACAATAAAATGTTTGCATCATTTTAACACTATTAGGGAGTGCTACTCAATGTAATATCAGGTTAGCATGTTTTTTAGTGGGTTTTCTGGGCCTGCACTGTTTTCAATACTTTTTGAAAACAGTAGCAGGTACTTAATGCAAAACCTTTAGTGATAAGCTACTATTAAGGGCAGCTTAACTGACCCGGACCTGCCATGCCTTAACAGAGCATAATGATAACTGCACTGTATGTATGTATGTGTAAATTTATAACAGTGGGGAAATCTGGTGCACTCTGGGGACTTATTGAATAAAGTATCTTTATTACATAAAACTATTAGCACAGCTCAACGCGTTTCTAACCAGAAAAGGTCCGTTATCAGGCCCTTTCTGGGTTGAAACACGTTGAGCTGTGCTAATAGTTTTACGTAATAAAGACACTTCATTCAATAAGTCCCTGGAGTGCACAAGATTTCTCCTCTGTTTTGCTGGAATTGTACCCGGGCCAATGTCATGAAGAAAGTGTGAGTGGGGCCAACACTATGATGTCTTGTTTATATATAAAAATAATTAGAATATATATGCACACTTCACGCCTTTACTACGCCTTGTACTGTATAGCATGCTTATACAATTAATAGACCACGCCACACTTGATAAAAGAAGTAAAACATATTTCTTTATTAGGCCAATAAAAATCGAAAACTCTGAAAATTCCGGTTTCGTAAATTCAGGGAGTTTCCGAAAGTTTCGTCGGGACTGTCCACCCCCAAAACTATAATTAAACCCACTATTGGCACCATTCTGTAGTTTAAAGGATAAGTGCACTGCAAAATCAAGTTATGTTCATTTGGAAGCTGCAGCTTTAAAAATCCCGTTGCCATATTTTTTATTACCTATGCCCCTCCAGAGCCTAGCTTTGTGCCTTGAAAGTTGCTGACATCTTGTTACTGGTTTGCTGAATGTTAAGCTCCGCCCCTCTGAGATTTCCTCTGCTTTCTACTGCTTGAGCCTCAAACAGTAATGCCTGTGAGTTCCGTGCACTTTCCTGCTTAAGCCTCAAACAGTAATGCCTGTGAGTTCCGTGCGTCCCCGAACCAACATTAAAAATATGATAACATGGAATCCCCCTCCCGACCCTCCCAAAGCAGTGTAGGTGTGGAGTACCAAAGTCTCGAACAAATAAAACTAAACCCCCCATGCTGTAGACAGTTATGAGTGTTGTTATACTCACAACCCCCGGGTTTACGGCTGTGTGGGACGGGACTGTATTTCCCCGTGGCTGAAGGCTCTCTCTGCTCACTCCTCTCCTTCACCGTGATGTATCGTCGCCGCCCCCTCACTGTGTGTTTCTCCGATCTTCACCCGGCCACACAGCCTGTCCCGCACAAGGGTTTGGCCAAAATGCCGCGCTGCTTTTTAAAGCTGCAGCTTCCAAATGAACATAACTTGATTTTACAGTGCACTTATCCTTTAAAATAAATCTTACCTTACATCGCTGCTCCTTATGGTTCCCAAGATATGCCTTTTCAAAGTCCAGAAAACTGAAGAGTCCAAGCTTTCTGTGAGGCTTCTGATCTGTGCTGAATCCTTGTCCTCATCAAGGTTTGGGGCATTTGCAGAAAAAAAAAACTCCCACCATCCGGAGCCATTGTTGCACCTAGCGTGTAATCCTTTGGATGTAAGGTAAGTAACCCCTGCCCGCCCCCCTGCCCGCCGCAATATTTATACTTACAGAGCCTTCTCTCCCACGGCATTTCCAGTGACGTCAACTGCATCTGTTATTGGCTGCCTCTCAGCCAATCACAGACGCAGCTAAGGTCCGGCCCCCGCTTGCAAGCAGGAGGCCGGATCGGATCGCCGCAGGAGAGAAGGCACTGTATGTAAGTAGAAATGTGGGGATTTTTTAAATGAAATATTGAAGCGGTTAGGGGTGGGTAGGTGTTACCTACCTTACCCCCAAAGTTGGTTTTAGAGGGTGGACATGCCCTTTAAATCCATCTGAGTATAGATTATTAAAAATAAAGTTTAAATAATGAATAAAGTATGGAGACAAGCACACTAGCATTCCGGTTTTGATACTTCGAATTGATCAGTACGTATAGACGTACAATCTGTTCATATTGTGTAACTTTTTGTTTTCTATATTTAAATAAGGATATATTTTTTTACTACTCATATGTTTTGTAACTTTGCACTATGGACAGAGAACTATGCTGAATATATATTTTTCTATAATGCCTACATCTTTAAATTATTACAATCCCAAGTGGATATTTTTTTGTAGATGGCCTAATAAAGAACTAGTTTTTTGCTTCTAATATCTAGACTTGTTTCACTTTCACTACATTTAATGTGGGATACATTGCAATGAGCAGTAGTTAATTGTACCAAGTGACAGGTTCGAGGCATGGGCACCCAGACCATTC
Organism: Hymenochirus boettgeri; assembly: GCA_019447015.1. NCBI lineage: Eukaryota > Metazoa > Chordata > Amphibia > Anura > Pipidae > Hymenochirus > Hymenochirus boettgeri. The sequence goes on along the minus strand of CM033476.1, from coordinate 242,196,995 downwards.
GTCATATAGTGTAAACACACAATCACATTTAGAAAGGAAGGCTTTTTTGTAGTGGCACAATTTTTTGTAGCTGTTTTTTTTAATATACGTCATGGTGGAATCCACCATCTTAAATTTACTCTTATAGGCAGACACATGCATAGCAGCTGAATCAGATCAGTAAAGAGCAAGGGAGTGCGATGCCACCACTGGCACAAGTGATTCACAGCTAAAAGGAAACAAGTCATATATCGATATGCTTGGTCAATAATTACCAGGAAGAGTTGGTGTGAATAATGATTACCAATAATTACCAGAAAAACGTGTGTAGAATGATTGCACAACTGAATCAAGAACACAAAGAACCTCGTAGGGAAGAGAAGACAAACATTCATGATAGCAACACCAGTTTTTAAAGTGTCCCCACCAGATCCAGAGTAAAAGTAAAGGTAGCAGGAAAATCAGAGTATGTGTGTGTGTGTGTGTGGGAGGGGGGTTACAAAAATAAGAGGTCACCCCCCCAGACCACCTAGAGAGTTTGTCCCTACTCCACAACATGCTCAGGGATGATATTGATTTGTATAACTTCAGAGAAAATTTAAGCTAGGAGATCAATTTAAGCTACGATCACAGGAAATAAGTCCTTTTCTTATGATTAGTACATTTGATCCTACCAACACTCCATCCGTGATATGTGTCTTTGAAGACATGGTTAGAAGCGACCTGGAGTTCCATCATCGGGAACAGGGTAAGGGTTCTAGAAAAAATTGGTTCAACCTATCGGAGAGGGAACAAAAGGCATTACAAACCTAAAGCAGTTATAAATTTAATATACACTTTGCTGATAAGGGGTGTGTGATAGTTCTCATAGATTTATTGGATTTATTATCATGGAATATTACCTGAATTATCCAAAAGCAAGGTATACAAAAAACTCTCTTGTGATCCTACTATGGCATTAAAATGACAATTGGATGGTCATATAAAGGTGGCTCTTAAAGAATAAAGAAATGCGTATAAAGTTTTTTAAAAAAAAATATTATTAAAATGAAAAGTACTTGGGACAGTGATATAGGACTGGTAATTCCTACCACCCAATATTGTTCCTGTGAGGAGCATTAGACCAAAGAAAATGGAGTCTTCCTTCTGGCTTCAACATGGCAAATGAAAACTGTATGTGCTGTAGCTCCACAACAAAATGATATTGTGTGGTAGGAGTAATCAATACTATTTCACTGCCCCAGGTACTTTCCCTTTTTAAAAGGTAAAATGATAGTATAGTTAGAGTATAGTTATCCTTTGAAATAGCCTGGATTGACAGTAATATAGGCAATTTTTTTAAATGGGCATCCCTATAATTTATAAGGTGCAGAAGTTACACAAGTCGGCAACAGCCCCACAGGGCAGACGCATAGTGGCATCGAAAGGATCATTATATAAATCTATAGCTGTCCCCCTAGCTATCAGGATAAGTTGCTGATTTACAAGCTCTAAATTGATGACAGGTTCATCTTGTCGAAGAGTAATAAAGGTGAGTAGCAATAATTTATCACATAGAAATGAATACTGGTGAAACATACAATGACCACAGTTCTAGTGCTGTGAATACTGCAGGTTTACTTAATGTTTGCTACATATTTCGAACTTCCCTCATCCTTTCTCAAGGGTCCTGTCTTAGGACAAGTGAAGTTCAAAACATGTAGCAAAAATAAAATAAACCTTCGTTATTCACAGCTCTAGAACCGTAATTGTTGTATGTTTTACCAGTATTTCATTTTTGTTGTATTGGAACCGGTACAGTGGAACTGTGAGTGAGACATGCATCCATCTCTTTTGCTAGATGACTTGTATGTATGTATGTACAGTTTTATTTATATAGCAATACTTGGGGACGCAGCTCTGTACAATATTCAAATTCAAAAAGGGGTACAATAAATAAATACATAAATATATAAATAAGAATGTGCGTCATGAAATATACATGAAAATATGAAATATACATGAGGAAAGTGGTTCCTGTCCCATAGAGCTTACAATCTAACTAGGTGGGTATCATACAGATACATAGAAAAAGGGTAGAAGTACCATAGTAATAGGTAGAAGTGCCATAGTAATAAATATATTTCCAAGAATTCATCACCTACTTAAGCAAGGGACAGTCTATTCAAACTATGTTGTGTGATGATAACACCATCATTTTCCTGGACTTGAGAATTTATTAGGACAAAAGATTGTTTGGGAAGACTCAAAGCATACAGTCTTCAATTCCATTGCACAAGCTGCATGAAGTCACTAATTCAAAGCAAAATCAAACTATGAGTGTTCACACCAGTCAGCTCTGCAGTAGCTGATCATGGTTAAAATGTGTGAACATGGATTTTACAAGGCAAACAAAATCACATAACAAGTCCATAATAAATAATCCAATTCAAGGATGTATTTCGAAGCACACAAAATATCTAAAATAATAATGCATGTTGGGTACAATCACTTACATTACATTAATAGTAATTACTGTATTCTATATAAGTTGTACTTGAAAGATGTACTTAAAAAGTAAGGACACATAAACCCATTGGAGTTAATTTTGCTGGCAGATTTGTGGAACTGCTGGCAGATTTTTGTGCTGACACAAAATCCTATCGTAATAACAAAATTCTTGTGCGTCTGTAGTTTTGACGCACAATATCCACCACTGTATCCAGAATTCTTCGTCAACACTATGAAATTTTGCTCCTGCATCTGTATGTGAAATGTAGATTTATGGGTGCACATGCCCTGTAAGGAATAAGCTTTCAGATTAATGCGGTGATGGAATTTTCTTTTTTTTTAACATTTAAAAAAAGTTTTTTGGCAGCACAACAAAATATTAATTAAAGTCACCCCCACCAAAAATGCAAAGAATTTCTTTATGAAAAAGTATAAAAGAAAGAAAAAATCTACTAGGAAGTTACATTTTACTATACTGAAAAACGCCAGTTTTAAAGAAAATAAACAGAGAATAATATAACTGCAAAGTGAAATTTCAATTTAAAAAAATTATAAATTATTGTAAATTAGTATTTTTACTTTCGATTAAATAACAATTGTCATCTATAAATATACCTCAATCTCCTGTCTGAAGAGTTTGCTCATCCATTTATGTTGCTCTAAACTCTAAAGGTTTAAGGTAACGAAAAGGAAGGTCAAGTGAGTGCATATGACATAGTAAAGACAGATGAAGATATATTGTTGCTCTTACATTGACATTGAAAAAATAAAAAAAGGTACAATAGGTAACTGTAAGAAAACATGGAAGATAACCCAGTTACGCAACCTTGTTATAGAGCAGCTCATTCTAAAGAAAAAGGTACACATAAAATAGTAATGTATATGTGATTGAGAATGAGGCATACCTTAGAGAGATACTGTCCTTGTTATGGTATGGGCATATCATCATTCTTGCAAACTAAAGCCTTCTGGGAAATAATAAGGAATGGCTTCAAGAGGACAACACATAATTTCCAAAAGACCTATTTTGGTGTCCAGGTAAGCAAAAATAAAAGATACAAATAAAGTGTAAAAAGTCAAATAGTCATAGGTTCCTGTCTCTAAGTTAAATGAGAGTTTGGAAATGCTTCAGTGTTCATTTATATCAAAATGATTGAAACATCGAAAGAACCTCCTGGCCTGAACTTTTTTGTGATTGACTTGACATTGCAGAATGAATGGGCCAGGCAGTAACGTTGCATGATCATCGAAAGGTAAGTCCCGCTGGCCCACAAATGCACTAAAGATTTTAATAGGTTCAATGAATATTCAATTGAATAGTTTCAATGTTTTTTACAAAGATGATAGGAGTAAATAAAACATATTTTTTACCAAATTATTGATCTTTAAACATGTATAGATCTTAAAAGGAGCTATACTTTATTAATCGGTATGAAAATGCTTTGATTATATAAATTAGACTTTAGTGGCTTACTGTAGGTACCTGTTAGGCAGTTCCAGTGAATAGGCAGAGTAATAAGTTCTACCTTATGATTGTCTACATTAGAAGTGTATTAGTAGTATTGTAATAGTTGTTTATTATACATTTTAGCAATGTATCAGTCTTATTAGATAAAAAAATTATCTTTTTTGTCAAATTAAACACTAATTGGTGATTTTTTTTTCCCCTGCTCACCAACCTCCTTCCTCGTCTGTAAAAAAAATCCATATCTTTTTGCTACTACATACATACTATAAAAGTGCCTGTGCTAAGTGTGTCTCTGTTGGAAATGGATTCGAAAACATGCTCAGTTGTAGAATAGTACCAGACAACAACAGCTAGAACTAGGAAACTATTGTCTTTTACAGGCAGTTCAGCATTAAAAAGTTCCATTTGAAATATATAATGCAGTATCAGGAAGCAATCTAAAGCAAAGCAAAGGAACCAGCATTTTGAATGGAGACCAAACTGCCACTGGCATACTGTGATGATGATGTCACACGCATTGCACACCACCCTGGAGGGAAGGAGCAGGGTAAATACTGTCCCTTACATTGGCTTTGAAGACAGATTAGATGGGGCTATGATCACTTTATACAAGTACATTAATGGAACATACATATTTATTGGCATGCATTGTTCGCCAACAGATAAAAAGTTAAAATTATGAAATTTTGACATTGAAACTAGGTTTTCATGATATAAACTTTGTGAGTTCCATGTCAAAATTCCATCGATAGTTGTGACCAGTGGGATTTCAAAGTTTGAAACTAGGAGTTCTAACCTAAAATCAGGTTTTCAGCAAACAGAAACTATATTATGGGTATGGAGAAACTCACCATAAAGTGTATTTTGCAATAAAAGGAACTGATACAACTAGAGAGAAATGTATTTCCAAAAACATTTAAAGATTTTGTAGCCCCCCAAAAAATAACTGCAAAATCCACATTAACTTGATATTACATTGGGTTCTGTGGGTTTTGCAAGTATCACAATATTGAATCTCCCTGTAAATGTCAAACATCATTCTAAGAACACAAAACATACATTGTGCTTTACATATAAATGCTTTTTGTGCGTTTATTTTATATAAAGGGGCTGTTGGTGTTTCATTTGATCACATGGCCCTGAAAGCTTGGAATGTTCATTTTTGATCATTGTATCAATGATAGACAATGAGATTCCTTAGCTAGATAATAGCACACTTCTCCTATGCGTCCTGCACATCTGTACTGAATTTAACTCAAAACTGTGGGAGGAGATAAAAAATAGGAAGGAAAAAAAAAAGCCAAATTAATAAGCCCATGGTCTCTATATCTTAATAGCTTTCTTAATTATTGCTACATTGGTGTAGATGTTAGTTATTGCAGCTTTTGTCTTGAACCATCCCCATAATTAAGGACATATTGGAAAGTGCTTACATCCCTATTGTACTGTTTTAACATGATTTTTATGTTTTTGTTTCTCTTTATGAACAATTTAATACAAATTTAGAAACAAACAAAAAAAGCTCTGCACATTGCAATATATATGGCATTTAAATCAATTTTTCCCCCAAAACATTTAAATATTGCTAAATATGGACATTTATTAAAACATTCACATTTGGGTCCAATTAGTTATTTTGATAGAAAAAGCATGTATTGTTAAAATACTTTACTGGAAATGTTATTCTCATAATTCACAAGACAGCCAAAAAGAATATTTTAATTATTCGCAATGAAAATACCTCAAACACACGGAGATAGTCTTCAGAAAGCAAACAACACTTGTATGTAGGGATAAATCAAAGAATATTGTTATCATACTTTTAAAAGGAAAACTAAATTCCTAAAACTCCAAGTTTTATTAAACGAAATGCTATTAAATGCCTTTTACTTTCAAAACCATGTAACTAAGCAAGTAAAACTGTTTAGTTCCAACCCGTTAAGGAAGCCCTTTGCTTCTTTTATTGTTTCCCCCCCATGGCCAGTCAGCCTAGGTAACTAAGTAAGTAAAACTGTTTAGTTCCAACCAGTTAAGGAAGCCCTTTGCTTCTTTCATTGTTTCCACCCGAGTATAAGCCGAGGTACCTGTTTTTACCTGAAAAATTAGGATAAATTGATTGACTCGAGTATAAGTTGAGGGTAGAAGTTCTGACCACTACTGCCTTCTGATTGATGCTTAAGTTGCCCTTTAAATAGACAGCAGAATTCCCATACAGATGTTTTGGAAACTACAACTCCCAGCATGCTTTAGTGGCTGGGAGTTGTAGTTTCCAAAGAACTGTATGGGAATTCTGCAGTTAAAAAGCAACTGCAGTGTAGAGCCCCCTCCCTTCCTCCCTCCCTGGAGATTCCTCCCAGAATTACCGCGATCAATGTGCTGAGGCTCCAGTGTTGCTGAGGCTGAGACTCCAAATCCGGCTGCCGCACGCTCTGTAAATCCTGTGGATTGCCGGCTGACGTCACTACTCGGTGCCTCTCACTGCCCGGCGCCGAGTACTGACGTCAGCCGGCAAACTCACAGGACTTACAGAGCATGTGGCAGCCGGATTTGGAGCCTCAGCAACATCGATTCATGTTTGTGGCAGTAATGTGACAAAATGTGAAAAACTTCAAGGGGCCGAATACTTTGCCAACCACTATATTCAAACCTTTATTCTAAATTACTTTCTGATGCTGGGATACTGCCTTGAAGTGGCGCATCAGCTGATGCAAGTTTGTACAAACTATGTAACTAAATGTATCCATTCTAACTTTAGTGCAGGTAATTACCCTTCATTGCTTGCATATATGTTTGATCATTATATCTAATTAGTTTATGCTTATATGTGTAGTTGAGTGCTGGAGTCTTTTGTGTAATGTATATATATATATACATATATATATATATTTATTTTTTTTTTTGGGGGGGGGGGGGTTTAAAGGAATAGTCTGCATACCACCTTATTGTTTCTATTAAATTGTAACAGCTTTTGTTTTAAGTTTTGTGCAGCACTTTGCTAAAATATTGCATTAGATGTATCAGTTTATGGGATACCACAGCCAGGTGTGACATTATGAATGCAAGGCATGATTGCATTGTGGCTAAGAGGTGTTATAGGTAAGGCGTCAAAACAGCATTGTACATGGCAGACAGTTGGTATCGAACCACCCCACCTCTATTCAGGCTTGGTTTCTTTATTTTCACATAAATGGCCTCCTTGACACCTCTCTTGAACCAGTCCTGTTCCTTTGAAAGGATGTTGACATTACATTCTTTAAAGGTTTGTCCTCTTTCCTTAAGATGCAGGTACTCGGCTGAGTCCGAGTAACCCGAAAACATGGGTTATCGAAAGATACATCCGAGGGTTACCAAAAATCAGACGATATATCCTAGAGTTAGCTAACGATTAGTAAATTCGATAATTATCAAAAAGCCTCTTTTTGCCCGAACTAGTTCAAACAGTTCGAGTGAACTTGTAAAGGTTCGGGTTCGGGCCATCCCTATTTAGGTGCTAGGTAAAAAAGATTTACAGGGTTATTCAATAAAAGTTCTTATCATTTAAAATGGTGCTAATTTTGCCCCAGCCAATCAGATGTTAGTTTTCAAATGTTAAATAAGATCTGATTGGTTGGGGCAAAATTAGCACCATTTTAAATGATAAGAGCTTTTATTGCATCTCCCTGAAAGTGTTCAGACTCCCAGCACGTTAGAATTTAAATAAATTAACTATACTTTTAAATGATATGTTCAATAGCTTTTTTAAAATAATTTTTTGACTAATACCAAACACTAGAAACTAGTATGTAAAAGCATGTATAACACGAGGCTGATATCAGTTAAAAGACATGCAGGGACATGTAATATTACACTATGGTTAAACCCATGCTTTCCAGTCTATTATCGGGTTACTGTGGGTTTTACTTAATTTTTCTGGGGTCTGCACTGCTTTGTATTAATGGAACCGGCACCCAATGTAAAATCCCCCATTAGCTTTGTGCTATATAGTGCACGAAACAAACACCTTTTAAATAGAGATGTTACCTTTACGCACCATATCTTCCGGCTTCCCATAATGAATACTGTATCACAAGAAACTGGAAGGGAGAGGAGGGTAAGTATTAAATCTCCTCATAAATGTTATGCAAGGACTACAGTCAATTAAGGGAAATAGACAGTAATAACCTCACATGAAATAAGTCTGTACACAAAAAAATTTGTTCATTGTAAACTTGGAGCCAAAATTCAGGAATAAACTGGGCAAAGCAATTGCACAATTAAGTTGCAATTATTAACTCTTTTCATTTAGGAAGGAGTGGTATGTGCACTTACCTGTCCAAAATAGAATGCTGAGACATAGCTAAAGAACCACATATACACTACCAAATTGCATAATCCATACAAAATTATGGTCAGAGAGCATGAACTGTCATATCAAATTTACAGAGGTCTTGTTTGTGAATTATTTTATTTTTTGCACTGACCCACAGCCTCACACATAAAACATATGTCCAAAATAAAGGCAGCTGGGATGTCTTACTAGTACATGCAAGTCTAGATAATGAGATGATTAAGAGAGGATTTGCATAATTCTGTGTGGGAAGATATAGCTGTCCCATAGAAAATCCATAGAACACAATACATAGTATGGTGTAAAGGTTTCATCTTTATGCATATAGAAATATATCTGGTTTGTTACTTATCTCCAAACACATCTAGGAGTTTTTATACCCATGACATTTAAACAAATTCATAAACTACAATTAAATGGGATTACATTTCCTGCATTCCCTTTTGTTCACTTAATTACTAAAAAATTTGATTTCTCTAATTTACATATAGGCTTGTTCATTTTTTAATTTCTTTTTCTATTTTAGCGTATGCTGTTTTATTTTAGTTATACTTACCCTTTAAACATAAACAAAATCACACAAAAAAGACAATAAATAAAACAGAATAAAGTGACCATAACATGCAAAAAGACGAAGAACCTTAAAGGAGATTTGTGGTCTCCATACAAATGGCCTTTATTAAAAAAAAAAAAAAAAAGAGCACACTCTCTTTGCAGTCTTTCCAAAGTAACAGCAGTATAATGGATGGTATTTTTTTTTTGTTTTGTTTTTTTACTGCTACCACTGTGAGCTGTGACATTACCATTACCACTAGTCAGCCCCTAAGTCTCAGGTTGGACTTATGCAACCTTGCTGGAACAGAGCTTCATCACAAGCCCCTGAACATCTTTTTTTGAATCTAGCCACAAGATTTGTTATTCTCTCCCTAAGGTGTCCATATGTAGAGGAAAAGGCAGAGAATAGTTGCAGGTCTGTAACTAGCTTCAGAAATTATACATTTCTGGGGGGTGGGTATTTTTCCACAGACTGAGACAGACAGGATAGACAAGGAATTGTAAATTTAAAAGCCTATAACTTAAGATCCAGAGAAGCTAGAGACATCATCCTAGGCTTGTTGGAAAGATATGAGAGAGTATAATAGCATAGTAGTATAATAGTACATGTAAATAAGTTGGGTGAGATAAAAGTACATTGAGCAACAGTATGTTATATATAAAGCAAGGATAGATACTGCATATTCATGTAGATCATTTTATTTAACAAAAAAAATAATAATTTTGGACTTTTTTTAAAAAAAAATTTTTATAAGACTGAATTGAAATGGAATTTATCCATTTTCCTTATAATATGGAATATAATAGAATAAAATAGTGGAATTGTGGAGAGAAGCATGTTTAGTTTTTTTTCTGTGGTTTGTTTTTTTTATGTAGTGATCTAATTTATAACTATTTTAGATAAAAGTCAGACAGCAAACTCAAATGAATATAAAGTCTCTCTGATATGGCTTCTAAAAATGGAAAATGCATCTTCTTAAAATGGTAGGAAAGGTATGAAAGTATAGATTATATAAGTTATATGCTGTAATTAGATTTTTGCAAAAAAAAAAACTTTCTTCTCAAATAAAGTTTATTTATTTTGAATTTAAATAAATTTTTTTCAATATTGATTTTATTTTTTGAAAACCTTTCTATATTTTGGTACCCTACATTGCCAAAAAATAACAATAAATACACAATAAATAAGAGTTATCATAATAATGTTGTTATTTGATGAACAAAGAGTCACCAGAATTCAATAAAAAGTTGTAGCGTATGCTACAATCAAGCAAAACATTATTACAGATCGTAGTCAAAAAAGGTGATGACTATTTATTCATTTTTGATCATCAATATCTTAACACTTAAGTAATGACCCATTTATGGTTTAACTACTATAGGAAGTAATTCTGCTGTTCTGGGTAAAAAAAAAAAAAGTTAACATAAAATGGATACTGCATGTGGCATTGATTATTACATGATTAAACACAAGTTTCATCCTTCTGTCCCACCATCTTCCCACAAGGCACTAACCACAGCTATTTGCTGGGTGTACTGTTGCCCTTCTTTTGGGCTAACATGCTCAGCTCCTGTGGTTCTAGCTGCGTTTTTAAGTTTACAAGCATTTGACATATTAAAATCAATTGTAATTATAATCAGGACCATTCCTCAGAATTTTTAGCGATCTCTTAAACAAAACGAGTAATCTCTACATTACACAGAAAGACAAATGTAGCATTCAGTTTACTAGTTTCATTATTTTAATCAGATGCTTTGGAAACACTGCCTTAAATTAATAATTCAGGCATTTTTGTGGTAGTTAAAGGGAACTGTAATGTCCATAACATTCCCTCCAAAACATAAAAAAGAGTTTTCTCATGCTAAGAATGATGTTTCTAGCTGCTATGAAACTTCCTGATCAGTACTGTCTTTCTGAGTGTCTAGTTACAGACCTGCAACTATTATTTGTCCTTTTGTGCCTTAGGGGTAGATACATTTTGCTTTTCAAGCATGTGGCTAGCTTTAAAATGTAAAAGAAGTTCAGGGGCAGGACTTATGATGCAGCAGATGGTTCTCTGTCCCAGCAGCACAAAATGGGCATGCTAACGTCAATAATGAGGGGGCAGAGCAATATAACTGGTGATGTTACAACTCACTTCAGGAAGAAGGAGGCATCATTCCTTATACTGCTGTTGGTAAGGCTAGATTGCAGATAGAAGCATGATCCTGGAGCCATTTTAAAGGTAGGATCATGCTATTTTTAATAGTTGGCACTTCCCTCTGGTAAGCAAATATATAAAGGCATGTCAATATAAATGATGCAAGGTTCCACCTACTAGACGCAAACATTCCAATAGAAAAATGCAAATGAAATTAAGAATGTGGTAAAGCCTTATTGATTGGTATTTCATATGGAAAAGATCCAAAGAGGTTAAGTCTCTAACCCAGTGTTAGAACGGTCACTTGGCTCGTTGTGCAGAATGAGCCAAGTGATAAAAAACAAACTATTAATGATATACGCTGACAGCCATGTGCACCTGATGCATTTCAAACAAGCAATCATTCTTAGTAATAGTCACGCCTGTGACTAAGAGCGCTTTTTAGAAAGTACCGCATGATAAGTGTTTTTCTTAAAGGATTGAGTAGTTAGTTGTGCAGAAGTGTTTGTCTGAAGGAATTGGGGGCTAGATGTGCAGGGGTGTCTGTCTGAAGGGATTGGGGGGTTAGTTGTGCAGAGGTGTTTTTCTGAAGAGATTGGGGGTTAGTTATGCAGTGGTGTTTGTCTGAAGGGATTGGGGGGTTAGATGTGCAGAGGTGTTTGTCTGAAGGGATCGGAGGTTAGTTATGCAGGGGTGTTTGTCTGAAGAGATGGGGGTTAGTTGTGCAGAGGGGCATGTCTGAATGGATTGGGGGGCTAGTTGTGCAGGGGTGTTTGTCTGAAGGGAATGGGGGAGTTAGTTGTGTAGAGGTGTTTGTCTGAAGAGATGGGGGTTAGTTGTGCAGAGGTGTTTGTATGAAGGAATGGGGGCTAGTTGTGCAGAGGGGCAGGCCTGAATGGATTGGGGGGCTAGTTGTGCAGGGGTGTTTGTCTGAAGGGAATGGAGGAGTTGGTTGTGTAGAGGTGTTTGTCTGAAGAGATTGGGGGTTAGTTGTGCAGGGGTGTTTGAATGGATTGGGGGTTAGTTGTGCAGGGGTGTTTGAAGGGATTGGGGGTTAGTTGTGCAGGGGTGTTTGTCTGATGAGATGGGGGTTAGTTGTGCAGAGGTGTTTGTCTGGGGGGATGGGGGTTAGTTGTGCAGAGAGGTGTGTCTGAATGGATTGGGGGTTAGCTGTGCAGATCCAAAGAGGTTAAGTCTCTCACCCAGTGTTAGAACGGTCACTTGGCTCGTTGTGCAGTACTATCTAAAAACAAACTATTAATGATATACGCTGACAACCATGTGCACCTGATGCATTTCAAACAAGCAATCATTCTTAGTAATAGTCACACCTGTAACTAAGAGCGCTTTTTAGAAAGTACCGCATGATAAGTGTTTTTTTTAAAGGATTGAGTAGTTAGTTGTGCAGAAGTGTTTGTCTGAAGGGATTGGGGGGTTAGTTGTGCAGAGGTGTTTTTCTGAAGAGATTGGGGGTTAGTTATGCAGTGGTGTTTGTCTGAAGAGATTGGGGGGTTAGTTGTGCAGAGGTGTTTGTCTGAAGAGATGGGGGTTAGTTATGCAGAGGGGTGTGTCTGAATTGATTGGGGGCATGTTGTGCAGGGGTGTTTGTCTGAAGGGATTGGGGGCTAGTTGTGCTGGGGTGTTTCTCTGAAGGGATCGGGAGGGTTAGTTGTTAAAGGTGTTTGTCTGAAGAGATGGGGGTTAGTTGTGCAGAGGGGTGTGTCTGAAGGGATGGGATTTAGTTGTGCAGAGGGGTGTGTCTGAATGGATTGGGGGGTTAGTTGTGCAGATGTGTTTGTATGAAGAGATTGGGGGTTAGTTATGCAGGGGTGTTTGTCTGATCGGATGGGAGGGTATGTTGTGCAGAGGTTATTTAACATATTTAATGATTAAATACTTTCACATTTTAATGAAGGAAAGAGTGAAATAATGGATAATGTACCTCCTACGAAAAGTGATATGGATATCAGAAGTCAACTCAGAGTTCTGTGTCCTTTATTGTAAAACTCCTCTGTGACTTCAAATAGAACTCAAGTAGGGGGTACAATATCCACTTTATAATGGATTAACCCCTGCACCATCCATGTGGATAACACAGACCTTCAGATTAATTGAGATGGTGCTTGTGAAATTATCTTAATTTTGGAAGAAAATGTCTTCATGTAAGGTAATTCCTATTACATTTCTTGTAAAAACCAAATCATTTTGATTATGCCAAAAGTAATACCCATTATAAAATATATCCTTCCACAAGGTGACATAGATCTATATGTACATATAACATTATTCAAGGTCATAACTATATTAATCAATCTTTACCCCTTGAGAACACAAAATCTATGTCATAACCCACATACAAGCACTGAAAGGTAAAGCACCCGGTACCATAAAGCATATTACATTTCTATAAAATGTGTAACATAATTTGGTATTTTTCATGCTCAATGAGTTGGTAAGATGAGTAAATTAGATACACGAATCCTGCACTGTACGAGTCCAGATGTGAATACATCGCTCTAGCTGTTGTGTATATAGCCTGTGACCTCCAACAGCCGGTTTCAGTAGCCAAGTTATTGTTAAACGTGACAGTTGTATATAATTTGTGCAAGGAGGCAAAATACATGTGTAGAATAATACTGGACCCCAGAACAATAGTAGAACAAAATAAGTGTACATTATTTGTTTCCAAATGAAATTACCTTTTTGTGTAGTTTGGGAAGTTATTTGTTAAAGGGCATGGCCACTTTAAATCAAGTGTTTTCCACTTCTGCTAGCACTTTCTAACTCTCCCTGCAGTCATTTTCGTTTCGGTGATAAAGCTGTGTGGGAAACAAGTGAGATCACAGAAAGACCACCCCCTGCCCTACTGTTGCGAGCTGGTTTCAAGCCTAGCAATGTGCGCTTGTTACAAGTAAGGAGTACTCCCCCCACCTATTGGATTATTCCAAAGCAGGTGGGGGGAGACAAAGCACTAAAGCTACAGACACCACGGCCAGTCAATAGGATTGCAGCATTGCAACATTCTCATAGTGTACATAGACTGCTTTTTATCTGCCTGCCTACATTACTTTTTGCACCACTACACACTGTTTGTTGGGTACAAAAGGTATGTAATGCAAAAGAATAGATGTGTGACTTATGCAAATGCATATACTTTTCTGATGATACGTTGGGTCAGCCATTTGAATGACAGCAAGCAATAGAAGAGGAGAAAAGATGTGGTAATGAACGGGAGGTATACCTTTTAAATATGAGATAAGAGTGAGTTAGGCTACGTTCACACTAAAAATGGAACAAAATGGACAACAATGGACAGTCCATTTTTTTGGTCTGTTTTGGTCCGTTTTGAGAGCTCTGTTTTTTGCTATATTTTTAAATAAATGTGGCCGTTTCTGGACAGAAATGCATGCAGCAGTACTTTTTTTCTTAAACAGACCGGGTCATTTCTGCCTGGAAACAGACAGAAACTGATCTAGTGTGAACAAAGCATACGGTGTGTGGAACGAATATACAAAATTTAGTTTTTATGCCGGACATGCCCTTTAGATTGCAGTGGTCCAAATATCCTGCAATATTTTATGCAGTGTCTGGATAGCAGTTGTGCATCTTGTGATCCATAACCATTGTTCCTAGAGTGTAACATCTTTACTAGCTGATCGAAGGATGTATGTAATAGGGAGGACAAAACAATAATTTCCCTAGGAAATTACAATTGTCTGCATTTTTACTGCAGCATGTAGACACAGAGTAATCATAGTGTGCTTAGCTATGTCATTTTTCTATTTTCTATATAGTATATGCAAGAAGGATTGTAGCTAGCCATTTAGCACGCCCTAATGCAATGGACAGTAAAGGATATAACTGCAGAAAAAAGGCTGTCCTGAAGATAAAATGGGTGAAGTTGTTGGTCTACAATACTCAACAAGATTTCGTTAAAATTAAAATGCAAACAGAGAGCAAAACATAATTATTACATTTTTCATAGAATAACCAAACTCCAAATTTTCCAACCCAATAAACTTTATATTAAAAAGAATTTTGGCAAATAAGAGTTAGAAAAAAACATTTAGTCTTTCTTAAGAAAAAGATTTTGATATTGTCTGTAAAACTTTTTAACAAGGCTCAATTTTATGCAATCACAATAAGGCACTCCAGGTGATCATTTCTCAGTTCTAATCACTCTTTAGAGGTGGTTGTAGCTGGAACCATTGTTCTCTGACAACATACCTGAGACATGCGATTATAGATCAACAATATACACCCTGGAGAGGCTTATTGTTCCAGCCTTGCAAAGAAAGTGGTAGTTGCTAGAGTACCTTGGACAATATGAGCTTGGCTCATTTCACTTTATTTCCTGACAATCATGCAAAATCACTTTAGCCTGCTGTGTGACTGAGAAAAGAACCTCTGTGTGCAACTGATCACCTATAACATTTGCAATACATATTACAAGAAGAATAGATCATTTTGTAGAAATAATCGAACAGAAAAAAGCACTATAAACAAAATAAAAGCATTGAACAAATAAGTTCATTTTTTACTTCATAAACTTAAATAGTTAATATAATGTTATTTTTTTTCAACCTATGTCATGTTTTTATTTTCGGCACCCATTTTAAAACCATGTACAGTATCACATCATTATTATGTAGTCAGCACAACCTTCATAACATCATTTCCCATACTATAGCAAGCCCTCAGAGGACAGACTTATTTTACTGTTATAATTGTTTATCAATCTGGAAAATAACAATAATAAAAAAAGGTCAGAAAAAATATCAACGCTGCATTCCGATAGCTAATATGCATTCATAAGAACAGTCCAAGAGGTATTGGGCATTGGACACTTGGTAAAATAGGTTCTGATTCAAATAGCACAAAACACAATGGAAACAATTGCAATTATAAGGGTCAGAGACCCCACAATTTTCCTGATACCAAAAACACACCCTATTCACCCATGAACAACCGTAAACCATTTATTAAAGGGTAACTGTGGTCCAAAAATGACTTTAGGTAAATTGACAGGAATTGCTTCCCTGAGTATTTTTGCAATTTAGTTTCATTGTTTTTTGTTGTTGTTTTTTTTAACATAGTTTTAAAGATATTTACATTTTTTTGTGTGATATGGTAGCAGCAGCATCAGGTCCCCTGCACTTCCTGCTTCCTGGTCTGAA
Organism: Hymenochirus boettgeri; assembly: GCA_019447015.1. NCBI lineage: Eukaryota > Metazoa > Chordata > Amphibia > Anura > Pipidae > Hymenochirus > Hymenochirus boettgeri. Next base: position 242,180,858 of record CM033476.1, on the reverse strand, counting down.
ACCATGTGACAGTCCCTCCTTGTGTGGGAAGCATTAAAAAAGGACAACACCTTACACACTTCCCTGCTGTGGGCTGTGCTGTTCCCTCCCTCCCCCTTCAGTCTTCCTTCAGTCACTGTAACGCAATCTCTTCCTGGTTTCTTATGCTTTCACTTGCACTGAGCATGTGCCAACCACAGATTAGAAGGAGGAACTAGTATTTTGACCACTTATTCAGAACTTCCAACCCCCTAACCTTCTGATCAGTGATTCATTCATATCTTGGACTATGGAAAATGTAGAGAGGTAGTTGATGAATCATTTTATAGGAACCTGATCTTTCATTTAAAATCAACTTGTTTGGAGACCACAGTTCCTGTTTGACAATGTTATTCCTCAGTGGGAAGAAAAAACACACAAAACATTTTTTAAAGGTGCAAAATTTAGAACCCTCTTCTAAATTAAATACAGTCCTCCTCCTTGACAAAAACAAGGTTAGTTCTGTTACACAGTTTTACTTTTGCTCCTTTTAAACACACTAACCCCCCCCCCCCCTTATTTTCAATTCCCACACAAGCTTTCTTTAAACTGCTTTTGACTACAGTTATCACAAAACCAAATTTAAAAAGTATGTACACTGGGAAATATGTTTGATTTTTGTTTTTGCCCTTTACAGAAAAATAGAATTGTTTCTAAATATGGATGTGCTCTTGTTTTATTAATCTGTTACCTATGTCTTTAGATATTGTATCTAAAACATCTTATATTTCAGTTACAAATAAGTGCCTTATAATCATAAACTCTTCTGCTGTGTGCACTTTTGTTGTGACTAAACTGGTGACAGTATGTGTGAATTACATGATGAGCAATAAGAATAAAGATTTTCTAAGTGCCCTTTACCAGATCAGAAATGCTTTGTCCTTAGCCAAGCACAACTACTACTCCTTCCTCATATCCACACAATCCCATACTCCCAATCAGCTCTTTAGAGTATTTAACTCCATGCTCTATCTGCCACCTCCTCTTCCTACACCCTATCAGCTAACAAAATAGCCACATATCTCAAAGAAAATTTTAAAACATCAGCAATAGTTTTTCTGTACAGTCTAGCTTATCCTTACTGATTCCAACCCTAATCACTGTACTGCCAAGCCTTCATTGTGTACCACATTAATTTGTGCCCTAACAAGTTTACACAACACAGACTTCTCTCCAGGACACAACTCACCACCTACCCCCTCAACCATATCCCTCATCTTATAACTCATCTCTCCTTTCCTTTCACACCAGCCCTAACTTCTCTACTTAACTTTTCCTATCGACTGGTACGTTTCCCTCCTCATTCAAACACGCGGTATCTCCCCTTCTCAAGAAACTCCCTCTGAACCCACAGGATACTGCACTGTAATTGCTATCCTCATACCTCTCTGGCAGGGCTTTTATAGTTTCACACTCTGATATTAAACTGATATTAACGCAACCCCTCACCCCCTCCTTCTGGGGTTACTGCAAAGCTCAGTACTTGGTCCTCATTTACACCTTTGGTTTTGGACAACTGATTAGTTTATGTTGATTCCAGTTTCACCTGTATGCTGATGACACACAAATTTACACCCTTGTTCCAGATCTCCCTGGACCAATGGTGGCAAACCTATGGCAAGCATGCCATAGGTGGCACCCAGATCACTCTCTGTGGGCCCTCATGCACAGCAGTTTTTTTTTTTTTATCTTTTGTTGTTTTTTTTTTTTTGACACAGCCAAGTCTGCTTTTTTTCATCAATCCAGAGCTTGAGAAAATTTAGCAGAATGTCTGAAGCAGAGAGAGGTTAAATGAACTTTAGTCTCTCTTTCTCTCTCAGCTTCTGCACATTTAAGCACACAAGAAAGGGGAAGGAGGAGTGCAGTAAGTTAGAAACTGCTACGCATTAGCCCTCGATCCTTCTCTGTCCTGTGGCTGCTACAGCATGCTAAGAAATGTCAAATCACTTAGTTAAATGTACTGCTGTCTGTACTGCTATCTGATCTGCATTGTTTGAAGGGGACTGGGGGTGTTCTTACTATCAGAATAAACTACTGCTTCCATCTACTAAGTTTCATGGGGGGTGGGGGCAAACAAGCCAGAGGAAAGGGGATTTCTTAAAAACAACCTGCTTTCAGTTCATCAAACTAAATATGGCCAAGACAGGATCTATTTCTCTACCTAGAATTACAATTTACCAACACAAAAAAATTCTCATCTCTTTATGTTCGTTGCCTAGGAAAAATGGTAGACTATGATCTTTCCTTCAAAATCCCATGTTAAGACACTAACAGGGTTTTTCAATAAAAGTTCTTATCGTTTAAAATGGTGCTAATTTTGCCCCAACCAATCAGATGTTAGCTTTTAAATGTTAAATACGATCCGATTGGTTGGGGCAAAATTTTACTATTGTAAAACCCTTCTGTGTGGTTTTCCAAGCAACCACTTTGCACCACTTCAATCCATTGTAAACTTTGCTGCCCATTTCATTCTTTTTTCTTCTCACTTTTCAAACACCGCAACTCTTTGTCAGTCTTTTCACTGGCAGCCCATCAAAGAAAGGATATAGTTCAGGCTGCTTACTGTATCCAACAAAGCATTATATAATACAGCCCCTCCATAAATCCACAGTTGATCCACAGATACCATTCCAGATATAACCTCTGCTCTGTAAATTATATTCTCCTCTCATCCGTCTTTGTCACCTTTTCCCACACCTGCATTGAGAATTTTACTTCCTGCACCATCCATCACTCAATATCCCTTAATGTATGTATGTATGTATATGTTTATTTATATAGCGCCACTTGGGGACGCAGAGCTGTACAGTATTAATATACAATAAAGTCATACATACATAGATAGTTCAGTACATAAATATATAACTTATATAAACAGAAGAGGTAATGAGGTCCCTGCCCCGTAGATCTTACAATCTAATTTGGCGGGTAACATACAGATACAATGGAATGGGTATAAGTGCCAGAGTGAGACGTAAGCAGTGCAAAAAAAACAATCAAACACTGTGCTGGTTACCAGATAGGTAGGATGTAATGGTAGATTTAAACCTGCTAATTGAGGTTTCTTGACGTAGAGGGAGGGGAATAGAATTCCAGAGGATGGGAGCTACAAGAGAGAAAGGTTTAAGGTGAGAAGAAGCAGTCCGAGTGGGGGGGTCTGTACAGGAGCTGGTTCTGCAATGAGCGGAGGGTACAGGCAGGAACATATGTGGAGACTAGAGAGGAAATATAAGGAGGAGAAGCAGAGCAAAGGGATTTAAATGTTAGGAGAAGGATTTTTTATGTAATGCGCTGTTTAACGGGGAGCCAGGTTGTTGTCCGGTACAGAGGAGATTTGGGATCCGGTTTATTAGAGAGCGAAACAATACGTGTGGCAGAGTTAAGTATAGACTGAAGGGGAGAGAGGTGGGAAGCAGGAAGACCAGAAAGTAGTAGGTTGCAATAGTCCAGGCGCAACAGGATGAGAGCATGCGGTGCATGCGGAGCATAGCGGTGGTCGGGAGAGAAAGGAACCTGCGGATTTTGGCTATATTGTGAAGGAAGAAGCAGCAGGTTTTCGCAACATAGTTAATGTGGTTAGAAAAGGAGAGAGAGGAGCCAATAATTACCCCTAGGCAGCGTGCCGATTGGATTGGGGAAATGCAAGTATTGTCAACAGAGATGGAGAAAGATGGGACAGGACCAGGTTTAGGTGGAAAAATGATCAGTTCAGTTTTAGAAAGATTTAATTTGAGGTAGCGTTGAGACATCCAGGAGGAGATGGCAAGGAGGCAGTCAGAGACACATGATTGGATGTCAGGAGTTAGCGTAGGGGTGGACAAGTAGATTTGTATGCATGTAAATGATATTTGAAGCCAAAAGAGGTAATAACATCTCCCAAGGAAATATTGTAGAGGGAGAACAATAAGGGTCCAAGAACAGACCCCTGCGGGACCCCCACACCAAGAGGAACCGGAGAAGAGGTATTGCTAGCATAAGATACAGAGTAAGTTCTGTCAGAGAGATATCTTCAAACACACCATCAACCCCCACCCCTTTCAGACCAGCATATAAACTTGCTTAAAACACTACACTAAACAAACTCCATTGACAATATTCTTACAGCTAACTGATTCAGTTCACATTATGTGGCACCCAAATTTCCTCTAGACTGTAAGCTCACTTAGGCAGGGGCCTCTTTTCTATTGTATCATGGTATTGATGTAAATTAACTTAGCACTTTGCCACACTGTAAGGGCGATTTACCCAGGAGCGCTGCTGATGTGCAGCGCTCCTGCCCCTTCATAATGTTGTGCTAACTGATTTACACTCAGTTAGCGCGACGTTAAGGCTTGCTTTGCGGCGGCTGTGCAAGATCTGGAACAGGAGCTTGCACAGCCGTTGCAAACCTATTTACCAGAGGCTGTGCGGCTCTTAAGACGGAAGGTATTTAACGCCACTAATAACTTATAATATATGCACAACCTTTGTATGTGATATGTATGACTTTTTATTATATGTACTACCCTGGTATGTAAAATGGGCCTAAATGGGGAACCAACTATAACTGCAACAATTACAGACCAAGAATAGGTCTGAGCTAAAGACCTCTAAAACATAAGCACACCCACTTGAATCCGAGCTTTAAAAACACACTTAATTAGATTCACATATCAATCTACACCAAGTGTAGAGTGAGACGGCCAACCGTGATGTCTGTACGACACTTACCCAACATTTTGTTACAATTGATTCAGCTGACTGATTTGATCTTTTAACTTTGTTGCCATTGATATATACAGCTAAACTGTCCGGCTGGCACATGAGACTTAAGTTTGCTTGATTGGCAGCCTTTGGAGTACTCTGGCCATTGGAATTTTCTTGATACTATTTTTGGGGATAGGGTGACGGGGTACAGCACAGACTACCGGTATATATCTTTTTTAAGAGTCAGGGTTGCCTGACCAATCGGTTTTGTATATATAGATTGTTTCTGTAATTTTTGAATTATTTATCTATTTTGATTCCTTTTGCACTTGCACTTTAGTTTTTTTGTTCACTGACTATTAAAGTTAATCGATATGTGAATCTAATCAAGTGGGTGTGCTTATGTTTTAGGGGTCTTTAGCTCGGACCTATTCTTGGTCTTTATTTGTTGCAGTTATGGCACTGGGCCTTCCTGCATTAAAGGATAATTATGCTGTAAATACATAGTTAAGTTTAGTTGGAAGCTGCAGCTTTAAAAAAAACTTTTGCCCCCTTTTTTTTTTCCTGCTGTAAAGTTGCTGACATGCTGCATCTGTATTGGTGAATGTTTAACTCCTCCCCTTCAAGATTTCCAGGATCTCCTTCTTCTTTGGTTACAAAATGTATTCTCCAGTGTTTGTGTGTGTGCATGAGGTCGCTGCATGCGCGATGTGACGTCAGTGCGTGCACGGACATGAGCCTGCTTGAGACTGTTTGAGGCTCAAGCAAGAGAAAGCAGAGGAAATGTCAGAGGGGCAGAGCTTAACATTCAGCAAACTATTAACAAGATGTCAGCAACTTTCAAGGTACAAAATGTAGGCTCTGGAGGGGCATAGGTAAAAAAAATATGTCAACAGTATTTTTAAAGCTGCAGCTTTTAAATGAACATAACTTGATTTTACAGTGCACTTATCCTTTAATTTACATAAATAACCTACTGAGCATTGCTTGTAATTATAGGCCCATAGTTTCCCCCCAAAACCTCCTAGTGCTAAAAAGGCCTAAAGCCCTTTATTGCTTCCCCACAGCCTTTTGTGCCAATTGTTGTCCATATGTCAAGATCCTTATGCCAAAAGTTAAGGTCCTCATTCCACAGCATCTTCTTTCTAAAAGCACTATCACACTCTGCTCAAACCAAACCATTATGCTTCCAGTTTATCTGAAATTTCAGATTCAGGTACCTCACTATATTTATCATATTTATACAATGTTCTGGTCTTTCCTCCAGACATGCACTTAAAAACACAATGAAGCCATCCAAAAATCAGCAAAAGTCTTGTCCATTCATAATTTTTATACCTTTCAACTGTCTCTGCTGACATTTTTATTGATATCAATGTGCTTGGGCTAAATGATCTGTCCTTTACATCTCTAAAACTTTCACTCTTAGAACTTTCATTCCAACCCCATTCATTTTCATTGTAAACTAGGGCCTTTGTGTTATGCCTATCTACTTAGCAACTTTGTTAGTGATTGAGAACCCTCAATTACTTTTTGCTTACTCATTGTACCTCCTCCTGATTTGCATAAACAACCTACCCACTGTTTTCCCCTTTCTTTTTAGGGCTATACCTTTGGGGACCAAACTGTCTGCCCTCTCTGGTGGTACTTATCATTTATATTTTGTTTTAGGTTACCCTTTAACCTGGTGGTTGGCCAAAATTGGGCCACACATGCGCAAACCAGAGGTAACTCCAGTGCTATTGTGCAGTTTTACCTATTTTTCAGCCCTGCTTTCCCTGATGATTGAATCTCCCTGTAACCAACATTTTCACCCTACCTGATTCTTCTACCCCTCCAATCCCTTGCATCACTGGAATATGTGGAAGGAGAGTGTGAGATGCGGATGAGTGGAGCAAGATATGGAAAGCAAATAGGGAAGGTGGGAGAAGGACAAAATTCATATAGACACTCTGTTACAAAGGACCACCACTAGTGTCTACCCTCATTAACATATAAATTAAGTGTTTTCAATTAAACAAAAGGCTTCCTCCCAGGAAAGAAATATGAAATAACAAAGTTACTCCCCGGACACAAGAGTAACAGCGTGGGTTTTCAATATTGAAACATGAAGTAAGGAGACTCTACTTACCAAGCTTAAGAGAGGATGGTAAATCAATAAGTGACCTGGCAAGCTGCTTAGCAGCCCTACCGTCTGCCAGAATAGGCCCCTGGCAGTATTTCCTGGGCTATAGGAGTTTTCAATTTTCCAATGGAATTTTCTAAAATGTCTAAACATCCATCAGATCCATGGAATTTTGAAACCAGCAGTTCTGAATCTAACCAGGTTTGTTATTTATCATTAGTGGCATCCCTCTTGTTTTTTTGTTAATCAATGAACAGTGAATCATAAATGAAGATTTAAAGATAGCACATTAGGGTTGTTTGTTACTGGATTAATGGGTCACTGGGTCAAGAGTTTCAATTTTGCTTGTATTGTTACATTGCTATTGTATAAATATCCCCAAATAATGATTATTTTACTTATTACCATAAGTGTTGGTAAAAACCCCAAACTATTATAAATCTAAGGTACGTGGAATAAAAAGTAAAATACAGTATTGATCATGTTACCATACATTGTGACAGTCTTTTTGTTCTCTAAACAATTGCTGTGGGCCACTCGATCATAATTCACACAGGTATATGAAAGGATATCCCCTAATACACAAATGGCTTTATTACTGATGGCCTGAATGGATAAAGAGGAATAATACATTGTTTTTAATTATATGTATCACTGCCAATGCATATATACACAGAATTTCAAGGACAGGATGTTCCTAACTCACGGAACTTACATTTATTTTCAGTGCCTGAAGCAAGACACAAGGCAGTCTTGCCAAGAAACTGATCTGTATCAAAACAGGCTTCCTTCTACAGTCTGAGTCAGAAGCAGTATGTTAACTAACTGTACCATTCTATAAAACAATTCCAAAACCCCACCAGCCCCTGGACCCCCTTTATTGTCAATTTTTCAAGGAACAGACTATATATACTTCATTCATCAATCTATACCATCTAACATTTTGTGCAACAAAGACATTTGTTTTCAATAATTCCTAATGCACAACTTTATTATTTAACATGTGTAATAATATAGTGAAAATTATATGACAGAACTTTCCTAGAATTGCATTTTCAAAAATATTTATTTTGTGTTTGCAGCAATTAGGTTCTTCAAGGTCTTGGAAAAATACAGCCCCAAGCCACAAAGTATTCTTTTTACCATCATCACTCAGTTCACAAATTGTATTTACATGAATTATATTAGTGATGAATAACATTTTCCAAGGTTTTATTATGAAGTACGACTCCTAGATCCAATACGATGCAAAATAACCGATCATCACAAAATAAATTTTAGTGTTCATCTTAAAATAAATGTAAAAAAAAAAGAAAAAGTTTAGATATTGGGAAGTGAATTCTTCTTTAATAAAAAGAGTTGCATACCTGCCATGAATATTTTAGAGCACTGTCTACATCTTAGAATACTACAAGTGAGATTTATCATGGGATAAAAATATATTTCTTTTTTTTCCTTTCCTTTCGGTATAATTGCAGATTACATTCATATCTTCTTTAGTTGTTATTGCTGACATTGTTTGTACAAAATATTAACACTAAAACCAAAATGTATTTATAAAAAAGGGCTGTGCTATAAACAGCCTGTCATGTCTGCTGAAACTAAAAACAAACATAATTATAAAGTCTGATATACAGGTGATATGAACTTTTTTTTTAATGGATATTAATTGATAATATAGTATACATACAATTAACATGGCAGACACGTATTGCAAATTTTAACAACTGCCTTTGGCATGTCACACTCAATGACATTGAATCCAACAGGAAAATTTAGTATCATGTGCTTTGCCATAACCCATGGTGCAGCATGTTTCTGATCTATTTTACCAAGACAAGTGGGGAATAAACCCTTACCTATTGTTCCAGGGTTTAGTGCAACTTTAGGAATAGAGTATAACAGGAACGGTGTGACTTTTCTCCTAGTGACCAGTCTTAAATTCATGCAATGAAAAAGTCCACTGCAAATTGGAATTTTATATCAGGCAATAATGACTGGATCTAGATAACAAAGGCACTATAGAGCAATTGTGATTACATTGAATTCTATATAAAGTCATCAAATGTGAAATGTCAAAGAGAGCTTGTAATAACTTGTAATACTAAGATATATATATCAAGTCATTTTCAATCACAGACCCAATATTAGAACCAATTAGAATTGTTTGTGCACTAGAATTCTATTTTTTGTATGTATTATATTTTTGGTCTCTAGTTGCACTTTAATATGGACGTACAACAGCCCAATTTTTTATATATTAATCACAGACACATGTACCTTTCTTTATAGAAAGGCCTGCAATTTGATGTGGTGGTGGAATAGCCTGGCAAGTTATATACATAAATTAATAAATAGCTACGGATAGGTAATAAATAATTACCTAAAAAAAGTCCAAGTTCTGACATGATAATAGAATTATGGAGCACAAGTCAAGGGCCTCATTTACCCAGAGCCTTAATTGCTCTGGGTAAATGTGGCTTCCGGTATTTAATACCAGATTTGCACCTGGGGTAAATACTGAAAGGGATTTTTAAAAAAGTGACTTTAACAATAGCCATTAAGTCAGTAATACCCACCCCACAGACTGCATGTGGCGGGGCAAGGTGTGTGGTCTGTTTATTTCAGAGTGGGGATTGGGTGGATCTGGCGAGGTGACACCTGCGGCCCGGTCACTGCATGGGGGGGCACTAGTGCAGCCCCCAGTGTGGCTCAGGTTGGGTACCCCTGCATTCGCTGGTCTTTAAATAAGGGCATTAAAAGTAGAGCAAACACGGTATTAAATACATTGCTCAATGAGAAGTTGAACTCACACTAATATCGGTTAGCATGTGTTTAAAGCCTTATTTTCCCACATCACACAGCAGTAAATGAGCCCCAAGTGTTGTAGAAGAATTTACCAAAGTTCACTATTAAGAAAACCAGCTCACCAGAATTAATAACTTTATATAAATAAGTGGAGAAAATGTTTGCTTGTGTCGTTAATTTGCAGCAACCAATCAAATGTTAGCTTTTTACTGGGTTACTGCAATTAAAAAACATCTGATTGGTTGCTGCAGGTTAATTGTACAATCACACCTTTTTTGCTATTTAATTTAATTATTTGAGATACTTGTAAAGATTATTTATTTATTATATTTTTTCAAAAATGTCAAACTAATGTAAAATTTATTTTTAGGTTCAAGTGAACCAAATTAGCATGGAGATATAAAAATTGACAAGGTGGTTTGAGTTCTGTAAACAAGTGAATAACTGGTTTCCAAGGTGGATTTCTCAAAAACAGGATTAAAAATTGTTAAGACATTTTAATTTATTATACTTAAAAGGCATTTCTACAAACTACTTAAAGGGGAACTGTGGGTAAATTGATAGGAATTGCTCCCCTGAGAAATTTTGAGATTTATTTCCATTGTTTGTTTTGCATAGTTTTGAAGATATTAACATTTTTGTGTGTGATATGGCAGCAGCATCACCAGGTCCCCTGCACTTCCTGCTTTCTGCAGTCAATCTGCCCTGTGTCTCCTCCTCCCCTTTGCAGTCCCCCTGGTCCCTCCCACTCATGGACACCATGGTCCCTCCAGTTGCAGGTCCCCCATGGCCCATTATCTTACAGCCCCATGTGGCCCCACCCACTCGTGGGTGCTGTGGGTTACTCAGACCCCCCTCAGAAAAATCTGTGGAATCAGCCTTTTCAGGCAGAGTGAGAACTCTGCCTGAAAAGGCTGTTTTCACACATTGAAAGAGGGGGGTCTGAGTAAGAGGTAGATTCCCTTACCTCCTGTGCATCTCCAGACACTGGACTGTACAGCAAATGACTACAGGGTCTACCTGAAAATTCATCCTCTGAGCATGTATGAAGATATTTGAGCTAACACAGCTTTCAGAGGAGGTTAAGGGGCAGCAAACATAGGAGATAAATGGTAGTACATACCCTCTATTGAAATCCCTGCCCCCCAAAAATGTAACTTTCCCAAAGGTAGATACAGATCTGCAGCAATTCTATGTCCTTTTCTCTACCCATTTTAAAGGTAGGGCTCTTTGTAATAAAGTGTGCTCTTTTTAATAAAGAGCACTTGCATGAAAACCACAGTTCACTTTTATAATTGTTTTATATGCACTTGGGGTGCACTTAGATGCACTTAGAATTTGGATGGTACTTCACTTGTATTCCAAAATTTATTTGGGTGGACATTCCCTTTTACTTTTGTTTCTCATCGAGCTTTACATTGTACTTATTCTAAAATATTGCCCTATTTAGAAGTGCTATTAAATCACAAAGGTCAAATTATATGTTTAATGTTTCTTATTATACTTTTATCCTTCTTATATGTTTCCATTTATTCTTTAGTTATATGAAATTTGTTTTGTTATTTACAAATACATATCATTGCATTTTTAAGATTTTAGCAACTTAATGGGCGATGTTATAATGGGCAATTAGTGTAAAATCCATGCTACCTGATGTATTATGGGATTAGCACAGGTTTAACACTTATTCTGTGGTGGCAGTGTCATTTCATAAAACTTCTTTGCGCAAAACTTAATGCGTGGGCCAATGTTATAATCATAGCCGCACATCACCAAGTAGTTCCACAACTAGTAGACAAATGAGACATATTCATGCTTATTATCATTTGTTACCTAATTTTAATAAAACAATATTGCCACATAAAACCATTTTGTTATCATTCTCTATCCATATAGTTAGTGTGTTTAAGGTCAGTGTTCAGTATTTTAGGGCAGTACCTGTACAAAAGAAGGTGATTGATATGTTTTGTGAGATAATAAAGACAACAAGCAAGAAGGTGAAATGTCCCAATTGTGCTACTGTGTGGATTTTGACATAAAACAGAAGGCCAAAGACAGGCTTCCGAAGATACCCCTCCAAAGATAACAGCGCTCACGGCATACCTGTTAAATTTTAAACTACAGAGTACTAGAAATACACTGCACTTTAATACACCTCTAATGCCTAAAACTCTATCACCTACATAGACATAAATACAGGTTAAAAACTCATAATAATAATAAATAGCAGGTAGAACACATTATAGTAAATACTCTTAAATCAATATATTTCTGCTGAGTGTCTCTAGTATGAAATAGGAAGACACTTATATGCAGAAATCTGATGATTTAAGAGTATCTACTTTAGGATCTTCTACCTGCTATTTATTATTCGTATACTTTTCAGTAAAAGTATACTTGATATGCAACAAAGTGCAGTGTTTTTCTAGTGCTCTGTAGATTTCAGGTATGCATTGAGTGCTGTTAATGGGGTATCTTTGGAGGACTGTCTCTGGGCCTACTGTTTTATGTTAGTAATTTTGGGACTAACCCCATAACCGACTTTTACTTTAGGGTTCATAGCACCTGATATGTGGCCTTGTTCTCATTGATTTGATATATGTGTGTGGACTCGGTCTATGTGATCAGTTTCACAACTGACCCCGAACAAGTAGCACATTATTTTTATGTTTGCATCTTGGCTTTTTAACTTGGATTCTATATGATTTGACCCATCACCATGCTGGTAACTAAGTTGGTGCCCAAAATGGTATGTTGTCACATGGCTTTTTAACTACAGCAAAGCCCAACAGCAATGACAAATATATCCTTGGTTAGAACTGGGAAGTTCAGCCAGTTAATTGCCTGGGTATAAACTGTAGAAACAGCATAATTGCAAGAAAAGTTGGGGTGAAAAATGTTGTAAGTGCTTAAATTAGATATAGGGGATATGTTTTTGTTCATCCTAGAACGCCTGATATTGGGAAAAGACTCCTGCTGATTCAACAATTGCAGCTAAACATACAAGGCAATATCAGTTGTTATTTCTATTTAACTTGATGCCTGATGCTGTGATGTAGCGACTTTCATATTGCATTCCAATTTCCATCTTATCTTTTGTGTGTATTTACAACCTGGTATTGCATAGAGATAAACAATGCACAAAAAAGTGTGCCCTTCTTGACTGAAAGTGTATTGCATCAATTGTGGGTCATAAAATGTAGAAATCACTGATTATGCTGAATTTAGTTTTAATAAGCAGTGGTTGAATTGGGAATAAAATCTACATTATTTAATTAAGATTTCAATCTAAAATTCTTGCATGTGGACTGCATCTATTTTTTAAAATAAACCTTTTTTCTATTATTCTATATGCTAACAGTTCCTTGCTTTCCTACACTTCTCCACCATTTCCTAACCTCCACATACCATTAAAAACCATGTTTTTAATTTCTACTGTCAGGTGCCCCTACATATTAAGGCTATATACAGAGAGCCTCTATCGCTCTCTATTTCCTCCTTTAGGCCATGCACTGAGCCAATAACACCAGCTAAAGAGCCGTTACCAACAACCACTGTTATTTGTGTCTTAAAGTTGCATTAAAGGACAACTCCATCCTCATAAGAACATCTTTTAGAAAGAACGGCCTCTTTAAAATATGTTGATATATCATAGTTTGTCCTATGAATTCATTACTGTATGCCTGCTATGCTTCTGGATGCCTTATGGAAACTGAGAAACCTGTACTGTACTGAACCTGTACTGAACCTGTACCGAGCCTGGGCATGCTCAGAAGAGGCAGACAGGGGATTAACATTCAGTCATTGGCTGTGATGTCAACTGTCAAATCCATAACTGACAGTTGCTAACTGGAAGAACCAGGAAGCAGAAACAGGGGAAAAAGGACATTGTGCAGGATTTCAGGTTAGACTTACATATTTCAGATTTCAAGCTATTGCCGTTTAGGGTTTTGGGGAGTGATTTACCTGTATATAAGTTTTCATTTTGGGGCTGGACTTGCCCTTTAATTCTTGGTAAATCGGTTAATGAAACTTTTATACACAAATAGCCAATAAGTGCTTTCCTTACATAGCCCTAGTAGTATGCTGCTGCAGCTCCACTGTATTGTGTAACAGAGGTATCTATGTGGTGTGAATTTCTTTGATAGCTACTGTGCTTCTGCTTACCTTTCTCCTTTTCAAATAGACATCCTCAAGTTTATTTTATAACAAAATTTTATATTACTTCTTTTCCTTTTAAGTTGGTTATTCTTTTAACATATCATTTAGCAAAATTAGTCTACAATTCAGTTAAAATAAAAACCCAAAAACCACCAGCCCTTTTTTTAAATTTATTTATTTATTTATTTATTTTTTAAAGTATTTACACATATTAATTTGCACATTAATATGGATTTATAAAGCATTCATTGTTTTACTTCTGTGAAACACCAGGATGATAATGTGGAAGGTGTTGTTTAAATAGCATGAAAACAGTATGTGGCCAAGAAATTCTCTTAACATGTGTTTCCTGAGATCTAATTTTTTTCCTTTAACCCCGAAATTCAATTATACTTTCAAAAACAGAATAATAATTATCTGATTAAACCATGCCATGAAATCACTTAATTTGTCTGCAGCTCGAGAATAAAACTATTGCTTGCTCAGTCTTTAGAAGTGGTAAGTATGTGGCAGAGTAATTTAGCTAAATAATACAGAGGACTTAAAGGCCAGTATGTCAACATTAAGTACAGTTAGCATGCCATTTAGCACTTATTATATATATATATATATATATATAATTTATTTTAAATAAAATATATTTGTATTAATACATTTTTATCAAAAAAACAATGAATACAGACCTCTACTGAACATTCTGGATTTCTTAGTAATGAATATTTAAAATATTACAGTTAAAGGCTATGTCCACAGTAAAAATGAATTTTTAATATATCATTCCCCATAGGCTCCCAGCCCCAACCGCATTATTTCTTTTTTATAAAGCCCCCCAAACTCTACTTACCTCCCCTCTTTCCTCCGACGCGCTCCCGGCCCTCTGCTTGCGAGGAAATGCAAGCAGAGGGGTGGGACCGGCAGCCGCGTCTGTGATTGGCTGAGCGGCAGCCAATCACGGACGCGGCTGCCGGCTGCTCACTTCCGCGTAGGAAAGCGGAGAGGTAAGTAAAAGTTTGGGGACTTTATAAAATAAAAATTATGGTTGGGCTGGGGGACATGGGGGAAGGCGATATTAAAGGGGATTAACGCTAGGGGAGAGATAGCAGAACGAGAGGGAGGGGGGAGAAGGGCTGCGTACGCATGGCAGTGATCTCCGGGAGGCCAGGTAGCAGGCAGTGTCTTATATGGCCCCTAGCCTCCTGTGGGCAGTTTTTGGGGACTTTGGGGGGGGACTACAGGAGAACCGATGGAGCTGGGATGTGAGGTAAGGTAAACTACACTACATGGTGGGGGCCAGTAGTTGGGGATTATAGTTTTGGGGGTGGACATGCCCTTTAATGACAAAGGAAATGTCAATGATTTAAGATTTTTTCAAGGAATCTCAAATATAATTTTAAAGAGATTGGTTTAATTTATAATATTTATTTGTATAGCTCAGGATATTGATTGTAGATCAAAATACTATGTCAAACATTGGTTTGTACATGACGTTAACATTTCCCCCTCAAACTGGTACATTTTGGTTGTTAAGTGGTTGGATTGTTAATACGATATATTATTAGATATATACAGTATGTATGTAAAAGAGTTCTACAAATTTCATTTTGCATCAATCCTTTATTTTTCTTTTAAAATTTACACTATTCCCAATGCTTTTCTCAGTATCATGAAAGGTAATTTTTACTTTGTGGACACTATCTTTCTTACTTGGGGAACGTGTCTCCTTGAGCCAGGTTTATGGTATTACTGCTGAAACAAAGACGATCATTCTGTAAAGCTATTGAATTTGCGTGTAATTTCTTTGCACGCAAAGCACCAGCAAATTATGTATTATTGTCCTGGTAACTTATTTGCAAATAGCTGGTGTAATTATCACACAAGGCTTTTCCTGAGTCAAATTTTTTTTTTCATAATCATTACTGCGGGGAGGTGGGAATGGCTTCAAGTGGTGGGCGTAGCTTCTGGTTATGGGTGTGGGTAAACACTTTTTAAACTTAACAAGGGGGTGGGGGCACAAGTAGATGGATAAATAGACGGATAGAAAGATAGGTAGATAGAAGATAAATGGGTGGATGGATAGACAGATAGATAGATAGCTTGAGAAAAAGCCTTTGTCAAAAAAAGTAGAAGGAAAGAAAAGAACAGGTATACCAACAGTGAAGGGGAAAAGCAAGACCGGAGAAAAAACATGGTCATCCCATATGTAGCAGGGGTCTCTGAGAAATTAAGAAGAATTTTCAAAAAACACCGTATCCCTGTCTGCTTTAAACCAAACAACACACTGAGGCAGCAATTGGTACATCCGAAAGACCCAATACCAAAACACAAGAAAAGCGACATCATATATGCAGTGCAGTGCAGTGAAGAATGCTCTGATTTGTATGTGGGGGAGACCAAACAGCAACTGCATCAACGTATGGCCCAGCACAGAAGAGCCAATTCCTCGGGTCAGGACTCAGCCGTGTACCTGCATCTTAAGGATAAAGGACATACTTTTGAAGATTGTAATGTTAACATATTGGCAAAGGAACTTGACTGGTTCACGAGAGGTGTCAAGGAGGTAATTTATGTGAAAATAAAGAAACCAAGCCTAAATAGAGGTGGGGGGGTTCGACACCAACTGTCTGCCATGTACAATGATGTTTTGACACCTTACCCTGGGCGTTCCTATAACACCTCTTAGCCACTATTCAATCATGCCCTTAACACCTGTTTGTGATATGCTAATTGGGATTTTCCAAGGTACATAATTGCCACAGATTCCTGTACAAGTCATTCTAAATTGAGAAAGCCAGTCGGATGACTAGCAAAATGACTAGACAAGAACTTAACTTCAAGTCCAGTTGATCTAATTGAATACAGCAGATATACCATGACCTGGATGAATGAGAACCTTCACAAGCATAGCTTGAGAAAGTGACCAAATCCTCACTGCACAAGTTCTGTGAGTGGGCATAAATGCCCATTTTCAAGTTAAAATATGATCAGAATGTGATTTTTTTCTCAATTTGCACAGATCAATACTTAGGTGAGGAGAATTGATTTCCTAATATTGATCTATGCCTTTGTTTTTTTCTAAATCTTTGCTCACTAGCAAAACAACTTCTTTGATCCATTCACAAATATTATAGTAAGTTGGCAGCATATGGCAGCTTGCTATAGCAGGTACTGAGCTGCTATCAAACAGCTGATCGCCATTCAGTATCTCCTCTCTGGACCACCTGAGTAGAAAGCTTTATTTGTGAATAAATCATTTTAATCCTGCCATAAGCACAAGATTACATTAGCATTAGGAGATCACTTGCAGATTTCGTTAAATTCCCCCCATTAGCAAGGAGAAAGCTATGGTTTCTGCAGCTGGTTAAAATACCAAGTTGTTGCTACTGTTGTGGTTTAAACTGCAACAAAACACGTATTAATGTTCAATGAAAATGACACACCTCATACAATCCAAAGTTATCCTGACCAATGGAAACCAGCATAAAATCTTGAATGTAAGTGCAGTCATGCAGGAAAAAGAAAAAACACAACAACTTATATGCAGGTGCTTTTATTTGTATTAATTAACACAACATTTTCCTGTCTTATTTAAGCCATACACTTGATAAAGCTCATGTAGGAACAAAATATGTTGTGTAGGTTGGCATAAATAAAAGCCCCAGCATAGACTCTGCTGGGTCTCCACTACACACCACAGCATTACAGCTCCACTTTTCTTTAAGACTTTATTCTGATGAGTAGTTTCAAGGTTTATACACATTATGTGAGGGCTAGCACAATTGTATACTTACTCGTAAACCGCTTTTAACACATCTTGCTGAGGTGTACATGCTCCTTAATGTGATCTGCCAACAAATCAGCACTTTTTTTCAGGATCTATGCAAACAATTTCATCTGGAACCAATAAAACATGTTAAAAATGCATATACAGTAGTTTTGAGTGATATCCAGGGTTAACACTTGTAATTCTGTGGTCAGGACAAGCTGCTCTTTAAAGCTGTCAAATGAAAAATGTATACTAAAGCTAGGCAATCAAGGCAACTAAAAGCAGATCCAATAGATTTCACAAAACAATATGGTGTCTGTATTCTTAGTCGACTACAAAAAGAAATCAACTTTTTTAGCTTAAAATGGAATGACATGTTTATAAAACAAGCTTTGTGATCCCAGCTTGTTTTCTGTACTGTAATCATTCCAGACATACATAATAATCCTTTGTAGAGTGTGTGGTACAAGTGCATGCATTTAAAGCACGCTTTTTAATCATGAATTTTATAGAAAGAAATTTATATTTTAAAAAAATATAGAAAGCAAGAAAGAAAGAAAGAAACTGAGAAATTGGTTTCCTTGTCAATATTTTGGTGGGTTCATCTTTAGAGACAGACAGACAGATGGATGGACAAACAGAAAATAACTTATAGTGGGTGAATTTTTATTTATAACACAACCCCACATTTTTTCAGGGTACAACTAAGATATTAGAATTTTTCACTGTTTTGGAAAAGAAAATTTAGGGTTATTTTCCTTTTTTTTCCACTGAATATAGACAAAAAAAGTGAGGATCAACAAAAAAAAAAGAAGAAGAAAGTGTTATAGGAAGGAAATTGTTACAAAAGAGAATCAGTTAAATCAGCAAGAGTAACTGTGCAATAATTCATTTCTTCTTCAAATTATATTCAAAGATTGCTAAATAACATCCTGCACCTTTTACTGGGCTGGCATCTTGAAGCACATTTCAGTAGATACAGCCTGTAGTTCTCTTGCTGAGTAAACAGTCAAGTGTTCTTAATAGGAATTGCAGTTTCTTAACATCTGTTGGGGAAAAGGGAATGGTGAAACAACAATTTAGTTTAAGATTGGTTTTGTTAAATGCATTTAAATTTGAAGATTAGTGGGTGTTCTTTCTTTTTCAATTAGCATTTGCTTGCAGAAAGGTTACAGATGAAGGGTCTGAGCAAGAGATTTTTTTGTATTGGGGTGGGGGTGTTAGATCCCAGGGCAGTTTGTTCTGCACTAAAACTAAGATATGCAGAGTGCTTAAGCCCTAGAAGAACTTACAACTTCTGCCAAGTGAACAGGAGCATTGGAAATCTATTAAACAAATGTTATCACAAAGGAAATAGTCTTAATGTTACTCTGCAGATCTCTGTAAACAAAAAGGATCAGATCTGCATACCCTCTCTTATTCTCTGCACAAAACGTACTTTTCCCAAACCCTGTTTCAGGGCACCCTGGTGTTTCTTGGGAGAGACAAAGTTGTGTTTTCACATTTTGCTAGTAAAAAATATTTTTACAGTTCTAATAAAATGAATTTTAAAATAAATCTAAATTGAGCCAATTTTGTGTTATTTACCGAATTAATATGCTCGGCACACTGTATAAAATACTATAAACTTTCTGGCGAGTTCAGCATTGGGAACACAGATGTGCCATGAAAAAAATAATAAATTGCCATGTGCCTCAGACTAAAAAAGTTTGAAAATCTCCGATCTGCTATAAGGACATGGCCACACTGCACCACACACACAATCACACCTGATTGCGTGTGTGATTCCTGTGTATGCGATTTCTGAAATCGCATGCGATAGCGCATAAAAATGGTGATCGCATGTGATTGCGTATTGCAATGTTAGAAAAAAATGCATGCACAATGGCATGCGCAGACGCGAATGCAAACGCACCAAAATTGTGCTAATGTCGCCTAGCCCTCAGTCCTGTGATTGCATGTTTTTCTTGTGTGTGTGTATACATATATTAGTAATACTGAATCACTTTATCCCAATTCATATCCATGCTAGAAACAAAATACGTGTTGTGATTCATATCGCTTTCCACCACCTAATATACGTAAACTGTTTTTATAAGTGGACTCAGGAGCAAATGCCGTTTACTGGGAATCCAAACGCTCATTGTCTACCTGGTATGGGATGTGAGAGAGAAACTTACGGTTGTTTGATGGATCAATAAACAGGAACCGCTCAAGTTTGGTATCTATGAATCTGTCTAACCACCCTGGATACGGATTTGTGAGTTGGTGTGTTATACCCCAGCGCAATACGGGATTTTGCAGGGATAGCAATTCTGTGGGTATGTCAGAGACCACCTGGAGTGTGTAGCACTCTCGTTCAGACCATACCTTTCCATGATTGGGTGTGGATAACTGGATACACTCCTGTCCAAAAGTATAAGAATGTATCTAAAAACCCAAAGAGGAAACTCTCTTTTACCATCTAACTTTGGACTATTAATAATTATTTCAAGGGCCGATAACTCTGGAAACAACTTTGGACTCCATTTTACAAGGATTTATTTCCTCAGCTTTATCTATTAACATTTGGGACACTAGCAGGGCTAAGCTCCGAGAGCCGCTATCGCCACCCCGGTGCAAACAGCCCAGCGATATTGTATGCCGATATCGGCTAACAGAGCATCGCTAACTAGTAATCTTCTATTACAGCGCTTTTAGAGCCAGTTAGCTGGCGTTTAAAGTGACGCAATAAAATGTCGCTCTGGGCATATAACATCGCTTGCGGAGGCTGCACTGTTAACTTTTACATTGGCCACGCAGCCGCCACCATGAGTTTAAGTCACACTAACCGATATAACATTGGATAGCGTGACTTAAACTCTAAAACAGGAGCGGTGTGCCCGTTGGTGCATTGCCCTTTTAGACTATTATATTTTCAGTTTTCTTCCCATTTTGTTTTATTGTTGCTTATGTTGTCTGTTATATTTTTCTGTAATTTATTTTTTGCATTGTTTATCTTATAATTAAAAAATATTTAAAATATTAGTTGAATCTCTAAATGCTCTAATTAGAACTAAGGAATTCTGCCTCTGTGAGACGTTGATCAGTATATTCTATCGTACGCAGTTATATTTCTACCTGTACGTGATAGTAAATGAACAGTCATTATTATTAGTTTAATTGTACAGCTGTGCCTGCTGGGTAGGTTTGTGAACCTGTAACACACATGGTGACAGCTGCCGATGGTTTATGGTAAATATATATAAGTGAAATATGTATATGAAACCAGACACGCTGTTCCCTTTGTATTATGACCAGACTGCTCTGCTCAGTCAAATGTGACAGAAGTTGAATTTCCTGTGACAGGAACCTTAGCATAACTGTATTAAACCACTTGTCCCCAATAAAACCCATAGAGTTGAAAGAGAGAAGATTTCTTTAAAAACTTTTACTTGTGAACAGAAAAGAATAGAACAGGTAAGGCTCCAGCCTCCATATAGGAACAATGCTGAGGTAAGTAACACTTAATTTTTTTTGATTAGTGTAAACACATCACAACCCAAATAAGGACCCGCTCACACGGGGAGAAGGGAGGTGTGACCTGACGCGTTTCACAGAATTTCCGCTTCCTTTCTTGTGAACAGAAAATTCCTCAACCAAAGGCTCAATAAGTATGTGAAATAAAGGTAACTGCTATTCTGTATAAAAGGGCAGACCAAAAAAGCAATATCTATATAGTTATTGACTCCTTTTTTGTTTTGCTTGAAATTTTAAAAAGCAAGTCCAGGCAAAAAAAAAAAATTCATATAAATGCATTATACAGAAATGCCAAAGATGCCCCTGAAATGACTTACCTAACCCGGTCCCTTGCCGCTCCTTGTCTGCTCTGTGGCTGACATGATGTCAGCAGAGCCTCTCTACTCCTGTTTTTGCTCGATATAGGAGCAGGGGGGAGGTTTTTTTTGCCTAAACTTGCCCTTTAAATGTTTAAAACATTTTTAAAAAACATTGCAATACATGGCAGTACATTTTATTAGTTAGTTAGCATGTCCCTGGATGAGCACTGTGCGTCTGCAGGTACCCCTAACTATGTGGGGTTTTAAGAGAGCCTCAATTTAAGACTGTATGTAATAAAGGAAAATAAGTGATCCAGTACTGTGATGTACATCATAAACTTTTTCCCGTTCACGTTACCCCTAGGTTATGATATTACGTAGCTCTGCAAACAGTGCTAAATCTCCTTGTTTCCAGTCAATCTGACTAGCTTCTCTACCATACCGTTGTTAACTGAATCAGTGTGTGGGTACTTTGTGACAAAGAACAAAGGATTTTCAGGAGTTTTAAGCTTAAACTGAAGAACAAAGTGGTCCCATGATGTCCCAATACAAGAAAGAGACATAGCTCTATAAAATGTCACATTTTCATATCTGATTTAGTGCCTAATGTGTGCTTTTGTGCTACACTAAGTGACCAGTGTATGTTGGTTTCAATATGGTTTGAAAAAAAGTTAGCACAGCTTTGCTCCTACATTGCCTTGGACAACACTTTGCTCTTCAGTTTACAAGATTTATGTTATGTCATTTTGGTCCCGGTGTGTGGCTGTTCTGATGTTCAGTGAGATTGTCTCTTTTTAATGCATTGACCTAAGCTTGATACTATGATCCATTTAACTGTAAAGCTGGTTATGACAGTTCTTCAAATTATTCCATGTAATAAGAAATGACCAAATACCCCCATTTCGTATTAGAGAATAACTGTACAATGCACTATGGCAAAGGACAAAACATGACCCAACCTCATAAACAGCAACGGTTGTATCTCATAAACTGCTTTATACCTAGCCACTTACAAATAAATACAGCTGAAAAAACATGACCATACGCATCTCCCTGATCACCCTGTATTATACTCATTAGCAACAGTTCCCTCAATTTAGGGCCATTTTAATAGATTCTACTCTGAATATTTAACTGGGGGGAAAAAATCTCTTCTATAAGGCGTTGAATGTTATGTCTGTTCATCAATTATAGACACAAACAGTTCTTAATATCCAGACTCTTGCCACTCCCTTTTACTAATTAATTATGAATCCAGTAATCTTGACAACATTTTAGCACAACACCTAAATCAATTTATCCCACGGATAACAGACACAGCCTAGACAGACTAAGTGCCAGATATGTCAACTTTGAACAGAGACAATCTGGTCATTTTCTATGCCAACAAGCATGTAAAGTGAAATTCCATTTGTAAAGTCTTGAAGTGTTTGAAGTGGGACCTATTCCCCATTTGCATAAATAAGTGTTGAACAGGTGTCAATCTCCTCAACTGATTCCTTTAGAATTTGTTTACTGTAAAGTAGTAACATACATAGTAACACAGTATTGTAGGTTAATTAAGATATTTGTCCATTTAGTCCAACCTTTTTAGGTGACCCGTGACCCTTTGACTAACTGTCGATGAAAAGGAAGGGAAAAAAAAAACAAGTCTTTCATGACTCCAAATGGCAATCTGGAATATCCCTGGATCAAGAAGAACTATATTTATGAGTACCAGTAATTCTCAATATTTTTTTGTTTTAGATACCTATTTAGCCCACTCTTGAAACTATCCAATATACTTGCTATTACCACATCAGCTGAAAGACCGTTCCACAGGTTTACCATTTTCACTGTAAAGAAACATTTCTTAACCTTAAGATTACATTTATTTTCATCTAATCTTAAAGCATGTCCTTGAGTCCTCTTCAGTGTTTTATTGGTCAACAGTGAATCAGAGTTTATTTTCTGTTCTCTCCTTCTTTTAAAAAGCCCCAATGCGTCTATTAGTCCATTCCTCTTAGACAAGTCCCTCCATTCTCCTTTTAAATGCAGTTGCCCTTCTCTGATTTCTTTCCATTTCTGTGATGTCCTTTTTATAAACAGATTCCAAAATGTTATCGCATATTCCAAATGATGTCTTACCAATACTATGTAAAGAGGGAAAATAAGATTTTTTCCCTTGAATCTATACCCCTCTTTATAGAAGACAATATCTTGCTAGCTCTAGCTATTGCGGCCTGGCATGGTTTATTACAGCTATTAACCAGAACTTACAAAAAATGTCCAACAGGAATTAACTTAACACAGACCCATGTATAGTATAGGCAGTATACTATCAAGGATTGTTAACCCCTATAAGCAGCACCTTACATCTATTAAACCTGATTAAAAACAAAACTAATCATTTTCCACCTAAACCTTGTCCTATCCCACCTTTTTCCATTTCTGTGGACAACACCCCCATTTACCCTATTCAGTCGGCACGTTGCTTAGGGGTTATTATTGACTCCTCTCTCTCCTTTTCCAATCACATTAACTATGTTGCTAAAACCTGACGCTTTTTTCTTCATAACATTGTGAAGATCCGTAGATTCCTTTCTCTTCCAACTAGTGCTATGCTTCTCCATTAACTCATCCTATCACATCTGGATTACTGTAACCCTTTGCTTTTTGGTCTTCCTGCTTCCCATCTTTCTCCTCTTCAGTCCATAATTAACTCTGCTGCACGCATTGTCTCGCTCTCTAACAGTCGGGATATTAAATCTCCTCTCTGCCGCACATCTACCTGGCTTCCCATTAAATAATGCATTATCTACAAAATCCTTCTCTTAACATTTAAATCCCTTCACTCTGCTGGTCCCTCTTATATTTCTTCTCTAGTGTCTCCACATGTCCCTGCCCGCACCCTCCGCTCATCACAGAACCATCTCTTATATAGACACACACACCCCACTCACACTGCCTCACCTTAAACCTTTTTCCCTTTTGGCTCCCGTCCTCTGGAATTCTATTCCACTCTCTCTACGTCAAGAAACCTCAATAAACAAGTTTAAATCTAGCCTGTCAAGCTATCTCTCTGAGCACAGCACAACATAGGGCTGTTGATACTGCACCAGTTATTACATTAGCACTTCCACCCTTTCCTATGTATCTGTATGTTACCCACCTAAGTAGATTTTAAGCTCTAAGGGGCAAGGACCTCTTTCCTCATGTTACATGTTTTAAGCACTTGTATAATTCATGATGCTAATACTTATTTATATATTTACTTATTTATTTATTTATTCATTTACTGTCCTCCTTGTATGACTTTTTGTAATCTATATTGTATAGCACTGCACCCCTAATGGTGCTATATAAATAAACATATACATACATACATACATACAACTAATCTACCACTCTACTGCCCATTTTGACAATATGTCTAGATATGCTTGCAGCAGTTGCGCATCATCTTGTTTTGCCAATGCACTACATAATTTCTTGTCATTAGCAAAGACAGAGCTCTTAAGGGATAACTACACCGTAAAAGCAATTTAAGTTTAATTGGAAGCAGCAGCTTTAAAAAATCTGTTCCCCCCTAGGTCCCTCCTGAGCCTACCTTTCCTGATGTAAAATTGCTGACATCTTGGATCTGCATTGTAGATTCTTTAGCTCCGACTTCCTGGATCTCCTTCTTCTTAAGCCTCAAAAAAGCAGTTTCCTTTTGGTGCGTGTGCACGCGTGATATTGCAGAGCACACGATATAACGTCAGTGAGTGCAAGCGTACACAAGTCATTTATAAACAATAAATAAAATTTGTCAAACAATAAAGCAGGAAGGACACTATCACTATCAGGAAGGACACTATCTTCACTATTCAAATGCCTTCAATTCTGCTATGCTTTTAAAAGTCTGAGACACCTCAGATTTTCTATTTCCACAACACGAAGTAGATTAAAGGGGAAATGTTTTCTCCATAAAAGTGCCCTCTATTAAAAAGAGCACAATACTACTTTTTAATGACTCCAGGAACATCCTTCTAGCTGCAGTCCATCCACTTACAACAGTATAAAGGGTGGTGCTTCCTGCTTACACAGTGAGTTGTGACCTCACCAGCAACAGATACGATTATACCCAGTTGTATCCTACCCTTGAGACAGAGCATCATCAATTGCAACATAAGCCTCACACCCAAAATTATCTCCCTAGGGGTCCATGGGTAAAGGAACACATAGATATTGATTTAACTAGCTTGAAAAAAAGAGATTTTTGAGAGTAGGGTATGTGACACAGCTTATAACACATGCCTGTCAAAGAGACACAGAAACAGTGCACTTTGGATTTACAACAGCTAGAGCCAATCAGGGAGATTAAAGGTTAACTTTGGTTTCCATACAAGCGTCTTCTTTCAAAAAGAGTCCTCTTATGCCTCTCAAACAAGATAAGGATATACAGGGTTATTCAATAAAAGTTCTTATTGTTAAAAATGGTGCTAATTTTGCCCCAACCAATCAGATGCTAGCTTTCAAATGTTAAATACGATATGATTGGTTGGGGCAAAATTAGCACCATTTTAAACAATAAGAACTTTTATTGAATAACCCTGTACATCCTTATCTTGTTTGAGAGGCCTAAGAGGACTCTTTTTGAAAGAAGACACTTGTATGGAAACCAAAGTTACCCTTTAATCTCCCCAAACTGATATTTCCAATTTATAAATTGCAGTTGTTAAAGTCACTCTGCAGGTAATGGGGATTTACCTAGAGCTTCCGACTACTCGTAAACATGCCAGTTGATATACAATTATTGCAGGAGCTTCTGACATCATTACTTGACACTTGTGGGCGCAAGCTCTCTGGGCAAATCTCTCTTTGAAGATTTACCAGAGGCTGTGCGACCCGCACATAAGTATTTGGTGCCGCTGGCGTTAAATACTTATGTGCAAACATATGCGCAGGTCTGGTAAATTGGTTTGCGATGGCTGTGCGAGTGCCTCTTACGTTACTCACACAGCTGACGCAAATTGGCGCTAACCGTTCATAAATCAGTTAGCTTTCCTTGGTAAATGAACCTGTTACTCTCTAGGTCAAATTCCATATTCCTTTTAAAAATTACTGAACTAATTTATGCTTTAAATATTATATTTTATTGATAGAAGAATGTCTTGTATAATATTTTTTAAGTGCCTCAGTTTGACTATTTTAGTTTGAATGATGATGGTTATCTGATATTAACATAGAAACATAGCAAGAATTTATTCCCTTGAGGTGAAATTGGGATGTGGCCATTTATTCTGCAGGTACCTGTGAAAGCAATAAGCATACATGTATATATTTATACAGAGTTACATAGAGGTGCACTCCAGGGTCTTTTCACGTTTTTGTAAATATTTTATTATATAACCTACCCCTGTAGTGGGTTTCTATGGGAGGAACTGTAAGATTATAGCCATATAATCTTACAGTTCCAGGAGGAGAAGGAAACCAGAAGCCACAAAGGGGTAGGTTATAATAAATAATGCACCCCCAACTGTAAATTAAAGGGATATTAGAAGTCACCTTGGAGTTCCGTGCCCTGTATAAAAGGTACTCGGCCTGCGGCCTCGTTCTTTTATATGGTCACGGAACTCCTCGGTGACTTCTAATATCCTTATAATTTACAGTTGGGGGTGCATTATCCACTATATATTTTCATGGGGTAATACAGCAGATATGACACTTTGATACAATGTAAAAGTAGTCAGTGTAAATCTTCTATAACAATGTAAATTTGCTGTTCCCTTAAAATTACTTAACATACAGCCATTAATGTATAAACCACTGCCAACACACCACTAAGTGAAAAAAGTCCAAACTGTCAATATTTTGTGTGGCTACCATTATTACCCTGCGCTTCTCCACCTTACATTGGAGGATGTCCCACAGATGATCGATGGGGTTTAGGTCTGGAGACATGCTTGGTCAGTCCAGCACCAGTCCAGCAACTCTCAGTTTCTTTAGCAAGTCAATGGTCATCTTGGAGGTGTGTTTGGGGTTGTTATCATGTTGAAATAATGCTCTGTGTCCTAGGTTCCGAAGGGTACCTGGGACACTGCTCTGCTTCAGTATGTCACAGTACATGTTGGCATTTATGGTTTCCTTAATGAACTGCAGCTCCCCAGTACCAACAGTACTCATGCAGCCCCAAACCATCACACTCCCCCACCATGCTTGACTGTAGGCAAGACACACTTGTCTTTGTACTCCTCACCTGGTTGCCACACCACATGGTTGACACCATCTGAACCAAACAAGTTTTTCTTGGTCTAATCAGTCCACAGGACATGGTTTCAGTAATCCATGCCTTAGTCTGTTTGTCTGAGCAGGTGCAATCAGCTTGTTTGGGTGTCCATTGCAAGTCCTGTTCCAAGTGAAACCTATCCTGTTAAACCACTGTATTGTCTTGGCCACCATGCTGCAGCTTGGTTTCAGGGTGTTGTCAATCTTCTTATAGCCTAAGAAAATTTTATGTGCCTTGTTCAACTTCCAGTGACCAGTATGAGATACTGTAGGAGCAATACTAATTTAACACACCTGCTCCCAAATCACAACTGAGACCTTGTAACACTAACAAGTCACAGGAGACCGGGGAGAGGAAATGGCTAATTGGGCACAATTTGGACATTTTTCACTTAGTTGTGTACTCACTTTTGTTGCCAGCAGTTTATACATTATTAGCTGTATGTTGAGTTATTTGAACGGACAGCAAATTGACACTGTTATAACACACACACACTCGCACACACACGTATATTATATATTGCAAACAAAAGCAGTTTCATCTTTGCAAGCACTTTAATCCTTGAAGTATCATCAGAGTCAACCAAATGGCAAGAACAATTACACAGCAGGGGAGGTCTATTTAAACTGATCCCCCTTGAAATCAAAAGGCAGTGAAGGCATGTAACTATGTAACTATTTTTTTTAAATAACACACTCAAATAAACACCTTTCAGTGGTAATTTATGCACTACTTATTAAAGTGCATCTGCATGGTGCATGAAATAGTATGTAGGTCAATTATAAGCATTTAGGTACCTGCATAAAATTGTTATGCTGAGCCTGCATGGTTTGCTGTTCTGAGGGTAAGGAGTTCATTTATGCTTAATCATTACTTTCACTTGCAATTTGCCATTTCACTGAAATTATGGAGGTTAAAAAACATAAAAGGGAAAGTTATGTGAATTTTATAAAAAAACAAAACAAATCTCTATACCATGATACATTTAAGGTACGGGGAACTGTGCTTTATGGAAACATGCCCTTACATTGTTTAATACCTTCTTCTCCTTAGAAAGAAAATGTATCCATCAAATATCATTGTAATGAGAAGCTACACTGAAAACAATGTTGTTGCAATTTTGAAACATATGGTTTGTTTAATCCAGTTTTTTTTTTTTTTATGTTGATTGCAATAATAAATTCTGTTTCACTGTACTGTCTACTGTCAATTCAAGATGGATGATGGAAAGGATACTGTGTTGCTACTGAAATTAATGTTGGAGTCTGTAAGTTTAAACACGTGTGCATGCAAACTTATTAAATCCCATGGACACACTTTTAATGACTCCCCTATATTAAAGTCTTAATTTCCCATGTTTGGTTTTTACTGTCAATTGTACATAGTAGATCACCCCGTTTTCCAGCCTTACTTCCTCATATAGGAAATAGTTTCACACATTGGATTATTGTTATCTACATTTTAACTCTCATTCAAGCTAAGCCAGAGTCTGAGGATCTTGATTGCGATATAAGCAAAAGGGTCAAGCCGGATTGATCTGCTCTGAAGGTTTCATTTTACCTTCAGCTACAGTAGGTACACTATTGAGAAATACATTGCACTGTACTAAGATCAGGTTCACTTCATTATACTCCCCCTGCAGCTCTGCACTATGGGGGCGATGCTGTGTCGTCCACTATCCGGCCAAATGAGTGCAAATTAGTACATCGGGTGGTACATTGGGTTTTTCACTTATTTGAAAAATAGTGCGGTGTAGCCTATGTAGAAAAGGCCTTTCCACCAAAGTCATAATGCGCACATCTTACCTGACTGGGACTGGGAAGTCTTGCAAAGGAATTGACAGCATCAGTAGCGCAATTTTTCTTACAACATCAGTCTGTATGTTGTTTCTATAGTGTAAAAATTAAAGGGGTAATATTAAAGGGTATGCAGATGGAATTCAATCTGTCAGGGACTGTGGCAGATCTAAAGCAATTTTTAGGAGATTTGGGCAAACTAAGAGACTGTGGCAGAACAAATGCAATCTTTTGGAGCTTGTAATAAATTGTGACTTCATGTGTGTGTGACAAGCTCCACATGATTGCTTTTAATCTGCCACAGTCTTCTAGATATTGTTTTCAATATGCCCAAATCTCCTAAAAATTGCTTTTAATCTGCCACAGTCTGTCATTGCATTCCATCTGCATACTTTTTCTCCTTTAATAGTTACTGATAGAAACAACACAGTACAGATACAGAGCTGCAGAGGGAGAATAATGAAGTGGACCTGATCTTAGCACAGCTGTGCAATGCATTTTAAGTAGTGTACCTATCTGAAAGTGAATAAAACCTTCAGAGCAGATCAATCTGGCTTCACACTTCAGTTAATATCCCTCTTTAGACACTGACACTCTGGACTGAGATTTGATGGAAATCCAGTATGGTGTACACATATGCAATGCAATAAAAGTTAAAGGGCATGTCCACATGTCCACTTGAAATTTTCTTTTTAATATAATGATCCTTAGGGTTGCCCACCCCCAACCGCCATAATAATACTAAAAAAAACTTTCTGAACGTTACTTACAGTCCCTTCGCTCCCGCGACTATCTTCTCTGCTAACCGGAAACAGCAGAGAGGGGCCAGACTGGCAGCCAACCACAGACACGGCTGCTGGCTGTGAAGGTAGGTGCGAAGGGCTGTAAGTATAAACCAGAATTTTTTTTTAGTATTAAAACAGTGGTCGGGGGTGGGCAACCCTAAGGATCATTATATTAAAAGGGATTCACACTAGGAGAAGTGGCAGCCAGATGGAATCTGGAGGGAACCATAAGGAGCAGTATTGTAAGGTAAGGATTTTTTTAAACTATACATATGGACCAGCACTAGGGAAAATTTTAGATTTGGGAGTGGACATGCCCTTTAAGTAAAACTTTGTGCATCTCATAGACAAGCTGACAAATTACTCCTTGTATACAAACTATAACTTGTATAAAAAAAACCACACATCTATACAAGCCTTCTGATGGGACGTTTAGCTAGGATCCTTAAACAATATATCCCTTCCGAAAGTGACATCTATTCTTGGGCATTCAGGCAGAAGAGCAATTAGAACATGTTAAAGATAAGTCCAGAATGCATTTTTTTTGTATTTCATTCCTACACAAAAAAATTAACAATAATATTGACATTCAGCCCTATTCACTCCTAAGAGGGGTTAAAGTTACGCTAACCGGTTCAATATCGGTTAACGTGATTTTAATACCTTGCTTGTGGCTGCTGTGTATTGCGTGTATTGCAAAAGAGACCTGCTAGCCACCACAAGCCATTCACCAGTAGTACTGAAGCTTTAAGTAAGTGTCTATTTAATGGCAACTAATAACATTAAAAATATTTATTTACAGTGTTACTTACAGTATCCTCCCAGAAATGTATTTCTTCAAAATCTTTAAAAAAAACATTGTTAAACTATAAAGAGAAATCTGTACACTCAATAAGAAAATCTGATAAATTATGAACATATTTTCTCCAGATAACTTGTTTTTCTATCTGGACAATGCATCTGGAGCCAAGCTGGAGTCTAAAGTGACAGCCTTATGTCTCCACCCACACTAAACACCCACAGGGGATCAGAAATTTGAAGCAGGAAAACATGTATATATAATTATCCCTATATGAGGCTGTGACAAGCAGAAAGTCATTTTTTGTTTAATCCAGAGCAGATAAAACAATTTATTCTGTCATGCGATCTACAAAAAGTGAAAAATGTGTGTTTATATATTCTGTGTTCCTGGCAAAATTATTGTGTCCATCATATTAGCTCGATTAAACCCATAAAATATCCAGGTAAAATAAGTTTTTTTCCATGACAAAGAAAAAAAGAATTATTATGAAATAATTGTATGCAGTGTTATAGGGAGAATTAATAGTGAGATTCTAGATGTCATTTGGTTTGCATGCGGGTCAAAAAGAATTAAATCAGGTATCTGGGTATCTTTCTGTCTAGTTGATCCCCTGTTCCCAGATCATCTACTGACTGGAGGACAATTTTGAGAAATAACATCAGCTGGGCTGTGCCAACTGCAGTCTGATTGCATTTAAACTATGAACATTCTGATTAATCCTTGCTGCATGTGTTTCAAGATGTTGGGTTTGGGTAGAGTTTTTATAATTTGAAATACAAAATAGAGGAATAATGCAAGACGTGTGAGCGTGTGCCAAAGATTTTAGACCACATCCGCTTTTAAAAAGCCACACTCACTTTTGAAGTAACGCCAACTTCAAGGTACAGCCCATTTTAAAGACCACTATTACCATTTTACATTGTTGAATTGAGTATACTGGCTAATAAACTGGAGGGCTGACCAAAACTGGCTAATGAATTGTAGGGCTTACTACACTGGCTAATGAACCGGAGGGATGACTACACTGGTGGGCTCACTTCCCTTAGCACTGACTGGTGAACTGGTGGTCTGACTAAACATAGATTTATAAATATAAGATGCCCTGCCCACTCATACTAGTAAATATAAAATACCCTCATGTACAGCCCACACAGACAGTCCATATAAGATTCCTCCATGCCCAGCCCACACTGACTTGGTAATAAAATGTGCCCAGCAGTGCCCACATAGACACAGAGGCACTTACCTTGAGCAGGGCTTGAGTGGTCACATGACAGCACTTCTCCTGCACCCACAGGTTTTTATTTTAACAGACTGATGTCTTTATAGGGGACCACAGTGCCATGTCATGAGCAAACATTTCAGTTTGCTCCATAGTAGGTGTACCCCTGATCATACAGGCATTCCCACCACTTATGACATTCACACACGCTCTCTGACAGGCACTTACACACTCTCTAGCAGGCACTACACACTCTCTCAGAAAGGCATTTACACACTCTTACACAGGCACTCTGTCAGGTACTCATACAGACAGAAGTAGGCACTCACACACTTACAGATAAGCACTCGTGCAGACAGGCAAAAAGACACCCACACAGACAGGAAAACACCCAGTCAGACAGACACTTACACAGACAAACACACACAGAGACAGGCAGAAACTCAGGAAAACAGACACTAACACAGACAGGCATACAGACACATAGGCAAACACACAGACACTCACACAGACAGACTCTCACACAGACAGAGACTAACGCACAGACAGACACTCAAAGACAGACAGACACTCGCAGACAGACACACAGACAGACAGGCAAGCACACAGACAGGCAAACACACAGACAGACACGCAGGCAGGCAAACACATGGACAGACACTCACACACAGGACATACACTCTCACCACAGACTGGACAGGCAAACACACAGACAGACAGGCACTAGCACAGATGGGCAAACACAGACAGGCAGACACTCAAATTCACAGACACTCACACAGACAGGAAAACAAAAAGACAG
This sequence comes from Hymenochirus boettgeri, assembly GCA_019447015.1. Taxonomy (NCBI): domain Eukaryota; kingdom Metazoa; phylum Chordata; class Amphibia; order Anura; family Pipidae; genus Hymenochirus; species Hymenochirus boettgeri. The sequence goes on along the minus strand of CM033476.1, from coordinate 242,147,822 downwards.
ACACTCAAACAGACAGGAAAACAAACAAACAGATACTCACACAGACAGACACACAGACAGGCAAACAGAAACACAGACATACCCTCTACACACAGACAGACAATCACACAAACAAGCAAACACATAGAAAGACACTCTAAAAGACAGGCAAACACAGACAGACAGGCAAACACCCAGACAGACATCCGCACAGTCAGGCAAACGCACACCCAGACATACACACACAGAAAGGCAAACACAAGCACAGACAGACAAGCACACACTCACACACAGACAGACAGGCACTAGCACAGATGGGCAAACACAGACAGGCAGACACTCAAATTCACAGACACTCACACAGACAGGAAAACAAAAAGACAGACACTCAAACAGACAGGAAAACAAACCAATACTCACACAGACAGACACACAGACAGGCAAACAGAAACACAGACATACCCTCTACACACAGACAGACAATCACACAAACAAGCAAACACATAGAAAGACACTCTAAAAGACAGGCAAACACAGACAGACAGGCAAACACCCAGACAGACATCCGCACAGTCAGGCAAATGCACACCCAGACAGACACACACAGAAAGGCAAACACAAGCACAGACAGACAAGCACACACTCACACACAGACAGACATTCGCACAGAGAGGCAAACACACAGACAGACATAGACACACACACAAACACACACAGACAGTCAAACATAGAGACACTCACAGACAAGCAAACAAAAAGACAGCCACTCACACAGACACTCACACAAACAGACAGGCACTCACACAGACAGGCAAACAGACACAGACAGGTAAACACAGAGACAGGCAGACACTCACACAGACAGGCAAACACACAGACACTCACACACAAACAGACACTTGCAAAGACAGACAAAAACACAGAGGACACTCGCACAGACAGGCAAACACACACAGGCAACATTCACAGACAGGCAAATACACAGACAGACCCTCACACAGACAGGCAAACAAACAAACAAACAGCCAGAGACTTAAACTAATAGGCAAACAGACAGACACTCACACAGACAGGCAAACAGACACTCAGACAGACAGACAAATACACAGATAGAAACTCATACACAGACACTCACATACAGACAGACACTGACACAGACAGGCAAACACACAGACACTAACTCAGACAGGCAAGCACACAAACACTCACACACAGACAGACAGGCAAACACACAGACACTCGCATAGACAGGCAAACACAAAGACAGGCAGACACTCACACAGACAGGCAAACACAAGGACAGACACACACAGACAGGCAAACACAGAAAGACACTCACAAAGACAGGCAAACACACATAGAACACTTACACAGACAGGCAAACACACAGAGAGACAGAAACTTGCACAGATAAACACACAGAAAGACACTAGCAAAGACAGACAAACACACAGACAGACACTCGCACAGACAGGAAAACACACAGAAAGACACTCACAAAGACAGGCAAACACACAGACACTCGCACAGACAGGCAAACCTCTTTGATGAAGTGTGGGAGTCTTCGGGGTGTTTCTAGGTTGCACGGCTCCTTCCTGGTTGTTCCAAACACACAGACAGAAACTCACCCACAGACAGGCAAACCCACAGACAGACACACACAGAGAAGCAAACAGACAGACATTCACACACAGACAGGCACTCACACAGACAAGCATAAACACAGACAGACACTTGCACAGACAGGCAAACACACAGACAGAAATTTGCACACAAAAAAACACACAGGCAAGCAAACACACACACAAATAGACACTCACACAGACAGACACTCACACAGACAGACAATCACTCATACAGATAGACGTTCACACAGACAGGCAAACCTACAGACAGACACTCACACAGACAGGCAAACAGACAGACATTCACAAAGACAAGCATAAACACAGACACCCATACAGACAGGCAGAAACACAGACAGACACTCACATAGAAAGGCAATTACACAGTCAGACACTCACACAGACAGGTAAACACACAGAAACTCTCACAGACAGGCAAACATACAGAAAGGCACTCTAACAGACAGGCAAAAACACAGACAGACACTCATACAGACAGGGAAGCACACAGACAGACAGACACACACACACACACACAGACTGACAGACACTCACACAGACACCTCCCCCCCTTAACACCAGGAATAGACACTGGAACTAAATAGACAGGGCACTTCTACATTCCAAATCCCAAACAATACAAGCGGCACAATTGCTAGTCCAGAGGCAGCAAAGAGCCCAACCACATGCGCAAACACTCCCACGAAGTATGCGCATGCAGAAGAGTGAGCGAGGCCTGCAAGGGGAACTTTTGGGGGCGGGGGGGAAGCATTCTTATCCTAGCGAACGAATGTCATTACAGTCAAAATGTAAAAAATCAAAAAAAAAAACAAGTAAAGGAAACATTATATCTATATAATATATCACCACAGTCCCCAGTTTCTACCCTCCCGCAGGCCTCTGCTCTGGTTTCAGCCCATTTTATATCTTTATCTGAAACTCGTTTATTGTCGATCTGTTAGGTATAGGCAACCAGTAGATCTTCAGATGTTTAGAAAACTACAACTCCCAGCATTCTCCTACAAGCACTCTATAGCCAAGGAGTTTTCAAAAAATTATAGATCTACTAGTTGCCTATCTGTGGTTTTGTAACTATGGTCTGCGAATATACATTTGAATAAACCACCCAGTGTCTAAAGTTGCATTATGGGAGACAGTGAAAGTTACAATGAGTAGGTACCATAACAGAGGATTATGGATAAGAAGCAGGTGGAGCTGGGGACATCAGCTTTATAATTCTGAATATTGCAATATCATCCCCATTTCCAACATCCAAGTCAGGTCTGTATTTTTACCATTAATTCAGTATTTGTATGACTTGTCCTTGTGCTATGATTTCTATCAGGATATATCTAGAAAATTATACTGTTATACTGCTTATGCTGAATATTCATTCACCCCAGAAAACAGAGAAAAATACTAAAATTTAAATACAGAGTAAGAAATGCATTTTTAATAATTAATACAAGTCATAGGGTGTAAAATAGATATAGCTTACAATCTCATATGGAAAAGGGGATGAATAGAAGACAGGTTTTTGTTACAGCTTTGGTTATTTTTAAGGGTGTGTACATCAAAAATGTAATGTTGTTTACTGATTTACTGAAGCACAGGAGGTAAATGTACTATCTCTTACCTCCGTTCTTCAGTAAATCTTCCAGGAGAGGAGGAGACACTTACCCGTTGACCCGCTCCAGCGCCGACTTCACTGACAGTCTCCGACGCGCACAGTGCAATGGACTGAGATGCGTCGGAGGGGTCGGGGATTTCGGTGCTGGAGCATGTCCACGGGTAAGTGTCTCCTCTCTCCTGTAAGATTTACTGAAGAACGGGAGGTAAGAGATAGTGCATTTACCTCCTTTTCTTCAGTAAATCAGTTAGAAACAAACTTACATTTTTGATGGACATACCCTTTAATACATAATACCCTTTAATACATAATAATGCCATTGCAACTTTCCAGCATTTCATAAATAATTTCGTCTGAGAACTTTTGGATCAATTCCTAGCAGTATTCTCTTAGAAGAACATAGAGTACAAGTGAAGAGGGTCCTTAGAACGAAAACAATACTCATGGTCTATATGCTAAACTGGAAAAATGTGACTTTGAAAAAAATCTGTTAAATTTTTTTAATCCAATATGCAGGTATTACTATGGATCCAAAAACAGTCTTGAATTGGGTTTATCTTATTCTTGTAACGCTTCATTGGATTTTCTACATTTTTACAGGTGTTTCATTAATACTTTTCTAAAATAGTTACTCCTTTAACACATTTAATCAGAACCATATCTCTTTTTAGTGGACAGCTGAAGATCAAAGGGCTTTTGACAATTAAAAACAAACTTTTACCCATGCTCCCATTCTTATTCACCTAGATTACACTTGTCTTTTTATCCCTGAAGTCTCTGAGAACACTATTGAAGTTGTCACATCCTTTATCTTGTAAGTTCTCTAATTCAAAAAGAACTATGACAACTGAGAACTGTTTTAATAATAAGTCACTTTGGAAGAGTGGTGGTACCTTCAAAAAGGCCAATCATGCTATTCTCATTTCTACCATCATAAGAATCTGACGTACTATTGTTCTGCTAAAAGATTAAGATTATGCCAGGTGGGCCTTATTTTTTTCTCTTGATTTCCATGTAACATTCCATTTATGTATACAAGCAGGAATACGCCGTCTGGCTTACCAATGGCTGCAATGGCATCCGGTGGGAGGACTCCTTCTGGGGAGTCCGGAACTCTATTACCAACATGCTCAATAACACAAATCAGTAGAAGGTCCTACTACTACAAGGAAAGCCACAAACAACATGTTGATATAAGTATAAAACTAGAGTCTTTATTAGTACCAATTAAAAACAAATCACATGGCAAACACCTGACGCGTTCATGTCAAGGCATGACACTTCATCAGAGGTATCTCCCATGTCATACCGTCTCCTTAAATACCCATGATCCTCCAAAGAAAAAAAGATCAGGTAAGCCATTGGCTAAACCATAATCACATGAACGCCTAATCAAACAGGTATGTTTATACTGATCACTAAGGAAACTTAGGCTGAAGCCACACTTGAGCATATCCAAGCACCACAGAAATGTGGATTGCATGCCCAGCAGCGCAATAGTGGAGCCCCCCTAGTGTGCAATTTTAAAAACACAATCGGATCACACTTAAAAGCGCATTGGTGTAGCCTAGCCCTCATAAAAACAAAACAGCGCAGAGCTGCAGGTGCAGCATATTGAAGTGTAATGCTTTAAAGGGTAATGCTGGGCAGGGTTGCCAGATCAGTGAAACATGTATGGACACCCATAGGGTGTACCTGATTGGGCCCGTCCCCCCCCCCCACGAGTTTGGGGGCCATGCCCCTGATCCCCTTCTCCCTCCGCAGACTGCAAGATCTGTGCTGCAATGTGCAGGTTTTTAAGTTATCGCGCGTATGAATGAAACATACGTGTGAATCAGCTATTTAAAACTGGACCGTTTTTTTAAACAGCTGATTGTGCGTATATTTCATTCATACGCGCGATTAACTGTTTAAAACCTGCACACCGCTGCACAGTTTAGGGGCTTGTGGCGGGCCCTACTACCGTCCGGGACCCCCCCACGGTCGCATGGGTGGCGGGGACGGTAGTTACGCCACTGGACACCCAATAAAAAAACATGGCTGAGTTGGAATTTCTATTGTTTAATTGCAATCAGTGCAGCCCTGCTAATTACATGTATTAGGTGTGTCCCTAGTAGGTTTACTCCCTACTAAACCAGATGATCTGGCAAATCAGGTTGGAAGTATTGTAAAGACAAAGGCAACCTTTTGGCAACCATTTCCAAAACTTAAATTAGCCTATTCAATATTGTCTAAGTTAAGCTTTGTGCTAGCTTTCAGTGCACAACTTAAACTGTATGGAATGGCGGCATACAGGGCCGATGCAGGAAAAAACAGACGTCTTACCTCACCAGGATCCCGCAATTCAGTAAGTGCAAGAATGACAGAGATTCACTTTGCACAGAGCTATTTTTGGTGTAGGTGGCACAAGGATTGTTAAACCCCCAAGGCATAATCTTACATTTATCAGCATTGAATCTCACAATATTTTTTGAATATTGGTATTACATCTGCTTTTTTCCATTAGAGGGACACATCCCCAGACAAAAGTGAATCTGAAAATATATGGAGCAGAAGTTTGGATAACACTAAGCTCTCTTAAGATCCGAGGATGTAAGTTGTAGTCCATCCCAACAAAAGAGCCTGTAGCTGACAGAAAAGTTAACCCAGTTCCCTAAAAACCCAAAGTCTATATCCTTACACACAGCCTCCAAGCCACGCATTATATCCCTAAGCTCCTGTTGCCACCCTAGCGTACCTTCCAAACCTTCAACGCATGTTCTGACCTATTGCCTGAATACTGACTCTTATTGCTTGTCTTGACCTCTGCATGTTTATTGCTTTTACACATTTGCAGTATGCTTTAATCTTGCTACCATGACTTAACTATGCTTCCTACCCTGTTTTAGCATCTGCCAACCAGATCATTTACTTCTATATCTCCCAAGTGGCGTCCTCATTTCAGATTCCTATTGGTCCAATACACTTTTTCCTGGGATAGAGTGGCGACCTTGTGTCTGTTTCTCCACACAGGCTGTGCACACAAAAATATGCCTAATATAAGCACTACGGTGTGTAGCAGATTAAATTTGCACAGATAATACACACTGAGCAAGCAGTTATAATGTAAGGAAACATTGCCTAATGACCCCATTTTTTAAAATCTATTTATGGTTGCAGCGGGAGTGCAGGTTAACACACCAACATCATGACTTCACAGATAAATGCTTACAGTAGATTTAACCTTAATTTTCTTTTTTACTCCTCTCAGCTTTATAGCGTCCCGGGGTGATACTTTTTCTTTACTAGGCTGAGAACAACATACAAGGATTACATGTTTTAAAAAGGTCAACAAGAATACCACAACTCCTCAGCCAAGATTCAAAAGTGACTTTGGGAAATGCAATACCTACTATAAGATTTTACACCAGGCCTGGGCTGTATTGTTATATCGTTAACACTGAACCTTTCAATTAATACAGTTTTTGCAACTTGTGTTAATGCTTAACTAGCTGGATCCATTATATTTTACTTGCAAAAATCCAAAATAGTAGATTTCCAACCAGGTCTTACTCCGCTTGGCTTTAAGATTTAGACATTTGCTGGTGTTAAAAAGTCACTGTAAAACACCTGCAAACACAATATTAAAGAGTATTCCACCCCCAAAACCATAATATAACCCCATACTGGCCCACTTAGTAGTTTAAAATAAACCTTACCTTACATCTCTGCTCCTTATGGTTCACCTGCTATACCTATTCAAAGTCCAGGAAACTGAAAACTCCAGATGTCTGTGAGCCATCTGTTCCATGCTGATTCCTCATCCTCATCAAGGTCTGGGCAATGCTCAGTCCCCTCAACACACACACATCCGGATCCATCCTCAGCCTCGTTCTCACCTATCTTCAATTCCAGATTTTATGTACTTGAAAAATCCAGTTGTGTCCATTTAAAATCAAATTCATTGCTCAAGTACATAATGTTACTATCCATACAGCCCACACTGCCCCCAACACACACACACTGCCCCCAACACACCCCACACTTACAAAGTTCACTTCCCATTGTTGAATATAAACAATGTGGCCCCATTTACCTGGGCACCATTTTAAAATGAGGGGTTTAAAGTTGTGCTTACTGCTAATGAACACGAGTTTAACCCCTCACTTGCGATGGCTGTGCGGTATCATTCAAGACACCCATGAGACTGCCCCAAGGTATTCATTAGAGCCATTGTACTAAAGGCTGCGTAAAGACACGCTGGGATTTCTATTTCTAAATACAGATCATTTACCCGAGAGATTGGGTTTGGGTAAATGAGGCCCTAGATGTTGTGTAACTGTAATAAAATACTCAGTCCAGTTCAATAATAGAAATACAACCCCAAATAAATACACCAATAATAATATTTATAAGACTGTACACATACCGGTACCCAGACAAATATCTTATTTAACATTTGAAAGATAACATCTGATTGGTTGTGGCAAAATTAGCACCATTTTAAACGATAAGAACTTTTATTGAATAACCCTGTTAGCGTTTGGTGTTGTGAAACTGTAACAGAATACCAATTCAGTAATACAAACACAAGTTAAATTAACTATCTCCAGGGCCTTTATGGTACACATACAATACTGACATTTCTCATGATATTTGTACGAATAGTAGGCAAAACATGCCAACTCCGATATACTTAAATCCAAAACAAAATGGATTTGAACTGTTAGATGTTGCTGATTGAGTGAATAATTCTGTTCTATTGTGACTTCTAGGTGGCAGCTCCCCTGGCAAATATACTGTATATGCATATTGGGAAAAAAAAAAGAACAAATTACATGCACACAGTAGTATAAGCCTCCAAACTTAACTTAAGGCAAAAAAACGATTGTTATCGTACAATTGATAGATCAAATGAAGACCAATATTTTCTCATTACAGTACCGGTATATAACTGCCCAGTGGCAAAACTTGTAACATTAAATTTGACAAGCTCATTGTGCTGGGCTATTCCGCATTCTGGTGTAAGATGCAGGGATGTAGCCATTTCATGTTTCCACCTTTAAACTTTAAATTTTATTTGCTACATCCTGTTCTTTCATACTTTTTCTCCTTCCATTAAGTCAGCATTTATGCAGAGCTCTACTCAGGCAGAAAAATAGTTTCGATGGACTGGAAACCACAGCATCAAGGTTTAGTCACAGCAACTCCACAGAACACCAACCATCAACCTGCTTTCCTGCAAAGGACTTGTATCGCTAGGCCCATCTTTCATAGTTTCCTTTCCCTTGACAGAAATCAGCAGGGTTAGAATAAACTGCATAAGATATCAGCTCCTAGGAAAAAACATGAAAAAGACCTTCTATCACTTAATGAAAATAGCTTCTTTTTGGACAGAACTTCATAGGCTGCAATCAAGCAGAGGCACCCCCTTCTTGACGTGCAATAGAGTCAAATCAAGTCGGCATCTATTAATAATATTTCCCGCTCCTTTCATTTCTCTGCATGTCCTACCACTGTCAGGCCCGTGATGGAGCAGAGCCTTTATCTCGTCCGGTCTGCTCTGTCAGGGTGAAAACAATTCTAACAAGAATCAGAAAAAGATCTTCCCAGTAGACTCAAAAGATAGAGCTTTTCTCATTTTCTCGACGGAAAAAAAAATTTAATCTAGCGGCTCTGCTTTTCAAGCGTCACATTCAAAGAGATGCAATTTGTCAGTTGCTGAGACCCTGGCTGACTCTCCGCACTGCGTGAATGTCAAAGGGGAACTCGAAGCCTTTGACATTTTTTGCTTTTTTGGGGCTATCTGCAAAAAAAAAAAAAAACAGCTTTGGTACTTTGCATTTCAACAATTTTCATACATTTTCTTATGAAATAAAATAGTGCCGTTGGGAAGGTAAAGGAAAAAATAATCTCAGTAATTGTGCATGTAAGTATGACCATTAGACTTAACCCTTTGTGCACTTAAAATTACTTTCACTGTTGGCTGGGAAGAGCTCAGGTAAAAGTATTCTCATGTATACACATATTTATATAGTGTAACTTCTAACCTTTTTTTACAATATTACCATAGCAAACTTTTGCATTTCTCATACTTGCTCACTTACCCCCTGTCCATTGGCTTTTTAAATTTGAGGGAGAGTGGCCTCCATCCCAGTGCTTTATATTAAAGGCATGGGAGCTCCAATTAAAGGGCTGTGTGTGCGGGTGCTATTACTACATGGAGGTGACCATGCTTCCTAACAAATACATATAATGGAAGACTGTGGAAGCACTCCTTAGGCTAAATTACAATTAAATCTTGCACAAATGCTACTGATTTGGTACAAATAGAAAAAAGGTTATCAATGCACATTCATGGGCCCCATACAATATCATATTATCTGCACCAGCATACGTCATAAGCAAAGGGGTTTTAGTATACATTACTGTGATCACATGAATAAAAAAGGCTTCCAACAACTCAAGGAACCCCGTCTGGAAAAAAGTTAAAAGTTAGGACCTTCTAGACTAAGGTTACCTTGACGTGGTTGGAAGGCTTTCATTCATGTGATCACAGTAAAGCTGAGTTCACTCAGTACAGATCAGTGAAAGATGACAGAACACCGACTGGCCCTTAACCCTGCCTGCAGATTCCTTATAAACCCTAGCTCGCTCCCCATCTCCAATCTAAACTTTTGACCCCTAACCCTCCAATCCCCAACCTGTATCTTTTCAAACTAAACCCATCCAATCAGTACCTTCTCCAGTCTCTACACATCCCTGCGATGGACTCCATTCCTATAGGTCACTACAGATCTGGATCTGCATGCAGACCTACCACACACACAACAGTAGGACAAATGCCATTTCGCTCAAGTATCGTTTAATGTTATGGGCGCTCAGTCAGACCCGGCTGGTCATCAATGATGCTCAAATTAATGGCAATTTCTCCCGATCGAGGGAACTTATATTAAGGCATGTCTACCTTTAAAACAAAAAAGTGGTAACCTATTAGTTATCTGCTAGCAACCCCAACTGCTATTTTTACCATTTATTACATTCACTTGTAATCAGATATTTAAAGGGTATCTTGGCCATTTAGTTTTATTGAAGAATGGGAGGTAAAGAAGTGGTGTCTTACCTCCTGTTCTTCAAAAAAAGATCAGGAGCCAGGAGCGAAGTAAGCTACTTACCCAAACGCTCTCTCCCCCGACACGTAGTCTAACAGCTTTGTCTTCTTTTCGCATTCACAAGCGCGATGCACATGCGCATAGAAGACAGAGTCTATCGGGACCTCCTTTACTCTCGTTCTTCAATAAAACTAAATGGATAAACTTCATTTTTTCAGTGGAGATACCCTTAAATGAGCTGTTCTGGAGTTGGAGTTGGGGGCTGGTAACTGTCAAGCGGGCAGTTTTTTATTTTAAGGGTGGAGATACCCTTTAAACAATAGTTTCCTCTTTTAAAAAGAACCGCTAATAAAAGGGCTTTAAAGTAATGCTCTTTAGTAAGATGGCCGAACTTTGGAAAGCTCAGTCCGTTTTCGACTGTACGAACTATTGGAAAGTTTGAAAACGGACCCAAGTCAATGGGAGTCAAATAGTTTGAAAAGTTCAAATGAAATACAATTAAAACATCAAGATAACTTAATGTAAATGGCTGTTGGACCTGGGAAATGGTCTGGGGAACATGTTCGAATATCCAGGACTTTCGAAAAATCATTTTACTCTCACTTTGAGCTCTCGCGTTCGAACATTCGATAATTATCCCATAAACGACTCGCAGATTTGATAATTCGTTATTTACTTGCTTTTTGGTATAATAGACATTTTACTAGCAGATTCGATAATTCGATATTTACTCGTGTATTGGTATATAGACATTTACTTGCGGATTCAATAACTCGATATTATTCGTGTATTGGTGTAAAAGCCCTTTTACTTGCGGATCTCGATAATTCGATATTTGCTCGCGTGTTGGTATAATAGACATTTTACTCCCGGATCGATAATTCGATATTTACTCAGTATAGGTATAATAGACATTTACTCCCGATTTGATAATTCAATATTTATTTGCGTATAGGTTTAATAGACATTTTACTCGTGTCTTAATTTTTTCGATATTTACTCGCGTATTGGTATAATAAACATTTTACTCTCGGATTCGATAATTCGATATTTATTTGCGTATTGGTATAATAGACATTTTACTCGCATATTCGTTTATTTATTCGATATTACTCGCATATTAGTATATAGACATTTAACTCGCATATTAGATTTTTCTGCATTCAATTATAAGCCCCTATTCCCATTGACTTTCTATATGCAATCCAGGCTCTAAAATCGAGCCTCAAAAGTGGATGGGTGTTATTCCACTACAGACACATGCCCAACATGGAATGGCAGCGTGTGGTATGGGAGTACCTTACCAGGAGGGGGTACGACGGGATGCCAATTGGCACCCCCAATAGGCATATGCACCACTTGCAGAGGAAACTGCTAACCAGTTTCAAATCCAGCTGACCACCTCATTGACTCACATTTATATATAACATTTTAACTGTGATTTTGAGTTGTATAAACACACACTTTTTGCACCACTCTAATTAGGCAAGCTCTGTCTAGGTATAACCACTGTATGAAGTTACTGCACTTTTCTTGTTACTTTTATAGCACTTCTGTTTGCGATAGTGCTTCGCAAACTGCCACAAATTATTGCAGGCCTTTAGTGCTTTTCTCCTAAAGGACTCAAAGTGCATATGTTAGCTAGTGTTAGTTATGGTTAGTAAATTATAATGTAACTGTTAGTTAATGTTAGCAGATGTTAGTTAAAGGACAAGTACACCGAAAAAAATATTACAATATTTACATATAATACAAAATTTTAAAGCTTTTTTTCCTAAACAACTCATAATGCATATTTTTATTGTTAGTTATTATGTTAGTATTAGTAAATGTAACTGTTAGTTAATGTTTGTAAATGTTAGTTAAAGGACAAGTACACAAGAAAAATATTTACATTATTATTTTTTATTTATTATTAATATTTTTATTATTATTATTTACTTTTTTTATATTACAGAAAGACAAACAAAAAAACAGGACACCTAGACCTCTAAAGGTCTAAAACAAACATTGGACAAAATACTTTGGGGGGGGGGTTTAGTCCTTAACTTTTTTTTGGGTCTCAAATGTGTGAATACAGGGGGTGGTTAACAAACAATTGCTAACAACAAGCACACAAAGAAGCTCAGAAAGCTCAAATAGCACAAAAAATTCTCTCCAACTGCTACACTGTCAGGTCTCCACTAAATACACTCCAACACACTCACAAAAATGGCGCTGGTGCACTGCCTTTTATACCCAGGGGGCTGGCAATACTCAAATTAGCTGCCATTGGTTATTTTGGACATGTGGTTATTTTTTTTTTTTATTTGATAATTTTCAAAACTGCGAGCATTGAACGTTCGAACATTCTATAATTATCGAAAGACCGGAAAAATAATAAAGTCGAGAAATCCGGGTCCGGGATAGTTCAAGAAGTCCGGGTCCCTTCGAACTCGGGTTTTAAGTTCTAGTCCTCCACTACTCTTTAGCTATGCTTTATGGTTTTAACATAAACTTTCGGTTGCAGATGCACATTTACAACCACATAAACAATGAGTAAGGGACAGTTTCTTTTAGAACTGGTGTTCCGTACCTGTTTGTGAGCATAGCTATGTGCGTATTCTGAGACGTCTCCAGTAGCCTCTATGTCTGTTTCTCTGTTTGGGCTGAAAGTTTGTTTGGATTCTGTGTGAGTGGAGATGGTTGGTAGCTCTGTGTGTTTGTGTGTGGTTTTAATGCTTAGTTTGAATTGGCCTGCTACTCCTTTTCCTTTCTCTCTTTTTCTATTGGCTCTTCTCTACTCTGTTCGCATTGGTTTATTCTTCTCTCTATATTCTTCTCCGACCTTCACCCACCCTGCCTGGACCACACATTTGCTTTGCTATGACTATTCTGTTTGCTGCCTGGGACGATTTTTTCTACGTTTTGACTCTGATTTGCCAGACCCCTTTGTACCTTCTCTGTTTGCACATAGGTTCTGAACTTGCCTAGTTTTGGCTATGCTCTTCCTGACACTAACACCTGGCTGGCCTGCCTGAATGTTACTTGGCTGCTTGTTGCTGTCAACCTTCATTCTTCATTTTCCTCCATTGTGATATCCACCAGACTTTCCAGGCTTTGCTGTGATATTTGGCATAATAAGAACCCTTGATCCAATATTTGGAAATTTTAGCATTTGCTGTCTAATTGAATACTATATAACAACAAATTCTATACATGCTTTCTTTCAGTGGCAGCAACAGACTTATGGGCCCTGATGCAAATTTGGGCATGGGCCCCCAAAACCCTAATCATTTACATAAAAAACATCAAAATTCATCATTAACACTTTTTTTAAAGGCACTCATTTTAAAACAGACAACATACTTACCTATAGACTTTTTTACTATTAATCAGATTCATACAGTATTTCTCAAAACTTAGATCCTCCTTAGAGAGTGGTAAATTGGTAAATCCTAGAGAGTTGGTAAAGTGCTTTGTATATAACCAGCGGTAAAACCAGTGCACAAAGACTGGTTAAATGCTTGGCATGCAGACACTGATAAACTGGTTGGAAACTGGCACTGCACACCAGCCATACACTGGTTAAATGGCGACAACGGTAAAAATGCTTTGTACATAGACCATGCTGGTAAAACTGTTGGCACACAGACTGGTAGTTTTGGAACTGTAGCACAAAATGGGGCCCCTTCTTGCCATAGGCTCTGGTGCAGTCACATTCCCTGCAACCCTGGTAACTACGCCCCAGCTTTTTTTGCAGCACATAAGTGTACAAAAAAAACTGATGCACAAGCACCACAATTGTGACATTAAACCATTTTCAATACCTGCTAAAATGCTAGTCCTTTATAAAAGGTTAGTGGACTTTAAGTTAGGTTTATAGATATTTTGCTCCTGGTATATTGAGCCCATGAGTGGAAACCTTTAAAATGAATGTCTAATCTAATTTATGTAGATAATTATAAATACCTTACAGTTTCTATAGAATGTGTGTCTGGTTCTCTTGCCCACAACAAGAATATCACACTCCTGCAAGTTGTGAGATTTTTTTTCTTATCAAGATATGTATATATGAAATGAGATTTACATACCTTATTACCTTATTACACACAAGTTTCTTTGTTAAAAAAAGGTTAAAAGTTAGAACCAGCAGTAAATCAAACTGTGAAGTGGTGTCTGGACTTAAAATAATTTGGCCAAGTTATTAACTAACTAATTGCTGTAATTTATCCAGAGAGAAGGGCAGGCTTTTAAGTCGCATACAATGGTAAAGTAAAATGTAAGCAAATTAACTGGATGTTCCCTAGGCTTCTAATTTTTGTATTTATCGAGATTTGTATCTGATGGCCCCCGCAGAAAGATTCAAAAAGTCATAGTAAGTCCATGACTGAAGATTAGACCCGCAGGTGTATTGAGCAATGTGCTGTGAGATTATGCTTCAAAAGCACATTTGCATGAATAATTTACCCCACTATATGCTGCTGTCTTTTCTTGAAAATGTGCCTGTTTGCAGGTTTGCTGCTATAACTTCTCTGCTCACACCAAGAACTAAAGGGTTACCAACTAACACAAAGGTGTGAATGGGCACTTTCAACACACTATGACCAAATACATTACAATAGGAGCTGCTGGGCCTTCTATAATCCCTTGTTCGAAAGCAGACACACACCTGCGTTCTCTGTTATTACGCGTTTACCAGAAGACATCTCTGTAGCTGCCAGCATGTTGCACATTCATCCCTTGAGCAGCATAGTGTCAGAATGTTTTGTATAATGGTAATTATGCCTTAAATAGATTTTGCACTTACACCCCTAATGCAAAAACCAATACACAAACTGGTGAACTTGTCTGCGTGAAAGGCAAATTTAGAAAGGTAATGATATTGTATGACCATTAAGATATCTTATCATAACTACTAGAGATGGCCGGTTCGCGGACCCGGATCCGCCGCGGATTTATCCCGTCCTCGAACGGCAGATTATTCCGGATTTCCGCCTTCCAAACTTCCGAACCGCGGATTTTTTTTTCCAAAATTTTCAAAATACGAGGATCTCCGTAATTTCGAAAATGGAGGTCCTCGTAATTACGAGAATTCTCGTTATTACGCAAAATTTTCGAAAAAAAACAACAAGAATTCTTGTAAATTCGCGGAATTTTTTGCATTTTGGGGATTATTTTGAAGACAGCAAGCCACATGTCCCAATTATCCAATGGCAGCTAACATGATTATTGCCAGCCCCCTGGGTATAAAAGGCTGCTTCACAGGCGCCATTTTGTCAGTGTGTTGGAGTGTGTGTTTAGTGGAGACCTGACAATGTAGGAGTTAGAGAGAGTTTTTTGTGCTTTTTGAGCTTTTTTTTGAGCTTTCTGTGTGTGGATTTCAGTATAGTGGTTTAGCACTTGTTGTTACCACCCCGTATTCACACATCTTGAGACCCAACAGTCCTTTAAGGACTAAACCTTGTTGCAACGGAGAGAGGACCCGTCTCTCCCCTGAGAATGTGGACCACCTTACATTCATCAAGATGAATGAGGCATGGATCACATCTCATTACAACACTCCTATTGCTGACGCTCATGCCCGTGACTGAAGGCCTTCTGCCCCTGGCCACCCATACTGCTCCTTCACCTCATTTTCCGCCTAGAGCTTAGCTGATGCCAGCTAGCTGGCAAAGTGCAAATGTTTCTTATTGGCAGGGCTATATATGGTCCTACCTTGCCTCTACTGCATTCAAGTTGTGAAATAACAAATGCTCTGCAACAACAGCTACTTTGTGGCTAATTTTCTAAGATTGGGTCGTTCCTACTTGGCCTGAGAGCAGTACTTTGTTCTTCCTTCTCTCTCCACGAGGCACCTTTGTGTTGTCACCTACTCTGACCATCTCATACAGCCGCAACAGCTACTCTGTGGCTAATGTTTTTAGCTCTGGGTCAATCCTGCCTGGCACTAGAGCAGTCTCCATATTACAAAGTGTGGGCCTGCTGTAACTCAATGGTGCGGTTCCTACAAGCCTTACCCGTTCACCCCCTCTTTGCCTTGCACGAAGCATACTCTGAGGGAGAGAAGCCATGGGGTGAGGGGTATGTCCAGTGGGGCCAAGCCTGCCTGGCTCTTCAAAAATGGTGGCAAACTGCAGGTGGCCTGCTGTAACTCAATGGTGTGGTTCCTACAAAGCCTTACCCGTTCACCCGCTTTCCCTTGCCACGAAGCATACTCTGAGGGAGAGAAGCCATGGGGTGAGGGGTTGTCCAGTGGGGCCAAGCCTGCCTGGCTTTCAACAATGGTGGCAAACTGCAGTGGGCCTGCTGTAACCTCAATGGTGCTGTGTTCTCCCCTTCACACCCGCTTTCCCTTGCACGAAGCATACTCTAAGGGAGAGAAGCCAATGGGGTGAGGGTATGTCCAGTGGGGCCAAGCCTGCCTGGCCCCACAACAAGTGGTGGCAAACCGCAGTGGACATTATGTAACCCAGTTACCCCCCCATCGCCTTCTTCCCTTGTTGTTGGCAAACTACTATATAGGGGAATGTGGCCAATGTGGTTTGTGTAATGGCACTAATGGTAAGGTATATACAATAAATATGTTTTGTCAGAAGTAAATTTAAAATATTTTATTACTTATTACAATACAGTAATATATATATAAAAATAAGTATTGGTAGTGGTAGCCGAAGCGGTTGCAGGAGCCGGCGCTGGAGCCCCTCCATAATCCTGCGCTTTCGGCGCCGCACATGATAGGTGCCAGGGGGGGAAATCATCGTACCCCCTGGGCCAGGAGGTACTGTGTGGCATACATCTGCCTTACAGAACATCACCATGTGCAGGCAGAAGGTTCCGGTCCTCGTTTTTAAGAAAATCCTCGTTTTTTACGGAAATCCCGTATTTTCAAATACCAGTTTTTTTAAATTCACGCTAGCGGACTGTAATTTTTAGGTATTTGTAGGCATTGATACGTGTTCTTAGTAAGGTCTGTACCCAGTCCCTGATGTGATTAAGTGCATGTTACCAAGGACTATTTAGACCACTTTTTAACGCGGATTTTGCCGAACTTATTCATTTTAATATATCGTTTAACGGGTCGCTCGCGGATTTTCGAATTACGGATTTTTTTGAAAATCCGCGGATCCTCGCGCGGACCGGATTTTTTGAAGTTTGGACATCTCTTAATAACTACATACTAATGCTTACTGTCTGCCTGCTTTATTTTATTTTCTTTACAGTAGAGCCCTACACAAACCCATAATCCAGTCTTGCACCTTTGCTCATTATTTGCAAGCAATGATGAGCACCCTTCCAATAGTGAAGGGATGTTGCTACAGAAATGTGGTTTAAAAGGAGTTGCGGTTTACCCATGCATGAATCTACCGTACACAAATCCATTCTAGCTTTTCTGCCTGAGCCAAAACTTTTGAAATGGAATTTCATTTTTTTAGACATGGCGCAAGAGCACCACCGCTGTTCTAAAGTGTGTGTGGCTTTAGCGGTGGGCGTGGTTTGGGCGATGGACGTGGCTAAAATGTTACGATTTTTAAAACTTTTATCATATTGTATTAAACAGTTCCTCCAGTACGTCAATTTAGCTATAATGTGAATGACTAGAAACAGATATTACATCCTTCTCAAATAGCTTGTGCTGACCACTACCAATATTGCTCCTTTCAGGTTATTGTTGCTCAAATCAAAATAACTTGTTTTAATAGCCTGGGCTGTACATGTTGGTTCAACTGTTACAATGCATTAGAATGCCCATACTTTCTGTAGTATAAAAGATTTTAGATAAAAGATTTGTAAGCTTGCACCACTTCGGTAGACTCTTTCAGCACAGCCCTAACTAACCCAACTAGTCTAACCTAGCCTAACAAAACTAACTAAAGCTAACCTAACCATATAAATAAGGATTTTACCAGGAAAGGTATTTATCGGAAAATTCTTTTTTTCTTAACTGTCAACTGTGGTAATGAATTGTTTGTTAGCGATGTGGTGCCGATGATAATAAAATTGCCTGATGTAAACGTAACTTGATAAATATGCCCCAAAGTTGGTAATGTTTTCAGTATAAAGTTATCTGTAGGCTTAAAAAGGACTGGCACCCTTTATCACACCCCTAAACACAAGGCCACACCCCAAACCACTCTTTTTTAATTTTGCTTTTTTGGGAAAAAAAACAGCCTATATTTATGCTGAAATTTATGGACTGCAAAAAAACAACTGAATTTTTTAAAACATTAACTGTGAATGTTATAGTGGTGTCTGATACTTTTTAGAAAAATTTAAAAACAATGGGTAGATTGACAGCCGCTATCCAACCACACAGGTCACCCCTAAGTAACTGCAAGCCTAATGGTAAAACTAACGGCCAGTCCAGATAATTGCAATTTTTATATCAAGTCCAGTTGATCGTAATTGAATACAAACAGATATAACCATGACCTGGAGTGAATTAAGAACCTTCACCAAGCATAAAATGTCTATTATACCTATACGGGAGTAATATCGATATATCGAATCCGCAAGTAAAATGTCTGTTATACCTATGCGCCAGTAAATATCGAATCTCGAATCCGCGCCGTAAAATGTCTATTGTCCTATACGCGAGTAAATATCGAATTCTCAAATCCGCGAGTCGTTCAAGGGGATAATTATCGAATGTTCAAACGCGAGAGCTCGTAAAGTAGCGTGGGTGAAAGTAAAATCGACGGTTTTCGAAAGTCCAGAATTTGAACATATTCCCCAGACCATTTCCCAGGTCCCACAGCCTTTACATTAAGTTACCATTGATAGTTTAATGTTATTTCATTCAAATTTTCAAATTATTTGACTCCCATTGACTTTAATGGGTTCCGTTTTCAAACTTTCCATATAGTTCAAAATTTCGAAAACAGACCGAACTTTCCAAAGTTCGGCCATCTCTAATATTGATTGAGCCACATCACAGTTTATTTATGCATACAGATTCTTCTACTAGTCATTCTGAATTTAGAATGTCAGTCAGACGTCTAGCGAAATATCTCATAAACTATATTTCAAGTCACAAAAAAAAGTTTAATTCCACAGGATTTTGCTGGCTCTATAAGTGCAGATGGTTGGGATAGTTTATGGATGGAGAGTGTTTGCAACGGTCAAGTTTCAGCATCAAAATATTGTATCTTCTTAATGAAATTTCCATTTTCACTGGTAGAATGAACCCCATGCATTTCTATTGTTCAGTCAGTGTTAAGAGTCTGTCAGGCTCATTTACCCAGAGCGTTATCCATCCATGTCATGTAATCGTGTTAATATTTTATTTCCACCAGTCATGGGTATATCGAAATATTCATACCCGGTATGGTAGTTGTAATATTCATCCACAAGGTCATGGTATATCTGTAGAGTATTCGATCCAGGGTACGTATATCTGTAATATTCATTAAGCCAGGTCATGTTATATCGTAAATTCATTCTCCAGGTCATGGTATATATGTAATATTCATCAGGTCATGGTATATCGTAATATTCATCATCCATGGTCTGGTATATTCTGGATATTCACTATCCAGCTCGTGGTTATCAGCTGGAATATCATCATCCAGTTCAGGATATGTATCTGTAATATCACGGGGGTCATGGTATTGTATATCCTCTATCCAGGTCATGGTAATCAAATATATCCATCCAGTAGGTATAATCGGTAGATATGCATCCACAGCGTCATGGTATATACTGAAGATTAATAGTAGGTCATGGTTATCTGTAATATTATCCATCCAGTTACATGGTAGATCCTGTAGATTTATCCATCAGGTATGACGAAACATTGCAGGCTAATCTGTAATATTCATCCATCCAGTTCATGGTATATCTGTAATTCATATCCAGGTCTGGTATCTGTTGAATATGGCATCATCAGGTATGTATCTGAATATATCTCCAAGTGGAATATCTGTAAGTATATTATCAGTTCATGTATGGTAATTCCTACGGTTAGTATATCTGTTATATTCATCCTCCAGGTCAGTATATGGAATTCATTAGTCTGTGAATATTTATATTAATCATCCAGGTGCATGGTATATCGTAATTATTCATCCAGGTCATGGAATGGTAAGCTAAAGTTATCCAAGGTTCATGGTAAGTTTGGTATATCATCATCACATGGTCTATGAATATATCAGTAGAATTGTAATATTCATGCATCAAGCATGTTATATCTGTATATTCATTCACACAGGGTATGGTAATCTGTTAATATTTCATCCAGGTAATGGTGATATGTAATATTTATCCACGGGTCATGCGTGTATTCTGTAATATGTCTATCCCTCCATGATGTATATCTGTAATATTCATCTAATCATTTCATGGTATACTGTAATATTCATCCAGGTCATGGATATTTGTATATTCATCTCATCCAGGTCATGGTATATCTGTAATATTCATAATCATCCAGGTATGATATACTGAATATTCAATCCATCCAGGTCATGGTAGTAATCTTCAAAAGTCATTTATTGTAATGCTCACCAGGTCAGTGTTTCGTAATTCATTCATCCAGGTCATGTATAATCTGTAATATTAAGTCATGCCGGAAGGTCTGTATATTGTAATATTCATCATCCAGGTCATAGATATCTGTAATATTCATCCAGGTCATGGGAATTTGATAATATTCACCATACCAGGTATGGATATCTGTATAGTTCATCCATCCAAGGTCGTCGTATCATAAGTCTGTAATTGTAATTCATTCATCCAGGTCATGTAACTGTTTAATTCATCAGGTCATGTATGTACTAATAGTATCCATGCGTCATGGATATTTGTAATATATAATCCCATTCCAGGTCATGATTGTTTATCACGGTCTGGGTATTGTATATTCATCTATCCAGGTCATGATACTTGATTGCCACAATCTTGTAATAATATTATCCATCAGGTCATGGTATATCTGTATATTTCCATCCAGGTCATGATGTTTTTAATACAGGTTATATTGTCATCTCCACAGCTATGTAGTTTAATCATCCAGGTTCCATGGATACTTAATCAATATTCATTCATCAGGTCATGGTATATCTGTAATAATTACATCCAGTCAGGTTTCAGAATTTTCATCATCGTATGTATATCTGATATCTCACCGAGGTCAGGGTATATCTGTAATATTAATCCAGCCAGGGGTCATGGTATTATCTGTTATTATTAATCCAGGTCATGGTAATCTGTAATTATCACCATCAAGGTCATGGTATTCTGAATATTCAGCTCCAGGTCTGGTATATTTGTAATATTATCTCCATGCTGCATGTATCTGACTATTATCAAGTCCATATGGTTTTCGGTAATAGTCATTAACTAATCCTGGTCAAATCTGGTAATAATCATCGTAATGTATCGGTTATCCATCACAGGGCATGGTATATTGTTAATATTTCACTAATCCAGGTTCATGTATTATCTGATATTTCATCCAGGTCATGGTAATTTGTATATTAGCCATCCAGGTCTGGATTATTCTGTAATATCATTATCCCAGGTTCATGGTATATCTGTAATTAATATCAAGAGGTATGCGAAAGTATCCATCCTGGTCATGGTATATCTGTAATAATTTATCAGTCATGGTATATCGTTTGTAATGATTCTCAACCAGGCATGGTATATATGTAATATTCATTCATCCAGGTCATGGTTAATCTGTAATAGTTATCCATCCAGGTATGGCTATTTGTAATATTCATCTATCCTGGTCATGAATTGCTATCGATGATCTGTATTAAGTATTGGCTGTATCACCTTCAGGTACTGGTATATCTGTAAATTATCCATGCAGGTATGATTTGCTAATCTGTAGTATTTATCCAGTACTGTATATTAATTCACCCCAGTCATGGTATTATCGTAATATGCATCCATCATAGGTCATGGTGAATCTGTAATATTTTCATCCAGGTCATGGTTATATCTTGTAATATTATCTCCATCCAGGTCATGGTATATCTGTAATATTGTCAGATATCAAATTTTGCCATCGGTATAGGATATCGGTAATATATTATCATCCAGGGTAATGGATCATATCTAATATCATTCATCCAGGTCAATGGTTATATTGTAATATCAGACCAGCACGTCATGATATATTCGTAATATTCATAGGTCATGCGTTTATATTTGTAATATTCATTATCCAGGTCAGCGGTATCTGAATATGTAATCACCAGGTCAGGTATATCTGTAAATTCATCTCATCCAGGTAGATCTGAGTTCAAGTATATTGTAATATTTATGCCATGCCAGGTCATGGTATACTGCTGTATTATTAATCCAGGTCATTCAGGTATATCTGTATATATTTTCATCCGGTCATGGTAATCTGTAGTATTATCTCATACAGGTCATCGTTACTCTGTAATAGTTCATTATCCATGGGTCATTGTTATTCTGTAGTATTTCTATCATCCAGTCATGAATATCTGTTATTCATCAATCCAATTGGTCAATGGTATATTCTGTATAATTACTTCTATTTATTCATCATCCACGGTCCATGGTATATCTGATAATATATCCATCCAGGTCATGGTATATCTGTAATATTCATACAGGTCATGGTAATTTTTAATATTCTACTATCGGTCATTGGTAATCTGTAATATTCATCCATCATGAGCATGGTCTATCTTTTAAATCATCACCCTATCATGGTTATCTCTTGTAAATTCATCATCCATTCATTTTTATTATCTTAATTATATTTGCCTGGTGGAGGACTGTGAGGAATGGAATGGCATAGGGGTTAAAAGTGGGTGCTGATGATAGTAGTATTTCATTCATCCCGGGATTGGTGGTCATTGTTGTGATAATCTGTGTCGTAGCGATTATTTTTAACATCATGCGCTCAAGCGGAGCTATCATTATTGAGAAGCGTTGCGTATAGCTCTCGATCCCTTGTTTCCGGTGTTATCTTGTGTAGGATACATCGTTACAGAGTGGCAGTTCAGTTCGCAAGGGAGGACATCTCTAATAACTACATACTAATGCTACTGTCTGCCTGCTTTTATTTTATTTTTCTTTACAGTAGAGCCCTACACAGACCCATAATCCAGTCTTGCACCTTTTGCTCATTATTTTGCAGCAATGATGAGCATCCCTTCCCAATAGTGAAGGGATGTTGCTACAGAATGGTGGTTAAAAGGAGTTGCGGGTTTACCCATGCATGAATCTACCGTACACAAATCCATTCTAGCTTTTTCTGCCTGAGCCAAACTTTTGAATGGAATTCATTTTTTAGACATGGCGCGAAGAGCACCACCGCTGTTCTAAAGTGTGTGTGGCTTTAGCGGTGGGCGTGGTTTGGGCGATGGACGTGGCTAAAATGTTACGATTTTTAAACTTTTATCATATATGTATTTAAACAGTTCCTCAGACAGTCAATTAGCTATAATGTGAATGACTAGAAACAGATATTACATCCCTTTCTCAAATAGCTTGTGCTGCCACTACCATATTGCTCCTTTCAGGTTATTGTTGCTCAAATCAAAATAACTTGTTTTATAGCCTGGGCTGTACATGTTGGTTCAACTGTTACAATGCATTAGAAATGCCATACTTTCTGTAGTATAAAAGATTTTAGATAAAAGATTTGTAAGCTTGCCACCACTTCAAGGTAGACTCTTTCAGCACAGCCCTAACTAACCCAACTAGTCTAACCTAGCCTAACAAACTAACTAAAGCTAACCTAACCATATAAAAGGATTTTACCAGGAAAAGGATTTTATCTGGAAAATTCTTTTTTTTCTTAACTGTCAACTGTGGTAATGAAGATTGTTTTGTAGCGATGTGTGCCGATATAAAATTGCTGATGTAAACGTAACTTGATAAATATGCCCCAAAGTGTGTAATGTTTTTCAGTATAAAGTTTATCTGTAGGCTTAAAAGGACTGGCACCCTTTATCACACCCCTAAACACAGGCCACACCCCAAACCACTCTTTTTTTAATTTTGCTTTTTTGGGAAAAAAACAGCCTATATTTATGCTGAAATTTATGGACTGCAAAAACAAACTGAACTGTTTAAAACATTACTGTGAATTTATAGTGGTGTCTGATACTTTTTAGAAAAATTTAAAAACAATTGGGTAGATTGACAGCCGCTATCCAACCACAGGCACCCCTAAGTAACTGCAATGCCTAATGGTAAAACTGGCCAGTCCAGATAATTGCAATTTTTAAAGGCTTATCTGAGATGTTAAATTTCATTCAGCTTGGGATCTAAAGAGTTGTGGGAGTCAAACATTAAGTGCTAGTCTTTGTGGGTTGGTTTTCTCTCTACTCTCTACTACCAGCTTACCATTCTCATCATGCCTGGCTTCTACCAAGCAGTCCAAGAAGTGCGTTGTTTTGTATGTCTTCCCATGTAAATCTGATGTTTTGGTCCATATTGTTGATGTGTTTATGAAGGACTCTACACTGGTGAAGCCCATCTGAGTATATATGAACTACCTAAGACATAAAAAGAAGGGGAACCCAAGTTCGCCCCAAACTAATCGAGTTCGAACGGTCTCGGATTTCTCAAACTATCCTGGACCCGGGTTTTCGATATTTTCCGGACTTTCAATAATTATCGAATGTTCGAGCCATGCGAATATGTGGGTAAAATGCCTATTATACCAATACACGAGTAAATATCGAATTCTCGAATCCGCGAATAAAATGTTTATTATACCTATACACGAGTAAATATCGAATTCGCAAATAAAATGTTTATTACACCTATACACGAGTAAATATCGAATCCATGAGTAAAATGTCTATTGTACCTATACGCGAGAAAATATTGAATTCTCGAATCCTTGAGTAAAATGTCTATTGTACCTATACGCGAATCTGCAAGTAAAATGTCTATTATACCTATACGCGAGTAAATATCGAATATCGAATCCGCAAGTAAAATGTCTGTTATACCTATGCGCCAGTAAATATCGAATATCGAATCCGCGAGTAAAATGTCTATTGTACCTATACGCGAGTAAATATCGAATTCTCAAATCCGCGAGTCGTTAAGGGGATAATTATCGAATGTTCAAACGCGAGAGCTCGAAAGTAGTGCGGGTGAAAGTAAAATCGAGTTTTTGAAAATCCTAGATATTTGAACATATTCCCCAGACCATTTCCCAGGTCCCACAGCCATTTACATTAAGTTACCATTGATATTTTAATGTTATTTCATTCAAATTTTTCAAATTATTTGACTCCCATTGACTTTAATGGGTCCGTTTTCAAACTTTCCATATAGTTCAAAATTTCGAAAACAGACCGAACTTTCCAAAGTTCGGCCATCTCTAATATTGATTGAGCCACATCACAGTTTATTTATTGCATACAGATTCTTCTACTAGTCATTCTGAATTTAGAATGTCAGTCAGACGTCTAGCGAAATATCTCCTAGAACTATATTTCAAGTCACAAAAAAGTTTAATTCACACAGGATATTTGCTGGCTCTATAAGTGCAGATGGTTGGGATAGTTTATGGATGGGAGAGTGTTTGCAACGGTCAAGTTTCAGCATCAAAATATTGTATCTTCTATACGAAATTTCCATTTTCACTGGTAGAATGAACCCCATGCATTTCTATTGTTCAGTCATGTGTTAAGAGTCTTTCAGGCTCATTTACCCAGAGCCGCTACCACTCTGGGTAAAAGTCCTGTTTGCGATTTAATATTGCGTTTGCAAATGTGAGTAAATCCCAGTAGGGATTTAGCCACTGTTGGCGTTAAAATCCTGCGCTAAAACCAGCGCAAACGCGATATTAAATCGCAAGTGTTGGATGCGTGGGTGATTTTTCCGTAGCCCGCGCATCCAACGCTAATATTGAGCTAAAGTCTCGCTAACCGGTAGCGAACCAGTTAGCGTGTCTTAAACTCCATATATTTGCCCAGCGAGTCTGGGTAAATGAGGCCCTATTTGTTTAAAAAATAGCTCTGGTTTTGCAGAAAAATCAGGAATCATAGGATGCAAGTAACAGCCAGCATCGCTCATTAAAATGGGTTTTGCATTTTTGCACGTCATTTCGTCTCTTGGACTATGTATGTGCAGGCATAAAATGCACATCTTTGCGAGCTTTGTGAAGGTTATGGATTGACAGACAAATAAGACAGGGTGCATCTTTAAAGGGCAAGCTGTTTCCCATTGAAGGAATGCACAAAGACAGGTATAGTATAAATAGCAGCATATGGGGAGCAATACAAGGTAGACCTCCTGCATGCTGAATCTAAGGAAAGGATTGGAGAAAGACATTGCTATGCATTAGGTGCACTTATGTTTTATTTAAACTAAGATGTTAACCCTTTGGAAAAAAATAAACTACAACTTTCAATAATATTTTTAGTGATGTTTAAATCAAACCAAAAGTTCAGATCTTTTTTTTTGGATTTGTGCTGCCCTTCAGTGCAATCTACTCTGTGATTTGCTGGCAGCATAGGTTCTGTGTTGGGCAGTCCTTCGATTCACCACCAGATGGCAGCACATATGTTAGCTCGCACCCCCATTAACATCTACATGATTGAAAAGGGGTAAAAGAAGGGGTAAGGGGTGGTTTGTAAAAGTTGTTAAGTAGCCAATGTTTTTTTCGGGTCCTGAAGTGTATACCAAGTCTATACCATGTATATCAAATTGTCCTAGCCGTTAGGACATTTTTCTGGAACATACATACATACACACATTGACTATCTATAGATAGATAGATAGATAGATAGATAGATAGATAGATAGATATAGATGTTCATACACGGTTGAATGGAATTGGATTTGTTGAAGTCCTGTGTGTGAGACCTGTAAAGATTCCATATAAGATAGGTGCACTCAAGGGATTGAAACTGATTTCAAAATAAATCAAAACTGATTTATTTTGTGCTACATGGGCGATAGTGCCAACAGGTTTTTCGGTCCCAGACTAAGGACCTTTATCAAGTTTTCATGCATTTATTAAATTAACTGTGTCTTCATTTTATCATAATACATAATTTTAGAGTACAAAATAATAAAAATCTAAGTTGTATTGGGGAAAATATTTCCACTATATATGGCATTATACACCCCCCCATATATATACCCCATATATATATATATATATATATATATATATGTATATACTGTATAACATTTAAAAATCTTTTCAACTTAGAATTATATTAATCGTTGTGCAAGGCATTTAGCATTTACTATTTTTTCTTCCAAACCTCAAAATCTAGTATTGAAGCCTTGGAAAGAGCAGGTTTATGCAGAGTGTAAATTATTTTAGAAACACTGTCAGGTATGCTGCATTCCAAGGTTTGCTTGCAAATTTTAATCAGGGAAACATGGGAGCGATATACAGCCTAGATTAAACTATATTCTTTTACCTTGTACAAGCCTAGGTTGACTTACAGTACTCAAAGCTAACTGGCAGAACTTGCATCTCACATGACAGAGGGAGACTGAGCACAGACTAAAGTCACCACATAAAGAAACATTTATGAAAGAAAAAAAAAAAAAAACAGAAGAAAAAAGGTAAATCAAGCATAAAGATCCTCCCAGCAGACCTGTGAGTTGGAAGTCTTTCTCATTTTCTCCATGGCAAAATTTAATCTAGCGGCTTGGCTTTTCAAGCGTCATATTCAAAGAGATGCAAATCTGTCAGAGCTGAGACCCCATCTGACACCTAACACTACGAGAATGTCATAGGCTTAAAGGTTGAGGTTCCTTTATGTCCTTCCATCTAAACCAAATTAAAATAAAAATGAAGAAATGCACCTATACCTGTTTGTTTCAAGATAGTCTTCTATTTTGTTGAACTATAGAAACAATCTTTCATATAAAGAGAAAGTGCATGACAAAATCTAATACATGTAAAGCGAGGCACTGGAAACAACTAATGCAAATGATACATCACACATTTGTGTAACCCTTTATTCAATGTTTGTTGAATAAAGGGTTAAAAAATCAAATAAAACATGAACAGGGAGATTCAATAAAAGTTTTTATCATTAAAAATGCCCCAACTATTCAGATATTATTTAACATTTGAAAGTTAGCATCTGATTGGTTGGGGCCAAATTAGCATCATGTGTGTGTGTGTGTGTGTGTATACACATTGGATATAAAATCTTGACACAGACATATTTTAAACTGTTACACAAACAGTCACCAGCATCCAGGGGAACCAAATAGGATAAATCTGCAGGTCTGAGAATAGACCCAGGCAATCCTAGCACGATGTGTGGTTCAAACTAAACAGCACCAATGGGCAACATGAGACAGAATCCAGATCAACATGCAATGGTCATACTTCTTAGTATTCACCACAGCAAGTTCAACATATTACGCTGTGTATGTTAGGACTTGGGAGCACAGGATACTGATTAGCTTTATAGGTTAAGGTGAGGTGGGATTAAAGGAGCAAAAAGTTCCCAACAGAGTATAAAATAAAATAGAGTCTTCTTAGAAGGTATCTCACTGCATCATGTTATTATAGCACTGCCCTAATAATCTAACATATAAACACACATTTCTCACTCCCAGCTTCCCTAAAGAAATGGGCGGGGACGTGCAAAGTAATTCATAGCCTGTGACTAAGGCATGTGTCCAGATGCAATACAGCCTATTAGTATAGAGCAGGGGTGTTTAACTTGGGACCTTTCACATGTTTAAAAACTACAACTCCTAACATTCTGTTTGCAGTAAGTTTCTACTTAATGTCATGTAGCTAATGCATGTGTCTTGATGTAATACAGCCTAATGGTATAGAGAAGGGGTGTTAAACATTTGACCTTTCACATGTTTGAAAAGTACAACTCCCAGCATTCTCTGTTAGCAGTAAATTTCTCCTTTAGAGAGAAACTAGGTATAACAGACATTTTACTCGTGGATTCGATGGTCGTGTATTGGTATATAAACATTTTACTTGCGGATTCGATGCTCACGTCTAGGTATAATGGACATTTTACTCACGGATTCAATATTTACTCGCGAATAGGTATAATAGACATTTTACTCACAGATTTGATGCTCATGTATAGGTATAATAGACATTTTAATCACATATTCGCTTTCCTCGAAAGTCCTATCAAAAGTCCAGAAAATATGGAAAATCCGGGTCCAGGATAGTTCGAGAAATTCGAGAATTTTCGACTTCGAATAGTTTGGCTCGAACTCAGGTTCGAATTCTAGTCCATCTCTAGATTGTCTAAGACCGTCACATGCTTTACAAACAGCACATCACTGGACATTACCACTTCCTTTTAGTATCCACATTGAGACCCCCTTAGCAGTCACAGGGGTGTGGTTCAACCTCCCATTTTGACTATCCCATATTAAATAGGAATCTCAGCTCTGTTAGTAAGTTTATATATTTTGTATAAATTGTAGATTTTGTCTTGACTATAAAAGTCAGTGCTCTACTTTATATACATTTATTGATGGTCATTTGAATGGTAATAATATCATTAATTTTAAAGTGACATATGTGCAGAACAAAGTGCTAAAGTTAGTGATAAAATTTGATATAAATTAGTGATTTGTATTCTGATTATAATATGTATAAACTATTATTTTGTTAAAAAAAAATTACAAAAAAAAAGTTACTATAAAATTATACTATAAAGGACCATATTCAAACTTTATAGATAGTACCTTAGTCCCGGGAGCCTCTAGCGCTGATCCTCCATTCAACTCTGGCGCTCATAACGCCCAGCAGTAACACTGTCTCCTCCTCTGTGTATGTAAAGTGCAGACCACAGGGGAAGTGGCAATGTAGGCCACGAAACATGGAGGGTGGGACTCTGTGTTTTCTTGTTTGTCGGTCTGTATGAAATCCTGTTCCGATGCTTTTAACTGAATGAATAAAAGTCAAGTTTTAATATATGTTTAACTCCTGCTGCCTGCCCGGCTTCTTGTTCTGTGGTCTATAAAGGACCATATTGTTATACTATCTGGGACCTTATTGCTTACTTTAACTGAGCATTATATCTCCAGAAGCAATATTAAATGACAATAATTTATATTATAAAAGATGATAATAATAATTATTATCTGTCTAGATAATAGGAGATATGAACAACTCAATATATCTATTATATTAAGTAGATATCTTGTATGTATGTATGTATGTATGTATGTATGTGTGTGCGCTCACCTCACAGCCACACCCCTGACTGCATCCACATAACAGTGATGCCCTCTGAAATGTACGATGCCCGTGTAGTCCAGTTTGACCAATAAAAAGCCTGCACGTCACTTGAAGTGTGTGATTCCCCAATTCTGCAACTCAGATGAAGGGCCTGGGCTCCATGTGCTGCCCGACTTAAACAACACAGAGTCCATCCACTTCAGTGACACAACAACAGTGTTATGAACGGCTACACAACTCAGAGAGCTGCACACACAGAGCAACAACTTCTATAACAGAGGGAACCAGACATTTCCCTTAAGGTCTGTAACACATTAAAATTTGCTCCTGGATGGTTTCAAATATAAACCCTGGAAAGACTATGTTACTAATGGTGATATGACTCACATTTATTAAAGATATACAACCCTGGAAAGACTATGTTACTAATGGTGGATAGACTCACATTATATACAATATAAACCTGGAAAGATATGTTTACTAATGGTGATATGACTCACTTTATATACAATTAAACCCTGGAAAGACTATGTTAATTGTGATATGACTCACATTTATATACAATATAAACCCTGGAAGACTATGTTACTATTGGTGATATGACTCACATTTATACAAATATAAACCCTGGAAAGCTATGTTACTATTGGTGATATGAATACATTTATATACAATATCAAACCCTGGAAAGACTATGTTACTATTGTGATATGAATCACATTTATATACAAATATAAACCCTGGAAAGACTATGTTACTATTGGTGATAGGAATCACATTATATACAAATATAAACCCTGGAAAAGCTAGTGTTACTATTGTGATATGAATCACATATATACAAAATAAACCCTGGAAAGGACTATGTTACTATTGGTGATATGAATCAAATTTATATTACAAATATAAACCCTGGAAAGACTATGTTACTAATTGTGATATGACTCACATTTATATACAAATATAAACCCTGGAAGAACTATGTTTTATTGGTGATATGAATCACATTTATATACAAAATTAAACCCTGGAAAGAAGATGTGACTAATGGTGATATGACTCACATTTTATATACAGATATCACTGGAAAGACTAGTTAAATGGTGATATGACTCACATTTATATAAGAATAAACCCTGGAAAGATTCTGTACTATTGGTGATTGAATCACATTTATATACAAATATAACCCTGAAAGACTATGTTACTATTGTTGATATGACTCACATTTATATACAAATATAAACCCTGGGAAGACTATGTTACTAATGGTGATATGACTCACATTTATATACAGATATAAACCCTGGAAAGATTATGTTACTATTGGTGATATGATCACATTTATATACAAATATCAACCCTTCGGGAAATGACTATGTTACTATTGTTGATATACTCAACATTTAGTATCCAGATATAAACCCTGGAAAGACTATGTTACTATTGGTGATATGACTCACATTTATATACGAAATATAAACCCTGGGAAAGACTATGTTTACTATTGGTGATATGAATGACATTTATATACGATATAAACCCTGGAAAGACTATGTTACTATTGTTGATATGACTCACATTTATATACAAATATAAACCCTGGAAAGACTATGTTACTATTGTTTATGATGAATCACATTTATATACAAATATAAACCCTGGAAAGACTATGTACATTGTTGGGAATCACATTTATTACAAATATAAACCCTTGAAAGAACTATGTTACTATTGGTGATATGAATCACATTTATATACAAATATAACCCCTGGAAAGACTATGTTACTAATGGTGATATGAATCACATTTTATAACAAATATAACCCTGGAAGCATGTTCTATTGGTGATATGATAGCACATTTATATACAAATATAACGCCTGGAAAGACTATGTGACTATGGTTGATGACTCACATTTATATACAGATATAACCCTGGAAAGACTATGTTCTATGGTGATATGACTCACATTTGTATCAGATATAAACCCTGAAAGATTATTACATTGGTGATATGAATCACATGTAATACAATATAAACCCTGAAAAGACTATGTTACTATGTGTTGATATGACTCACATTTAATACAGATATAAACCCTGGAAAGACTATGTTTTACCTATACGGTGATATGTACTCACATTTATAATTTAAAAATATAAACCTTGAAACCGGACTATGTCCTACGGGTGATATGATGACATCTTTATATCAGACTATAAACCCTGGAAAGGGACTATGTTACTATTGTGTGATATGACTCACATTGTAATATACAAATATAAAACCCCTGCGAAGGGACTCTGTTGACGATGTGATATGAATCACATTTATATACAAATATAAAGCCTGGAAAGACTATGTTACTATTGGTGATATTAATCACATTTATATACAAAGTATAAACCCGGAAAGACTATGTTACTTGGTGATATGAATCACATTTATAATACAAATTAAACCCGGAAAGACTATGTTACTATGTGTGATAATAACACATTATATACCAATATAACCCTAGAAAGACTATGTTACGAGTGGTGTATGAATCACATTTATATACAAATATAAACCTTGAGACTAGGTTACTATTGGTGATATGATACATTATCATATACAAGTAATATCACCTGGAAGATTATGTACCTATCGTTGATATGAATGACATTTTATACAGATATAAACCCTGGAAAGACTTTGTTAACTATTGTGATATGAACTACATTTATATACAAATATAAACCCTGGAAAGACTATTGTTACTATTGTTATATGACTCACATTTATTCTACAGATATAACCCTGGAAGACTATGTTACTATTGTTGATATGACTCACTTATCTAAATATAAAACCCTGAAAAGAAAGACTATGTTAACTATCGTTGTAGACATACATTTATATAAGATATACCTGAAAGATTATGTTACTATCGGTGATATGACTCACATTTATATACAGATATAAACCCTGGAAAGACTTGTTACTATGGTGATATGACATCGACATTTATATACAGATATAAACCCTGGAAAGATCTATGTTAATTGGTGATATGAATCAATTATATACAAATATAAACCCTGGAAAGACTATGTTACTATTGGTTATATGAATACTTTATATACAGATATAAACCCTGAGAAAGACTATGTTACTATTGGTGATATGACTCACATTATATACAAATATAAACCCTGGAAAGACTATGTTTACTATTGGTGATATGAATCAATTTATATAACAAATATAAACCCTGAAAAGACTATGTTACTATTGGTGATATGAATCACATTTATATAAATATAAACCCTGGAAAGACCATGTTACTATTGGTGATATGAAGCACATTTGTCGGTTATTGTCATGCTAAGAAATTTAAAGCAGAGCCTCTGGAATGTGACACCACGCCCCCAGATATTGCTGCCACAGAAACTCCCCCAAAACATCATGGTCACGTTCACACCCCCAACCCCAAACATGCATCTATGCCCCCAAATTTGTGAGCAGGCCACTAGATATTGTGGTTACACACACCCCACAAAAATTACTGTCTTTCCCCCATACATCATAGCCATGCCCTCAAACATCACAGATGTTTGACATCCACGCCCCAAAACATCATACCCATGCCCATAAATGGCATAACCATGTCCCCAAATATTGCAACCACCAAATGTCACATCCAAGCCTCCTGGACACCTCAACATCACAGACATGACCCAGACCTTCTAAAGTGCCTTTGTGTCAGTGGCAGAAGGATAGGCATTTCTAATAATACTTAAGTAATAGATACAACATTTTAGACAAATTACTCAGTGTATGTTAGACAAACAAAACATACTAGAAGTCCAATGTTCATTAAGCAATAATGCATCCCGATAATTGAATTTCTTGTTTTTCCCATTATTAATGTTTACCACAGTGAAAGACATGACATACTGTATATAGTTCATCGCAATATGCAAAAATACAGCTTCTTGTACTCTGTTATTAGGTACATTAGATTTCTTTCTGTGTCTCTACACCTGGTGTCCCTTAAGGTGGCCATACATATATCCAATTTTACTTATCTAACCGAGCCCTCCCATGACATTAGACTGATCCTGACGGAACCGCCCCTTTCCCGTTCTTCTATGCGACCAACATGCAATCTCAAAATGAATGGGATTTGCGATTGCATGTTGGTTGCATAGAAGAATGGGAATGGTGGTTCCGGCAGGATTGGTGTAATGGCGCTTGAGGGCGACATTACAATCAGATAAGTAAAATCAGATATATGTATGGTCACCTTTAGATGCCAAATATAGTTAACTCTGTAAAATTATGGATCATGTAATCAATGCTTTGTTCCCCAAAGTTTTTTTATTCATAGTCTTGAACTTTTTGCATGTTTCACCTACTACTTTATTCCAGAGATTCCTCAGCTGGTGTGGAATGTCAATATGTTACGTACTGTTAATAGCAATAGCAAGTTGGAGTCTATTCAGCATGCTATCTGGGTGACTATGGGTGTTGTGCATTGTTGCCGAAGTTGCATATTAGAATGAAAATAGAAATAAGACCCTTTAGGTTTAACTCTTTTAAAAACCTCCACAAATTTGACTCAGAACATAGCAAATAAAAATCTCCAGGAGGGTAGTTGACAATTCAACCTCACAGGTAGAAAGAAAATTACTTTTTTTCCTCCAAACATGCAACTGGAGAACAAAATGGATCCACTGGTAAATGACTGTTTAATATTTCTAACTACATATGTTTGGCTCAAATGTCAATAAACTCGGTTTGCAGTTGCACATTATTCAGTACTTTGTGTGCTAAATATAATGAACAATAATCAATAAACAGTGGTAAAACACCATTAAAGGACAATTATAGTGAAAAAACACTTTGTGCATATGGTACTTACAGTGTGGGTGAAGGAGTATGTGACAGTACTGAATGGGAGCTTTGGATTGTGTGGGTGTGTGCCTTTGAGTGACAGATGAGGTGTAGCAGCTCCTACAAATCACAGCATATTCAAAGGCTTATATCTCGGGTCTATGAAGAATTTAAAGAAACTAAAAGTACCCTGGTGGTTGGGATGACTTATAGGATACATTAGAAGAAATTTAAAAAAAACCAATTTTCTCACTATAATTGCCCTTTAACAACAAGTATTTAATCTGCTGTTAATTACATTAGATATTTATGAAAACTCTTATATTCCGGTAGGAATATGTATGTCCCGTGGGGCCCATCCTAGCCCTGGCTCTTCAACATTGTGGCAAACGGCAGTGGGCCTGCTGTAACTCAATGGTGCTGTTCTACCCTTCACCCCGCTTTCCCTTGCACGAAGCAACTCTGAGGGAGAGAATCCAATGGGTGATGGGTCTGTCAGTGGGAAGCCAAGCCTCCTGGCCCCACAACAATGGTGCAAACCGCATTGGCATTATTGTAACCCTGTACGCCCCCCTCGCCTTCTTTTCCCTTGTTTGTGCAAACTACTAGATTAGGGGAAGTGGCCAATGTGGTTTGTGTAATGGCACTAATGGTAGGTATATCAATAAATATGTTTTTGTCAGAAGTAAATTAAAATATTTTATTACTTATTACAATACATATATAATAAAAAGTAAGTATTGGTAGTGGTAGCCGAAGCGTGCAGGAGCCGGCGCTGGGCCCCTCCATAATCCTGCGCTTTTCGGCGCCGCACATGATAGGTGCCAGGGGGGAAATCATCGTACCCCCCTGGCCCCGGGAGGTACTGTGGTGGCATACATCTGCCTTACAGAACTCCCCTTGTGCAGGCAGAAGGTTCCGGTTTCCTCTTTTTAGAAAATCCTCGTTTTACGGAAATCCTCGTATTTTCAAAATACCGTTTTTTTTAAATTCCACGCTAGCGGACTGTAAATTTTTAGGTATTGTAGGCATTGATACGTGTTCTTAAGGTCATTACCCAGGTCCCTGAGTGATTAAGTGCAATTACCAAGGCTATTTAACCACTTTTAAACGCGGATTTTGCCGAACTTTCATTTTAATATACGTTTTAACCGGGTCCGCCTCCGATTTTCGAATTTACGGATTTTTTGAAACCGCGGGATCCTCGCGCGACCGGATTTTTTGAAGTTTGGACATCTCTAATAACTACATACTAATGCTACTGTCTGCTCTGCCTGCTTTTATTTTATTTTTCTTTACAGTAGAGCCCTACACAAACCCATAATCCAGTCTTGCACCTTTTGCTCATTATTTTGTCAGCAATGATGAGCACCCTTCCCAATAGTGAAGGATGTTGCGACAGAATGGTGGTTAAAGATTGCGGGTTTACCCATGCATGAATCTACCGTCACAAATCCATTCTAGCTTTTCTTCTGCCTGAGCCAAACTTTTGAATGAATTCATTTTTTAGCATGGCGCGAAGAGCACCACCGCTGTTCTAAAGTGTGTGTGGCTTTAGCGGTGGGCGTGGTTTGGGCGATGGACGTGGCTAAAATGTTACATTTTTAAACTTTTATCATATATGTATTTAAACGTTCCTCAGACAGTCAATTAGCTATAATGTGAATGACTAGAAACAGATATTACATCCCTTTCTCAAATAGCTTGAGCTGCCACTACCATATTGCTCCTTTCAGGTTATTGTTGCTCAAATCAAAATAACTTTTTTTAAGCCTTGGGCTGTACATGTTGTTCAACTGTTACAATGCATAGAAATGCCATACTTTCTGTATATAAAAGATTTTAGATAAAGCGTTGTAAGCTTGCCCCACTTCAAGTAGACTCTTTCCGCACAGCCCTAACTACCCAACTAGTCTAACCTAGCCTAACAAACTAACTAAAGCTACCTAACCATATAAAAGGAATTTTACCAGGAAAAGGATTTTATCTGGAAAATTCTTTTTTTTTCTTAACTGTCAACTGTGGTAATGAAGATTGTTTTGTATGCGATGTGTGCCGTATAAAATTGCTGATGTAACGTAACTTGATAAATATCCCCAAAGTGTGTAATGTTTTTCAGTATAAAGTTTCTCTGTAGGCTAAAAGGACTGGCACCCTTTATCACACCCCTAACACGGCCACACCCCAAACCACTCTTTTTTTAATTTTGCTTTTTTGGGAAAAAAACGCCTATATTTTGCTGAAATTTATGGACTGCAAAAACAACTGAATGTTTAAAAAACATTAACTGTGAATTTATAGTGGTGTCTGATACTTTTTAGAAAAATTTAAAAACAATTGGGTAGATTGACAGCCCGCTATCCAACCACAGGCACCCCTAATGTAACTGCATGTGCCTAATGGTAAAACTGGCCATCCAGATAATTGCATTTTAGGCTAGTATGAAATCAAGCTGGATCAGTACAACATTTGTATCTTTGTCTACTTGAATTACTAACAGCATATACCATTCCTAGGATGCAATGAACTTCTACACATAAGTCTATTCCCTAACGATAAATTGATTGTCGCAGTATGTTTGTTGTCCTATCCCAGTAAATATCTGATCTGTCGCGGGTCCATATATGTTATGTGTTAGACTCTACTGGAACCGCGAGTAAATATGAATCTCAATCCTCAGACGTAATAAGAGGGATACATTCAAGTTCGCCAAACATCGAGTCTAACAGTGCGTGGTCTGGAAATTTAAATCCTGACCGGTTTTCGAATTTCATTATTTAGATTGCAGCATCGAATTGTGAAATCATCCAACGGTAATTGAATCTCATCGATAATGTATTACCACGAATATCAAGCAAAAATTTAACCATAGTAAATATCATCCCAAGTTCATGTACAACGGATATGTCCGCCTTGATAATGTCGATTACTGCGATCAATTGTCTATTATACCTATAGGGTAAATATCGAATATCGATCCGCAAGTAAATGTCTGTTATACTATGCGCCATAAATATCGAATATCGAATCCGCGAGTAAAATGTCTATTGTACCTATACGGGAGTAAATATCGAATTCTCAAATCGCGGTCGTTAAGGGGTAATTAGCGATCGTTTCAAACGCGAGAGCTCGAAAGTAGTGGTGGTGAAAGTAAAATCGAGTTTTCTTGAACTCTATATTTTGAACATTCCCCAGACCATTCCAGGTCCACAGCCTTTACTTAAGTTACCATTGGATATTTAATGTTATTTCATTCAAATTTTTCAAATATTGACTCCCATTGACTTTATGGGTCCGTTTTCAAACTTTTCCATATAGTTCAAAATTTCGAAAACAGACCGAACTTCCAAAGTTCGGCCATCTCTAATATTGATTGAGCCACATCACAGTTTATTTATTGCATACAGATCTTCTACAGTCATTCTGAATTTAGAATGTCAGTCAGACGTCTAGCGAAATATCTCCTAGAAACTATATTTCAAGTCACAAAAAAGTTTAATTCACACAGGAATTTTCTGGCTCTATAAGTGCGATGGTTGGGATAGTTTTGTGATGGGAAGGTGTTTGCAACGGTCAAGTTTCAAGTCACATAAAATATTGTATCTTTTATGAAATTTCCATTTCACACTGGTAGAATGAACCCCATGCATTTCTATTGTTCAGTCTGTGTTTAAAGTCTTTCAGGCTCATTTACCAGAGCCGCACCCCTCTGGGTAAAAAGTCCTTTTTGCGATTTAACTATTGCTTGCAAATGTGAGTTAAATCCCAGTAGGGATTTAGCTCACTGCTGGCGTTAAAATCCTGCGCTAAAACCAGACGGCAAACGTCGTTATATTAAATCGCAAGTGTTGGATGCGTGGGTGATTTTTTCGTCCCGCGACCTCAACGCTAATATTGAGCTAAAGTCTCGCTAACCGTAGACGAAACCATTGCGTGCTTAAACTCATATATTTGCCCAGCGAGTCTGGGTAAATGAGCCCTATTTGTTTAAAAAATAGCTCTGGTTTTGCAGAAAAATCAGGAATCATAGGAATCAAGTAACAGCCACATGCTCATTAAATGGGTTTTGCATTTTTGCACGTCATTTCGTCTCTTGGACTTTATGTCAGGCCATAAATGCACATCTTTGCGAGCTTTGTGAAGGTTATGGATTGACAGACAAATAAGACAGGGTGCATCTTTAAAGGGCAAGCTGTTTCCCATTGAAGGAATGCACAAAGACAGTATAGTATAAATAGCAGCATATGGAGCAATACAGTAGACCTCCTGCATTGCTGAATCTAAGGAAGAGGTTGGAGAAAACATTGCTATGCATTAGGTGCACTTATGTTTTATTTAAACTAAGATGTTAACCCTTTGGAAAAAAAAACTACAACTTTAATAATATTTTTAGTGATGTTTAAATCAAACCAAGTTCAGATTTTTTTTTGGGATTTGTGCTGCCCTTCAGTGGCATCTACTCTGTGATTTGCTGGCAGCATAGGTTCTGTGTTGGGCAATCCTTCGATTCACACCACAGATGGCAGCACATATGTTAGCTCGCACCCCCATTAAACTCTACAGATGAAAAGGGGTAGAAGGGGTAAGGGGTGGTTTGTAAAATTGTTAAGTAGCCAATGTTTTTTTTTTCGGGGTCCTGAAGTGTATACCAGTCTATACCATGTATATCAAATTGTCCTAGCCGTTTAGGACATTTTTCTGGAACATACACATACATACATTGCACTTTAGATATTAGATAGATAGATAGATAGATAGATAGATAGATAGATAGATAGATAGATAGTAGATTATAACCACGGTTTGAATGAATTGGGGATGAAGTCCTGTGTGTGAGACCTGTAAAGATTCATAAAGATAGGTGCACCAAGGGATTGAAACTGATTCCAAAATAAATCAAAACTGATTATTTTGTGCTACAGGGGATAGTGCAACAGGTTGCAGAGGTTATCAAGTTTCATGCATTTATTAATAACTGTGTCTTCATTTTATCATAATACATATTTTAAGAGTACAATAATAAAAATCTAAGTTGTAGTTGGGAAATAGTTCCACTATATATGGCATTATACACCCCCCATATATATATAAGAATATATATATATATATCATATATATATAATGTATATATGTATAACATTTAAAAATCTTTTCAACTT
This sequence comes from Hymenochirus boettgeri, assembly GCA_019447015.1. Taxonomy (NCBI): domain Eukaryota; kingdom Metazoa; phylum Chordata; class Amphibia; order Anura; family Pipidae; genus Hymenochirus; species Hymenochirus boettgeri. The sequence goes on along the minus strand of CM033476.1, from coordinate 242,107,321 downwards.
AGAATTATATTAACGTTGTGCAAGGCATTTACATTTACTATTTTTTCTTCAACCTCAAATCTAGTATTGAAGCCCTTGAAGAGAGCAGGTTTATGCAGAGTGTAAATTATTTTAGAAACACTGTCAGGTATGCTGCATTCCAAGGTTTGCTTGCAAATTTTAAATCAGGGAAACAGGGGATCTATCTACGCCTAGATTAAACTAATATTCTTTTACCTTGTACAAGCCTAGGTTGACTTACAGTACTCAAAGCTAACTGGCAGAACTTGCATCTCACATGACAGAGGAGAACTGAGCACAGACTAAAGTCACCACATAAAGAAACATTTATAAAGAAAAAAAAAAAAACAGAAGAAAAAAGGTAAATCAAGCATAAGATCCTCCCAGCAACGTTGAGTTGGAAGTCTTTCTCATTTTCTCCATGGCAAAATTTAATCTAGCGGCTTGGCTTTTCAAGCGTCATATTCAAAGAGATGCAAATCTGTCAGCTGAGACCCCATCTGACACCTAACACTACGAGAATGTCATAGGCTTAAAGGTTAGGGTTCCTTTATGTCCTTCCATCTAAACCAAAGTAAAATAAAATGAAGAAATGCACCTATCACTTTTTGTTTCAGATAGTCTTCTATTTTGTTGAACTATAGAACACTCTTTCATATAAAGAGAAAGTGCATGACAAAATCTAATACATGTAAAGCGAGGCACTGGAAACAACTAATGCAAATGATACATCACACATTTTGTAACCCTTATTCAATGTTTGTTGAATAAGGGTTAAAAAATCAAATAAACATAACAGGAGATTCAATAAAAGTTTTTATCATTAAAAATGCCCCAACTATTCAGATATATTAACATTTGAAGTTAACATCTGATTGGTTGGGCAAATTAGCATCATGTGTGTGTGTGTGTGTGTGTGTGTGTGTGGTGTGTGGTATATCAATTGTGATATAAAATCTTGACACACAGACATATTTTAAACTGTTACACAACAGTCACCAGCATCCAGGGGAAACCATAGGATAAATCTTGCAGGTCTGAGAATAGACCCAGGCAATCCTAGCACATGTGTGGTTCAAACTAAACAGCACCAATGGGCAACATGAGACAGAACCAGATCAACATGCAATGGTCTACTTCTTAGTATTCACCACACAGTTTCACATTTCCGCTGTGTATGTTAGGACTGGGAGCACGGATACTGATTAGCTTTTAAGGTTCGTGAGGTGGGATTAAGGAGCAAAATTGTTCCCACACAGAGTAATAAATAAAATAGAGTCTTCTTAGAAGGTAATCTCACTGCATCATGTTATTTGACTATACATTGCCCTAATAATCTACCATTTAACACACATTTCTCACTCCCAGCTTCCTAAAGAATGGGCGGGTACGTGCAAATAATTCATAGCCTGTGACTAAGGCATGTGTCCACATGCAATACAGCCTATTAGTATAGAGCAGGGGTGTTTAACTGGGACCTTCACATGCAATGTTTAAAAACTAAACTCCTAACATTCTGTTTGCAGACGTTTCTACTTAATTCATGTAGCTAATGCATGTGTCTTGATGTAATACAGCCTAATGGTATAGAGAAGGGTGTTAAACATTTGACCTTTCACATGTTTGAAAAGTACAACTCCCAGCATTCTCTGTTAGCCAGTAAATTTCTCCTTTAGAGAGAAACTAAGGTATAACAGACATTTTAACTCGTGATCGATGGTCTTGTATTGTATATAACATTTTACTTGCGAGATTCGATGCTCACAGTCTAGGTATAATGGACATTTTACTCACGCGATTCAATATTTACTTGCGAATAGGTATAAATAGAACATTTTACATCACAGATTTGATGCTCGCGTATAGTAATAAACAATAGACATTTTAATCACATATTCGCTTTCCTCGAAAGTCCTATCAAAAGTCCAGAAAAATATGGAAAATCCGGGTCCAGGATAGTTCGAGAAATTCGAGAATTTTCGACTTCGAATAGTTTTGGCTCGAACTCAGGTTCGAATTCTAGTCCATCATCTAGATGTCTAAGAACCGTCACATGCTTTTACCAACAGCACATCACTGGAACATTACCACTTCCTTTTAGTATCCACATTGAGACCCCCCTTAGCAGTCACAGGGGTGTGGGTTCAACCTCCCCTTTTGACTATCCCATATTAAATAGGATCTCAGCTCGTTATAAGTTTATATATTTTGTATAAATTGTATTTTTGTTCTTGACTATAAAAGTCAGTGCTCTACTTTATATAATATACTTTATGAGGTCATTTGAATGGTAATAATATCATTAATTTTAAAGTGACATATGTGCAGACACAAGTGCTAAAGTTAGTGATAAAATTTGATATAAATTAGTGATTTGTATTCGATTATAATATGTATAAACTATTATTTTGTTAAAAAAAAATTAAAAAAAAAGATTCTATAAAATTATACTATAAGAGGACCATATTCAAACTTATAGATAGTACCATTAGTCCGGAGCCTCTAGCGCTGATCCCTCCATTCAACTCTGACGCTGCTGGCGCTCACAACGCCCCGCAGTAACACCTGTCTCCTCCTCTGATGTAAAGTGCAACCACAGGGAAGTGGCAATGTAGGCCACGAAACATGAGGGTGGGACTCGTGTTTTTCTTCTTGTTTTCGGTCTGTATGAAATTCTGTTCCGATGCTTTTAACCTGAATGAATAAAGTCAAGTTTTAATATATGTTTAACTCCTGCTGCCTACCCGCTTCTTGTTTTCTGTGGTCTATAAAGGACCATATTGTTATATCTATCTGGGACCTTATTGCTTACGTTAACTGAGCATATATCTCCAAAGCAATATTAAATGACAATAATTTATATTATAAAAGATGATAATAATAATTATTATCTGTCTAGATAATAGGAGATAGACAACTCAATATATCTTTTATATTAGTAGATATCTTGTAATGTATGTTATTTTGTATGTATGTGTGTGCGCTCACCTCACAGCCACACCCCTGACTGCATCCACATAACATGATGCCCTCTGAAATGTACGATGCCCGTGTATCCAGTTTGACCAATAAAACCCTGCACGTCACTTGAAGTGTTTGATTCCCCAATTCTGCAACTCGATGAAGGGGCCTGGGCTCCATGTGCTGCCGACTGTAAACACCACAGATCCATCCACTTCAGTGGACACAACACACAGTGTTATAACGGCTACCAACTCAGAGAGCTGCACACACAGACAACAACTTCTCTAAACAGAGGACCAGACATTTCCCTTAAGGTCTGTAACACATTAAAATTTGCTCCGGATGGTTTTTCAAATATAAAACCCTGGAAGAACTATGTTACTAATGGTGATAGACTCACATTTATATACAAATATAAACCCTGGAAGACTATGTTTACTATATGGTGATATGATCCCATTTATATACAAATAACCACCCTGTGAAAGATATGTTTACTAATGTGTGATATACACATTTATATACAGATATAAACCCTGGAAAGACTATGTTACTATGGGTTGATATGACTCACATTTATAACAGATATAAACCCTGGAAAGACTATGTTACTTATTGGTGATATGATCACATTTATATACAAATATAACCCTCGGAAAGATATGTTACTATTGTTGATATGATCAACATTTATATCCACATATAAACCCTGAAAGACTATGTTACTATTGGTGATATGAATCACTTTATATACAAATATAAACCCTGGAAGACATGGTTACTATTGGGTGATATAATCACATTATATACCATATAAACCCTGAAGACCTATGTTACTATTGTGTGATATGACCACATTTATATCAATATAAACCGCTGAAGACTATGTTTTTACTATTGTTTATATTAATCACATTTAATATACAAATATAACCCTGGAAAGACTATGTACATATGTATCGGAATCACACTTATTACAAAATATAAACCCCTGGAAGACTATGTTATCTATGGTGTATAATCACATTTATATACAAATAAACCCCTGGAAGACTAGCTTCTACATGGGTGATATTCACTCACATTTTATATACAATATAACCCTGGAAGCTATGTGCTATTGGTGATAGACTCACATTTATATAACAATATCAACCCTGGAAAGACTATGTATCTATGTTGATAACCACATTTATATACAGTATAACCCTGGGAGTACTATGTTCATGGTTGACTCACTTTTAGATAACGAATTTCGATTGTTACTGCAATGCACATGTACATACAATATAAACCCTTGAAAAGACTATGTACTATTGTTGATATGAACTCACATCTTATATACAGATATAACCCCTGGAGAAGACTATGTTTTACCTATACGTGATATTACTCACATGTATATACACATTTAAAACGAAAGACATATACCCTGGATAGCTATTGCGTGATATGATGACTTTATATCAGACTATAACCCTGGAAATACTGAATTTTACTATTGGTTTGATATGACTCACATTTAATATACAAATATAACCCCTGGAAGACTATGTTACTATTGGTGTATGAAGCACATTTATATACAAATATAAATGCCTGGAAGACTATGTTATCCTATTGGGGTGATATAATCACATTTACTATACACATATAAACCCCCGGAAAGACTATGTACTAATTGGTGATATGAATCACATTTTATACAATATAAACCCCGAAAGACTATGTTACTATTGGTGATATGATACACATTTATATCCAATATCAACCCTTAAGAGACTATGTTACTATTTGTGATAGAACACATTTATATACAATATAAACCCTGAGCTAGACGTTCTATTGGTGATATGCAATACATTTCATATACATATATCAAACCTGAGGAAAGATTATGTTCTATCGTGTGATATGATGCCATTGTTATACAGATTAAACCCTGGAAAGACTTTGTTACTATTGTGATATGATACACCTTTATCATTACAAATATAAACCCTGGAAAGACCTATGTTACTCTGTTTGATATGACTCACTTTATCATACAGATATAACCCTGGAAGACTATGTTACATTGTTATGATAGACTCCATTTATGCTACAAATAAAACCCTGACAAAAAAAAAAAAAAAAGAACACTATGTTAACTATCGGTGATATGACTCACATTTATATCAGATATACCCTGGAAAGATTATGATTTACTATCGGGATATGAATGACTTAATATACAGATATAACCCTGGAACGACTTTGTTACTATTGGTGAAATATGAATCGACATTTATATACCAATATATAAACCCGGGAAAGACTATGTTACATTTGGTGATATGAATCACCTTTATATAACATATAACCCTGAAAAGACTATGTTACTATTGTTGATATGAATCACTTTTTACAAATATAACCTGGAAGACTAGATGTTAACGATAGGTGATATTAATCCCTTTATATAACAAAATACCACCTGGAAAGACTATGTTTACCTATTGGGTGAATATGAATCACATTATATAACAAAATATAAAACCCTGAAAGACAGGTTTACTATTCGGTGAATTCATAATCACTTTATATCAATATAACCCTGAACGAACCATGTTAACTATTGGTTGATATGAACATTTTGCGGTTCTGTCATGCTAAAATTTAAGCAGTAGCCTCTGGAATGTGGACCACGGCCCCCAGATATTGCTGCGCCAAGAAACTCCCCCAAACATCATAGGTCACGTTCACACCCCAACCCCAACATTGCATCTATGCCCCACATTTGGTACAGCCACTAGATCATTGTGGTTACACACACCCCACAACAATTATTACTACTGTCTTCCCCCATAGACATCCATAGCCATGCCCTTCAACCATCACAGATGTTTGACCATCCACGGCCCAAACATCATACCCAATGCCCATAAATGGCATCAAAACCATGTCCCCAAATCTTGCCACCACCAGATGTCACATCCAAGCCTCCTGTACACCGCACATCACAGACATGACCCGACCTTCTAAAGTGCCTTTGTGTCCATGGCAGAAGATACGGCATTTCTAATTAATACTTTAATAAGTAATCACAACATTTTAGACAATTACTCAGGTATGTTAGACCAAACAAAACTCACTAGACGTCCAATGGTTCATTAAGCATAATGCATCCGATAATTGACTTTCTTGTTTTTTTTTCCCCATTATTAATGTTTACCACCAAGTGAAAGCATGACATACTGTATATAGTTCATCGCAATATTGCAAAATACAGCTTCTTGTACTCTGTTATTAGGTCCACTTAGATTTCTTTCTGTTCCTCTACACCTGGGGTGTCCCTTAGAGGTGGCATACTATATCCAAATTTTACTTATCTAACCGAGCCTCCCATGACATTAGAACTGAGCCTGACGAACCCGCCCCTTTCCCGTTCCTTCATGCGACCAACATGCAATCTCAAAATGAATGGGATTTTTGCGTATTGCATTTGTTTGTCATAGAAGAAGTGGGAATGGGGTTCCGCGGATGTGGTGTAATGGCGCTTGAAGGGCGAGACAATTACAATCATTATGTAAAATCAGATATATGTATGGTCACCTTTAGATGCCAAATATAGTTAACTCTGATAAAATTAATGGATCAGTATCAATGCTTTTGGTTCCCAAAGTTTTTTTATTCATCAGTCTGAACTTTTTGCATGTTTCAACCTACACTATTTATTCCAGAGATTCCTCAGCTGGTGTGGAATGTCTATGTTTACGTACTGTAATAGCAATAGCAAGTGGGTCTATCAGCAATGCTATCTGGGTGACTATGGGTGTTTGCAATTGTTGCCTGAAGTTCATACTAGAATGAAATAGCAAATAAGAACCCTTTAGGTTTAACTCTTTAAAACCTCCACAAATTTTGACTCAGACACATAGCAAATAAAAATCTCCGGAGGGTAGTTGACAATTCAACACATCACAGTAGAAAGAAAATTACTTTTTTTTCCTTCAACACTGCACTGAGAACAAAATGGATCCACTGGTAATGACTGTTTATATATTTCTTAACTACATACTGTTTGCTCAAATGTCAATAAACTCAAACGGTTTTTTGCAGTTGTCACATTTTAGTACTTTGGTGTCTAAATATAATAACATATCAAAACATTGGTAAAACAACCCCATTAAGACTTATTAGTTGAAAAAACATTTGGGGCATATTTATAAAGGTTCGTTAACTTTTCGCGGGCCTGTTTTCGCGGACATTAACGCATCAATCGCGTTAACCGCGATTTATAAAAGTTCCGAAAACGGTCGGAAAATTAACGAGATCGTTAACCTTTCGCGGCGATCGTACCTGTTACCACGCCGCTTCTATTTATAAGCGCGTACTGGTGTCGGTCGGCTAGTCTCTGGCTTGTTTTACTTTCGCCACACCTGAAGGGGAAGTCAGCCTTCACTACCTCCCGCGGCGCGATATCTAACCTCCCGCGGCGGGATGGGCAGGCAACCTTGCGGCGGGTTGTCGCACCCGCACCCGGGACGACACGCCCCCCCGCCCACCTCCCCCCGCGGTGTGGCGACCACCCGCCGCCGCTTCCCACAGCCCTCCCCAACCCGTTTCCCCGCTCGCGCAATCTCTGAACTAGAGTCTAAGGGGGCTCGTGGAAGGGGCCTCAGCAGGTGGTCGCACCACTCCGCCGCGCACCCCCCCCTCCCCGTAAACCCCTCCAGCCCCCGCCCCGAGCTGCTCCCGTGGAGGGACGGAGGGAGCCGTGGGTGGGTGGAAGGCTCCCTCCAGCGGGGCCCTGAGAAGGGCCTTTTGGGGGCTTATGGGGTCCCGCATCTCCACCCCCCCGACTCGAACCGGACCCCCCCTCCGCCGCCCTTGTTAAGGGCCTTTGCGGCATTGCAAGTGCCCCTTGTCGGCCTCTGAACAAAGCCCTTTGGGGTTAAGGGGGTCCCGCATGCTCGAACCGGACTCCCCTCCCCGCCCTCTCAGGGCCTTTGCGGCCTTACCATGCCCTTGCGGCTCTAACAAGAGCCCTTTGGGGCTTAGGGGTCCCGCAGATCAAAACATGACCCCTCCCGCCCTTGTAGGGCCCCTTGCGCACTGACAGTGCCCTTGCGGCACTGAACCAAGTGCCTTTGGTTGGCGGTGGGTCCCCAGCTCACCTGACCCCCAGTGGCGGCTTCTTAAAAGACCCTTGGCGACCGTCGTCGGCTGGCGACACCACCCCACTCAGTCGCCGATGCCAGGCAGACTCATGCGGCTGACAGTGAGCCCCGCTGGCACCGCCGGCCTCAGCGTAGCCGATGTTGCCAGCGCGTCTTTCTTTCTCTTTCTTGCAGCCATCTACTGCGATGGCATCTGAGTTCCTCGGCGGAAAGCTCCTCTTTATATAGTTTGCAGAAATCCCATAATCCCTTTCGATTGGTCCAATTTTTAATACTTGCTTTTACTTAACCAATCGTAATGCCCCGCCCCCTTTAGGAGGCGGCCGCCGGGAAGGGGATTTTAAGTTCCCTTCGCGGCGATACTATACAGTATCGGCCGCGAAGGGCTTAACATATACCGCAGCACATCGCGCCGCGATAGGTACTAAGCGGAATGCCCGCTCGCATTATAACTACGGCGATAGCGCTATTTTCGCGGCCGCAACGTTGCGCGGTAATTTTTTGCGCATATTATCATTTCTTTATAAATATGCCCCTTTGTCTATATACAATGTCAGATCACTTATTTAACTCCTGACTTTCATGTGCTTGTGTGGCTTTGTTTCTTCACAATGGCAGAATTTTGAACCAGCGTGTAGTCCCCCCTTCCCCCTCTGGTCTAGTCCCTCCTCAAGCAGTAAAGGGCTGTATAAAAAGTCCGGGCATGCTCAGTTGAAAGCACTTTAAATAGTGCTGACATCCGGTTGACCTCTCCCTTCCAGAGCTAGACTGCAGCACACAAGTTGTGGGAGAAGTAGCAATATGCTAAAGGGAGGGGCAGAGGGGAGAGAGGAGGAAGTGGTGCTGAGATTCTTTACAAGTAAGTTACTGAACTCTGCCTTTTTCTCTAAGTTTGCTAAGTGTATTGTTTTGTACCTAAAGTTCATATCTCTTCCCCTGCTTAGCTGAGATCAGAGAATCACTGAAGAAAGAGTCAGTGTAGCAGCAGCATCTGGTAGTGAGAGACCTTCACAAACACACTTAAAACTGCTTGTTATCCTGATACATTTCAGTTGCTTTAGTCTATATATTTCATAATTGCACTGTATGGTCTTGTTTGGTATATAGTCTGTATTACCGTATTATTACATATACTGTATTAGTGTTACTTGGTGATGTCCATTTGAGTCACTGGTTTGTATGTATATAAGAGGGGAGGGGCTGTTTTTATAGTGTGTTTATGCTCATATTGCTGGGTTAATGGTTTATTGATTGTGTTTAGCACTACAGAATTTGACTATGTGTGGCATTGGGTACTTACAGTGTGGGTTGAAGGAGTATGTGACAGTACTGAATGGAGCTTTGATTGTGGGGTGTGTGCCTTTGACTGACAGATGAGGTGTAGCAGCTCCTACAAATCACAGCATATTCAAAGGCTTATATCTCGGGTCTATGAAGAATTTAAAGCAAACTAAACGGTAGTACCCTGGTGGTTGGGATGACTTATAGGATACATTAGAAGAAATTTAAAAAAAAACAATTTTCTCACTATAATTGCCCTTTAACAACAAGTATTTAATCTGCTGTTAATTACATTAGATATCTGCTGATCTAATTACATTAGATATTTATGAAAACTCTTATATTCCGGTAGGAATAAAATGCCATACTTTCTGTAGTATAAAGATTTTAGATAAAGATTGTAAGCTTGCCACCACTTCAAGTAGACTCTTTCAGCACAGCCCTAACTAACCCAACTAGTCTAACTAGACCTAACAAACTACTAAAGCAACCTAACCATATAAAAAGGATTTTACCAGGAAAAGGATTTTATCTGGAAATCCTTTTTTTTCTTAACTGTCAACTGTGTAATGAAGATTGTTTTGTAGCGATGTGTGCCGATATAAAATTGCTGATGTAAACTGATAACTTGATAAATATCCCCAAAGTGTGTAATGTTTTTCAGTATAAAGTTTATCTGTAGGCTAAAAGGACTGGCACCCTTTATCACACCCTAAACACAGGCCACACCCCAAACCACTTTTTTTTAATTTTGCTTTTTTGGGAAAAAAACAGCCTATATTATGCTGAAATTTATGGACTGCAAAAACAAACGAATTGTTTTAAAAATTACTGTGAATGAATTTATAGTGGTGTCTGATACTTTAGAAAATTAAAAAACAATTGGGTAGATTGACAGCCGCTATCCAACCACAGGCACCCCTAAGTAACTGCAATGCCTAATGGTAAAACTGGCCAGTCCAGATAATTGCAATTTTTATATCAAGTCCATTGATCATTGAATACAACAGATATACCATGACCTGGATGAATGAGAACCTTCACAAGCATAAAATGTCTATTATACCTTTCTGGAGTGAGTAAATATCGAATATCGAATCGAAGTAAAATGTTCTGTTTACCTATGCGCCAGTAAATATCGAATATCGAATCCGCGAGTAAAATGTCTATTGTACCTATACGCGAGTAGTAGTAATATCGAATTCTCAAATCGCGAGTCGTCGTAAGGGGTGATATATCGAATGTTCAAACGCGAGAGCTCGAAAGTAGCGTGGTGAAATAAGTAAAATCGAGTTTTCGAAAGTCTAGATATTTGAACATATTCCCCAGACCATTCCACGGTCCCACAGCCATTTACATTAAGTTACCATTGATATTTTAATGTTATTTCATTCAAATTTTTCAAATTATTTGACTCCCATTGACTTAATGGGTCCGTTTTCAAATTTCATATAGTTCAAAATTTCGAAAAACAGACCGAACTTCCAAAGTTCGGCCATCTCTAATATTGATTGAGCCACACCACAGATTATTTATTTGCTACAGATCTTCTACTAGTCATTCTGAATTTAGAATGTCAGTCAGACGTCTAGCGAAATATCTCCTAGAACTAGATTTCAAGTCACAAAAAAGTTTAATCACACAGGATATTGCTGTGGCTCTATAAGTGCAGATGGTTGGGATAGTTTATGGATGGGAGAGTGTTTGCAACGGTCAAGTTTAGCATCAAAATATTGTATCTTCTAATATGAATTTCCATTTCACTGGTAGAATGAACCCCATGCATTTCTATTGTTCAGTCATGTGTGTTAAGAGTCTTTTCAGGCTCATTTACCGAGCCGCTACCGCTCTGGGTAAAAGTCCTGTTTGCGATTTAATATTGCGTTTTGCAAATGTGAGTACAGTCCCAGAGGGATTTAGCCACTGCTGGCGTTAAAATCCTGCGCTAAAACCAGCGCAAACGATTTATATTAAATGCAAGTGTTGGATGCGTGGGTGATTTTCCGTAGAGCCCGCGCATCAACGCTAATATTGAGCTAAAGTCTCGCATAACCGGTAGCGAACCAGTTAGCGTTGACTTAAAACTCATATATTTGCCCAGCGACGAGTCTGGGTAAATGAGGCCCTATTTGTTTAAAAAATAGCTGGTTTTGCAGAGAAAATCAGGAATCATAGGATACAAGTAACAGCCAGCATTGTTTTAAAATGGGTTTTGCATTTTTGCACGTCATTTCGTCTCTTGGACTAGTAGTGCAGGCATAAAATGCACATCTTTGCCAGCTTTGTGAAGGTTATGGATTGACAGACCAAATAAGACAGGGTGCATCTTTAAAGGGCAAGCTGTTTCCCATTGAAGGAATGCACAAAGACAGGTATAGTATAAATAGAGCATATGGGGAGCAATACAAGGTAGACCTCCTGCATTGCTGAATCTAGGAAGGATTGGAGAAAGACATTGCTATGCATTAGGTGCACTTATGTTTTATTTAAACTAAGATGTTAACCCTTTGGAAAAAAAAAACTACAACTTTTAATAATATTTTTAGTGATGTTTAAATCAAACCAAATGTTCAGATTTTTTTTGGGATTTGTGCTGCCCTTCAGTGCATCTACTCTGTGATTTGCTGGCAGACATAGGTTCTGTGTTGGGCAATCCTTCGATTCACCACCAGATGCAGCACATATGTTAGCTCGCACCCCCATTAAAATCTACATGAATGAAAGGGTAAAAGAAGTGGTAAGGGGTGGTTTGTAAAGTTGTTAAGTAGCCAATGTTTTTTTTCGGGTCCTGAAGTGTATACCAAGTCTATACCATGTATATCAAATTGTCCTAGCCGTTAGGACATTTTTCTGGAACATACATACATCATACATTGACTATCTCATAGATAGATAGATAGATAGATAAGATAGATAGAAGATAGATAGATAGTAGATAGATAGATAGATAGATAGATAGATATAGATGTTCATACACGGTTTGAATGGAATTGGAGTTGAAGTCCTGTGTGTGAGACCTGTAAAGATTCCAATAAGATAGGTGCACTCAAGGGATTGAAACTGATTTCAAAATAAATCAAAACTGATTTATTTGTGCGTACAGGGGCATAGTGCAACAAGGTTGCAAGGTTATCAAGTTTCATGCATTTATTAATTAACTGTGTCTTCATTTTATATAATACATATTTTAGAGTAAAATAATAAAATCTAAGTTGTAGTTGGGGAAATATTCCACTATATATGGCATTATCACACCCCCCAGATATATTAATAAAATATATAGATAATATATATAATATAGAAAAGATATAAATGTAAACAAAAAATCTTTTCAACTAGAATTATATTAATCGTTGTGCAAGGCATTTAGCATTTACTTTCTATTTTTTCTTCCACACTCCCTCAAATCTAGTATTGAAGCCTTGAAAGAGAAGGTTATGCAGAGTGTAAATTATTTTAGAAACACTGTCAGGTATGCTGCATTCCAAGGTTTGCTTGCAAATTTTAATCAGGGAACATGGGAGCGATTATACAGCCTAGATTAAACTATATTCTTTTACTTGTACAAGCCTAGGTTGACTTACAGTACTCAAAGCTAACTGGCAGACTTGCATCTCACATGACAGAGGGAGACTGAAGCACAGACTAAAGTACCACATAAAGAAAATTTATGAAAGAAAAAAAAAAAAAAACAGAAGAAAAAAGGTAAATCAAGCATAAAGATCCTCCCAGCAGACCTGTGAGTTGGAAGTCTTTCTCATTTTCTCCATGGCAAAATTTAATCTAGCGGCTTGCGCTTTTCAGCGTATATTCAAAGAGATGCAAATCTGTCAGAGCTGAGACCCCATCTGACACCTAACACTACGAGAATGTCATAGGCTTAAAGGTTGAGGTTCCTTTATGTCCTTCCATCAAACCAAATTAAATAAAATGAAGAAAGACACCTATACCTGTTTGTTTCAAGATAGTCTTCTATTTGTTGAACATAGAACATCTTTCATATAAAGAGAAAGTGCAGACAAATCTAATACATGTAAAGCGAGGCACTGGAAACACACAACTAATGCAAATGATACATCACACATTGTGTAACCTTTATCAATGTTTGTGTAATAAGGGTTAAAAAATCAAATAAAACATGAACAGGAGATTCAATAAAAGTTTTTATCATTAAAATGCCCCAACTATTCAGATATTATTTAACATTTGAAAGTTAACATCTGATTGGTTGGGCCAAATTAGCATCATGTGTGTGTGTGTGTGTGTGTGTGTGTGTGTGTGTGTGTGTGTGTGTGTATATACACATTGGATATAAAATCTTGACACAGACATATTTTAAACTGTTACACAAACAGTCACAGCATCCAGGGGAACACATAGGATAAATCTGCAGGTCTGAGAAATAGACCCAGGCAATCCTAGCCTAGCACATGTGTGGTTCAAACTAAACAGCACCAATGGGCAACATGAGACAGAATCCAGATCAACATGCAATGGTCATACTTCTTAGTATTCACCACAGCAAGTTCACTTTTCCGCTGTGTATGTTAGGACTGGAGCACAGGATACTGATTAGCTTTATAGGTTAAGCTGAGGTGGGATTAAAGGAGCAAAAGGTTCCCAACAGAGTATAAAATAAAATAGAGTCTTCTTAGAAGGTATCTCACTGCATCATGTTATATAGCATTGCCCTAATAATCTAACATTTAAACACACATTTCTCACTCCCAGCTCCCTAAAGAAGTGGGCGGGCGGCGTGCAAAGTAATTCATAGCCTGTGACAAGGCATGTGTCCACATGCAATACAGCCTATTAGTATAGAGCAGGGGTGTTAAACTTGGGACCTTTCACATGTTTAAAAACTACAACTCCTAACATTCTGTTTGCAGTAAGTTTTCTACTTATGTCATGTAGCTAATGCATGTGTCTTGATGTAATACAGCCTAATGGTTAGAGAAGGGTGTTAAACATTTGACCTTTCACATGTTTGAAAAGTACAACTCCCAGCACTCTGTTAGCAGTAATGTATATTCTCCTTTAGAGAGAAACTAGGTATAACAGACATTTTACTCGTGGATTCGATGGTCTTGTATTGGTATATAAACATTTACTTGCGGATTCGATGCTCACGTCTAGGTATAATGGGACATTTTACTCACGGATTCAATATTTACTTGCGAATAGGTATAATAGACATTTTACTCGCAGATTTGATGCTGCGTATAGGTAAATAGACATTTTAATCACATATTCGCTTTCCTCGAAAGTCCTATCAAAAGTCCAGAAAATATGGAAAATCCGGGTCCAGGATAGTTCGAGAAATTCGAGAATTTTCGACTTCGAATAGTTTGGCTCGAACTCAGGTTCGAATTCTAGTCATCTCTAGATGTCTAAGACCGTCACATGCTTTACAAACAGCACATCACTGGACATTTACCACTTCCTTTTAGTATCCACATTGAGACCCCCTTAGCAGTCACAGGGGTGTGGTTCAACCTCCCATTTTGGACTATCCCATATTAAATAGGAATCTCAGCTCTGTTAGTAAGTTATATATTTTGTATAAATTGTAGATTTTGTCTTGACTATAAAAG
This sequence comes from Hymenochirus boettgeri, assembly GCA_019447015.1. NCBI lineage: Eukaryota > Metazoa > Chordata > Amphibia > Anura > Pipidae > Hymenochirus > Hymenochirus boettgeri. The sequence continues at coordinate 242,092,320 of CM033476.1, read as the reverse complement.
TCAGTGCTCTACTTTTAATACATTTATGATGGTCATTTGAATGGTAATAAATCATTAATTTTAAAGTGACATATGTGCAGAACAAAGTGCTAAAGTAGTGATAAAATTTGATATAAATTAGTGATTTGTATTCCGATATTATAATAGTATAAACTATTATTTTGTTAAAAAAAAATTACAAAAAAAAATACTATAAAATTATTACTATAAAGGACCATATTCAAACTTTATAGATAGTACCTTATTCCCGGAGCCTCTAGCGCTGATCCTCCATTCAACTCTGGCGCTCCACAACGCCCAGCAGTAACACTGTCTCCTCCTCGGTGTATGTAAAGTGCAGACCACAGGGAAGTGGCAATGTAGGCCACGAAACAGGAGGGTGGGGACTCTGTGTTTTTCTTTGTTTGTCGGTCTGTATGAAATTCTGTTCCGATGCTTTAACTGAATGAATAAAAGTCAAGTTTTAATATATGTTTAATCCTGCTGCCTACCGGCTTCTTGTTCTGTGGTCTATAAAGGACCTATTGTTATACTATCTGGGACCTTATTGCTTACGTTAACTGAGCATATATCTCCAGAAGCAATATTAAATGACAATAATTTATATATAAAAGATGATAATAATAATATTATCGTCTAGATAATAGGAGATACGAACAATTCAATATATCTATTATATTAAGTAGATATCTTGTATGTATGTATGTATGTATGTGTGTGCGCTCACCTCACAGCCACACCCCTGACTGCATCCACATAACAGTGATGCCCTCTGAAATGTACGATGCCCGTGTAGTCCAGTTTGACCATAAAAAGCCTGCACGTCACTTGAAGTGTGTGATTCCCCAATTCTGCAACTCCGATGAAGGGCCTGGGCTCCATGTGCTGCCCGACTAAACAACACAGAGTCCATCCACTTCAGTGACACAACAACAGTGTTATGAACGGCTACCACAACTCAGAGAGCTGCACACACAGAACAACAACTTCTATAACAAGGGAACCAGACATTTCCCTTAAGGTCTGTAACACATTAAAATTTGCTCCTGGATGGTTTCAAATATAAACCCTGGAAAGACTATGTTACTAATGGTGAAGACTCACATTATATACAAATATAAACCCTGGGAAGACTATTTTACTAATGGTGAATAGACTCACATTATATAAAATATAAACCCTGGAAAGATTATGTTACTATGGTGATATGAATCAAATTTATATACAAATATAAACCCTGGAAAGACTATGTTACTATTGTTGATATGACTCACATTTATATACAGATATAAACCCTGGAAAGACTATGTTACTATTGGTGATATGACTCACATTTATATACAAATATAAACCCTGGAAAGACTATGTTACTATTGGTGATATGAATCACATTTATATACAAATATAAACCCTGAAAAGACTATGTTACTATTGGTGATATGAATCACATTTATATACAAATATAAACCCTGGAAAGACCATGTTACTATTGGTGATATGAAGCACATTTGTGGTTATTGTCATGCTAAGAAATTTAAAGCAGAGCCTCCTGGAATGTGACCACGCCCCCAGATATTGCTGCCACAGAAACTCCCCCAAACATCATGGTCACGTTCACACCCCAACCCCAAACATTGCATCTATGCCCCCAAATATTGTGAGCAGGCCACTAGATATTGTGGTTACACACACCCCACAAAAAATTACTGTCTTCCCCCATACATCATAGCCATGCCCTCAAACATCACAGATGTTTGACATCCACGCCCCAAAACATCATACCCATGCCCATAAATGGCATAACCATGTCCCCAAATATTGCAACCACCAAATGTCACATCCAAGCCTCCTGGACACCTCAACATCACAGACATGACCCAGACCTTCCAAAGTGCTTTGGGTCAGTGGCAGAAGGATAGGCATTTCTAATAATACTTACTTACTTACTTACTTACTAATAGATACTACATTTTAGACAATTTACTCGTGTATGTTAGACAAAAACAAAACATACTAGAAGTCCAATGTTCATTAAGCAATAATGCATCCGATAATTGAATTTCTTGTTTTTCCCATTATTAATGTTTACCACAGTGAAAGACATGACATACTGTATATAGTTCATCGCAATATGCAAAAATACGCTTCTGTATCTCTGTTATTAGGTACATTAGATTCTTTCTGTGTCTCTACACCTGGTGTGTCCTTAAGGTGGCCATACATAATCCAATTTTACTTATCTAAACCGAGCCCTCCCTAACATTAGACTGATCCTGATGGAACCGCCCTTTCCCGTTCTTCTATGCGACCAACATGCAATCTCAAAATGAATGGGATTTGCGATTGCATGTTGGTTGCATAGAAGAATGGGAATGTGGTTCCGGCAGGATTGGTGTAATGGCGCTTGAGGGCGACATTACAATCCGATAAGTAAAATCAGATATATGTATGGTCACCTTTAGATGCCAAATATAGTTAACTCTCTATAAAATTATGGATCATGAATCAATGCTTTGTCCCCAAAGTTTTTTTATTCATAGTCTTGACTTTTTGCATGTTTCACCTACTACTTTATTCCAGAGATTCCTCAGCTGGTGTGGAATGTCATATGTTACGTACTGTTAATGCAATAGCAAGTTGGAGTCTATTCAGCATGCTATCTGGGTGACTATGGTGTTTGTGCATTGTTGCCGAAGTTGCATATAGAATGAAAATAGAAATAAGACCCTTTAGGTTTAACTCTTTTAAAAACCTCACAAATTTGACTCAGAACATAGAAATAAAATCTCCAGAGGGTAGTTGACAATTCAACCTCAAGGTAGAAGAAAATTACTTTTTTTCCTCCAAACATGCAACTGGAGAACAAATGGATCCACTGGTAAATGACTGTTTAATATTTCTAACTACATATGTTTGGCTCAAATGTCAATAAACTCGGTTTGCAGTTGCACATTATTCAGTACTTTGTGTGCTAAATATAATGAACATAATCAATAAACAGGTTAAAACACCATTAAAGGACAATTATAGTGAAAAAAACACTTTGTCTATATACAATGTACAGATCACTTAGTATAAGCTGCCTGACTTGTTGCTGTGTGGCTTTTGTTTCTTCACACTGGCAGAAGTTTGAACCAAGCTGTGTAGTCCCCCCTTCCCTCTCTGTCTAGTCCCCCTCAAGCAGGAAAGGGCTGTATGAAAAGTCCAGCATGCTCAGTTGTAAAAGCACTTTAAATGAAGTGCTGACATCTGTTGACCTCTCCCTTCCATAGCTAGACTGCAAGCAAGCAAAGGTGGGAGAAAGTAGCAATATGCTAAAGGGAGGGGCGGAGGGGGAGAGAGGAGGACAAGTGGTGTGAGATTCTTTACAAGTAAGTTACTGAACTCGCCTGTTCTCTAAGTTTGCAATTGTATTTGTTTTTGTACCTAAAGTTCATATCTTTCCCTGCTTAGCTGAGATCAGAATCACTGAAGAAAGAGTCAGTGTAGCAGCAGCAGGCTGTAGTGAGAGACCTTCACAAACACAGTAAAACTGCTTGTTATCCTGATACATTTCAGTTGCTTAGTCTATATTTCATAGATTGCACTGTATGTCTTGTTTGGATTATAGTCTGTATTACGTATTATTACATATACTGTATTAGTGTTTACTTGGTGATGTCCATTTGAGTCACTGGGTTGTGATGTATATAAGAGGGGAGGGGCTTGTTTATAGTGTGTTATGCTCATATTGCTGGGTTAATGGTTATGATTGATGTTTAGCACTACAGAATTGACTAAGTGTTGCATATGGTACTTACAGTGTGGGTGAGGAGTATGTGACAGTACTGAATGGGAGCTTTGGATTGTGTGGGTGTGTGCTTTGAGTGGACAGATGAGGTGTAGCAGCTCCTACAAATCACAGCATATTCAAAGGCTTTATCTGGGTCTATGAAGAATTAAAGAAACTAAAAGTACCCTGGTGGGGGATGACTTATAGGATACATTAGAAGAAATTTAAAAAAAAACAATTTTCTCACTATAATGCCCTTAACAACAAGTATTTAATCTCTGTTAATTAGAATATGCGATCTATTACATTTAGATATTTATGAAAACTCTTATATTCCGGTAGGAATACCCCCACTATATATATGGCAGATTGTATCTCTTACATTTAAATAGAGATATTCCGGGTGCATATGCCCAGAACCCAACATTGATAGGTACTGTATAATATGTCTTTGTAACATTTGTAGTGTTAAGGTTCGTACACACCTGGCGATGTTCACCCGAGTGCTGAGGCCCGACCGACCTCCGAGTCTGACGAACAACCGTGACGAATGACTGAAATGACCGATAGCTGCAGGTGTGTATGTGCTCGGCCGCTAAACGACCCCCGACTGAACGCATGCGCGACTATCAACCATTCATTGCGGGTGTTCATCGGGGTCGGTCGGGGCTCGGGTGAACATCGACAGGTGTGTACGAACCTTTAGTCAAAACAATACAGTGAAATCTGCTCCACGATGAACAGAAACACTCCAACAGGATAAAAATCAAACTAGGTAACAATGCACTTCGATTAGCAGAACATGCAGCCAGAGTCTGTATTAATTACACTTGTCCAAATTACAGAATTGTTAACTAAATAAAAAGCCGCTTTGCCCTGGAATATGCTTTCAGTGCTTTATAAAAATACAGACTACACTTTTTGTTTAGGACAGTCAGTATCTACATTAAGGACAATTTTGCAATTCTATAATCTGTTCAATATACAGTTTACCGTAAAAAACCTTGCTGCTTTTAGGGATTTGGGTAAAAAAATATTGTGGAGTAAAAGTTTAAAATGAATAAACTTTTTTTTTTAAAGAATAATGTTTTGTATATAAACATCTGCATACACTGGCAGAATGGAAAGAAATAACCTTGATTTTTGTTGTCTGAAGTCTTTGTTTCTTTCATCCCTGAATGACTTGATTTGTGAATTAATTTGCTGTGCATAGAATGTAATTACCAGTTTATTGTTTGTTTATATACAGCATTATAGTTCCCTTGAATTTCTTTCATTTTTTTTTATGTAGCATTCGGACAATACTGTATTTCAGCAACAAAGAAATGAATTGAACAAAGCCTTTGAGTTCATTTCCCAAAGACAATGGTACAGAGTGGTAGTATACTTTTGTAATGGACAGTTAACCAATAAAATATTGCATAAATGCATTCAGTCATCACGTATTTCTATTCTATCAGGGAGATGTACTAAAAGTTCTTGTCGTTAAAAATGGTGCTAATTTTGCCCCAACCAATCAGATCTTATTTAACATATAAAAACTAACATCTCTTTGGTTGGGGCAAAATTAGCACCATTTTTAACTATAAGAATTTTTATTGAATAACCCTGTATATACTTTGGAACTAATTGGCAGTTGTTTCATGTAAAAATGTAGATCAAATATTATTTTTTTTCTAAAATTCTAATTAATATTTAACTGGGTTTAGTTGTTTTAGTAATTAAGGACATTACACCATTCATCCAAGTATTTTCTTCAGTTCAACTGAATGGTAGGGCCATTCTTATATATAATATGTGTGTGTCTGTGTGTACCTTGATGGAGGCCCGAAGAGTGCACTTTCTTTGAAATGAATGTCTATTTTTGAAATATAAATGATATATTATATATACAGTCCATTGTGAGATGCGTGGTTGATCACCTGCTAGTCAAATAGTCAGCAGGGCACTCGGGATTTATCAAAACAACAGAGCTTATTAATAGCAGTATCGATCAGGATGTTTTGATTGGTACTGGTATTAATAAATTCTGTTTTTCGATAAATCATATGAGAGCCCCGCTGAATTTCTTCTGCTGCATCTGATATTACATCACACATTCATCTGATATTATTTGATACTTGCCTATTTGGAATAAACCCTACCTGGTCAGGGTGGATTAGGCTTGGGAGAAAGTTATTTATTCTAGTTGCCAATATTTTTGTTAGTATTTTTATATTCTGGTTGATCAATGTTACCCACCTAACTAGATTGTAAGCTCTACGGGGCAAGGACCTCCTTATCTCTTGTGGCAAAGCGCTAGCACTTCTATTTATATAATTTATATATTTATGTACTGAACCCTCTATGTATTTGTTCCCCTTGTATGACTTTATTGTATTTTGTTACTGTACATCACTGCGTCCCCAAGTGGCGCTTTGTAAATAAACTATACATACATACATACATCAATGAGATAGGCCTGTAATTTTGGGGTTCTAGTGGTGAAAAATCATCTGGGCTGGATGCTTTTGAAGCCATTAGTTGTTTAATGGTTCTAATTGTTTCCTCTAGGGATATGGGTTTAGCTAATATGTCTGCCATTTCTTGTGTAAGTATTTGGTGTGGTAAATGGTTTTGTAGAAAGGTTTCAACATTTCCTTTAGTAATTAGGGAGTTTTTTGTTTGTTTGGTATAATATGTGTGGAATGTTTGATAGATAAGATCTGGGTTTATAGTTAGGGTTCCTGATCGAGTGCATATCTTAGTGATTCTGTTATTTTTAGTTTTGGGCCTTAAGAGGTTTGCTAGTGGTCTGTCTGCCATGACCATAACATTTATTTCTCAATATTTTGGGACATTAAGGCTTGTAGTTATTATCTGGCTGTGCGCAATTCTGAGATTTTGGAATCTCCTGTATTTATATTTGCTTTCTAGTATGTCAATATTTATTTAATTGAGTAAAAGTTTCCTTGTGTTTTCTTTTTTATCTAGAGCCTTATTGTAATATTCCCCTAATGTATGCCTTGTGGGCTGTCCAAAAAGTTAATATTGATGTTTTATTGTTTGTGTTCAATTAATCTGTGATGTGTTTTGCTATTTCTTCATTAATTGTGGGATTTGTTAATAGGGATTAATTAAGGTACCAATAGTATGATTTTTCGGGTGTTGTTTGAGTGTGGAATGTGGAATGTATTTGAGTTTGTGACCTTGTTGAGGTTGAGGAAGAAACAGGCACCGGATGAGTCACTGACAGCTCCTACTTTTCCGTTTCCTGGACTTTCCTGCAGAAGAAGTGGGGTCAGTATTGGGTTAAATTTGAGTGTTGGGGGTGGACATGCCCTTTAAAATGTATTTTGATACTTAATTATTTATTTAGGTTGCCCAACTGTCAGTCTCAAATTTTGCTCAAGGTAAGGATTATTTTAAATTACACAGTGGGGTCAGTATTGGGTTAAATTTGAGTGTTGGGGGTGGACATGCCCTTTAAAATGTATTTTGATACTTAATTATTTATTTAGGTTGCCCAACTGTCAGTCTCAAATTTTGCTCAAGGTAAGGATTATTTTAAATTACACAGTGGGGCCAGTATGGGGTTAAATTTTAGTTTTGGGGGTGGACATGCCCTTTAAAATTTATTTTTATACTTAATTATTTATTTAGGTTGCCCAGTTTTCATGAGTCTCATGAGACCTCTCCTCGCCTAGTTGTTTCATTGGGGGTAGGGTGATCCCTTCCCCACTTCGGTACAGTCCCAGGCTTCATCTAATTACAGATTTTAGTTTATATAACAATTATCAAACTTTTGCAATTAAAACATTATAATAGTTTAGTTATAGAGCATATTTAAGTAACATTAGTAATATATGTTCAGTAGTATCCTCTTGGTGGATTGTTTACTTATTAGTATTGGCTAAATATAAACATTAGGTAACCATTTTGTTCCATTAAAAATAAAAGATGAAGTTTAAGTCATATTGCTTATAGTCTTGATATTGGAAGCATATTTGGTTATGTTAAAGTCATTGTCACAAAAACAACATACCAAATTGATATTGATTTGTCTCATGGTTGAGTGTCCATAAGAATAAAAATGTGGTTAAGAAATAAATGATGCTATAGCTGCATATAGCTGGAATGTATAGTTAGTATAGTATAGTAGTATAGTATTTGAGGTAGAATAAAGACATATGTCCATCCAGTCCAACCCATCTAACAATATCCTTATTTGCTGCCTAACTGTTGATCCAGAGGAAGGCAAAAAAAATCCCACAAATTTATGAAGGGGAAAAAATCCCTTCCTGACTCCAAGTGGCCAATCGGAAATTTCCTTGATCAACTCTACTTTATGTATCAATACCAGTAACTTTGTAACATTCCTTGTTTGCAGAAACTCATTCAGCTTTTTTTTAAACTGACCAATGAACCTGCCGTAACAACGTCCACTGGAAGACAGTTCCATAGCTTTATTGTTCTCACAGTGACAAACCCTTTCCGAACTTGAAGCCTAAACCTTGTTTCTTCAAGTCTTAAGGGATGGCCACATGTCCTCTCACATGCTCTATTGGTGAACAATGCCCCAGATAGTTTATTGTATGGCCCGTTAATGTATTTATACACAGTAATCATATCCCCACGCAAGCGCTTTTCCTCCAGCATACATAATTGTAACTTTTCCAGTCTCTCTTCATATAAAGATACAAACAACGTTTGATAGGACCCTATAAAACATATAGATTAGCACACATAAAAAACTTATGTGCTTACTTCTATAATCAAGGTGGCCCAGCTGCAACCCAGCCCCAGGCCCTTTGTGGAATAACAGGTAAGAAACTGTCCCACTGCACCATTAATGGAGACTCCAGTTAAACGCGTGGCGGTACATAGGGCGGAACACCCAATAGAAGAAAGCAAGCTAGCACTCACCGCTTCTGTCTCTTGGTCCAGGTGCGAGATTGCCCCGAACCCTCAGCTAAAGGTTCTTATCCAGATAAAACCAAAGTGAAGAGCAATCAATCCATCAGACAAGGATCCACATGTATGCTTATAGGTAATGAAAAATAACTAAATTTATTGCAAAGGCACGGTCACAACGCCTGCAATGGCTTACAAGGTGAACTGCCTGACGCGTTTCGGGCGACGCTCCGCCCTAGTCATAGTCTCTCTTCATATGCAAGCTCCACCCATCCCCTCTTAAATTAGTGCCCTTCTCTGAACCCTTTCCATTTCAAAGATGTCCTTTTTGTACACGGGATTCAAAATTGCACTACATATTCCAAATGCACTACATATACCAATGCTTTGTAAAGAGGGAGAATAACATTTTCCTCCCTTGAATCCATACCTCTCTATACAAGACAATACCATGCTGGCTCTGGCTGGTGCCGCCTGGCACTGATTACTTCTTTTAAGCTTGTTATCCACCAAAACTCCAAGATCCCTTTCCAACAGGAATTCACGTAACACACAGCCATTTATTGTATAAGCACCACAAGGACTTTTAAGTCCAAAATGCATCACCTTACATTTATCAACATTGAATCTCATCTGCCACTTAGTAGCCCAATACCAACTAGCTTATACATTAGTCGCCTATGGGGGACTGTCAAAAGGCTTTGCCAAATCCAAGTAAACTACATCTACTGCTATGCCAGGGTCTACATTTCTACATGATCGAATCTGCAAAATAAGAAACAATGGCCTAGATAAAACTAAACTTAGCTCCCTAAGTACCCCAGGATGTATTTTTATCTGGTCCAGAAGATTTATATATTAACCTTATTTCATTCTTTCTGTAGCATATCCTCGGTTAACCAAAGTGCACTTGAATCTTTTATACCATTATTGCTACTATACTTTATGATATCTGTACTTGGATCTTCTATAGTGTATACAGAGGGAAAAAAAATATTCAAGACATTGTTTATTGCCATCCTCCGTAACTTACTATCCCCATTAATTAATGGTGCCACATTCTCAGTCCTCATCATCTTACTATTAATATACTTTAAAAAATGTTTAGGCTTAGGGGCATATTTATAAAGCCTCGTTAAGTTTTCGCGGCCGTTTTCCCTGACCTTTCCACATAAATCACGTTTAACGCGCTTTATTAATGTCGGGAAACGGCCGCGAAAAGTTAACAAGGTGTTAACGGCCGTTTTGCTTCGCCACCTTCAAGGTGGCGAAAGCAGCCGATACTAGCCGCCTTTTGGCAGAGATGGGCAGACAACCCACGGCGGGTGGTCGCACCCGCTCCGGGAGGCACGCCCACCCCGCCCCCCCCCGCGGCGCGGAGACCACACGGCGCCGCGCCCAGCAGCCCCTCCCAACCCCTTCCTCGCTCGCGGCCGCGACCACCCGCAGCGCACCCCCTCCCCAGCAGCCCCTCCAAGCCCCCTGCCCCGCCGCTGGCAGGGAATGGAAGGGCCCGCTGGGAGGGCTGGCGACATCAACCCCACTCAGGTCGCCGATGCCAGACAGGCTCACTGCGGCCACCAGTGAGCCCGCTGGCACCGCAGGCCTCAGCGGAGCCGATGTTGCCAGCCGCTTCTTTCTTCTATTTTCAGACATCTACTGCGATGGCATCTGAGTTCCGCAGCGGAGTGCACCTCTTTATATAGGTTTGCAGAAAACCCTAATCTGTTTCTGATTGGTCAATTTTTTAATGCTTGGTTTACATGCTTTACATTAACCAATCAGATTTCATAAACTTTCTGAAATCTGATTGGTTAATGTAAGGTTACTGGCGCCCGCCGGGGGTATCTCTCTGGGGTCGGCAGCCTCTTGGGATCTGGTGTTACCGGGCCTGAAAGAAAGAAGATGCCGCCCAAGGGCTCTTTTAAGAGCCGCTCACTCGGGGTCCAGGTTCGAGCTGCGGGACCCCTGCCAAAGGCACTTGTCAGTGCCACTAACGCCCTTACAAGGGCCGGGGAGGGGGGTCCCGGTTCGAGCTGCGGGACCCCTAAGCCCCAAAGGGCACTTGTAAGCCTCCTGTTCCGAGATTGCCGCGAGCGAGGAAGGGGTTGGGAGGTGCTGCTGGGAAGCAGCGGCGGGTGTCTCCGTCGCCGCGGAGGGTCGAGGCGGGTGGGCGTATGCCCGCCCCCTTAGCAGAGGAGTCGGCAAGGGATTTTAGTCCCTTCACGCAATACTGTACTTATGTTTTTTTTATAAATATGCCCCTTAGTGATGCTTTGTTCAGCTATCCTAACTTCATTATTAATTTTATCTAGTTTGATTGCTTTCTTACACTCCTTGTTACAGTTTTTATAATCCCTAAAGGCCCTTTCCGTTCTGACTTAAAGGTTTTAAACGCCTTTTTCTTCCTTTCCATTTGCCTCTTTACATCAGAATTCAGCCACATGGCTGTTGTATAAAATTAGGGCTAGAAATGTCTATAGAGTCACTTAAACCTGAATGCTGACAAATGCAAAATCACTGTTTAATATGACCAATCAGATTGGAGCAGATAATTTCCAGTGCGACACTGATTCACTGCAACAGTAACTTGCTACTCACACAAACACTGATTCCTTATTCGGGTCTAACAGTTTAAGCCATATTGCGCACAGGGTGTTCCCAGAAGCAGAAGAGCTTGGGAAGAGGGGGAACTCCCACAAACATATCAATTTCAAGGCAACTGATAGCATTTTTAAGGTTAAGAATATCGCAGATCATTTTATTATTATATGGGGAATCATCTGAACTTGTTATTGAACTTTCAATTAACACAAAACTGCCACCCAGGAGTCTGTTAGAGAGGATTCAATATTGGAAAATCTGAGGTCCTAGAAAGAACCCAGATTCTCCTGCCATGCTTCAATCTTTTAGATTCCATCAGTGTAGAACACATGTTAATTGTTTCAATGGGGTAGGACTTAGTAGCACCAGACAACAGTCAGCTATATAGCTTAAGGTGAGGTGGAGGAAAAAAGATCACCACAGAGCATAAAATGAAATAGAGCCTTCTTACAATAGAAGGTTCCTTACAGCCTCATCCTATTATATTACCATTAGTCCAACAGAGGAAAAAAATGTCACTCCCATCATTCCCAAAGAAATAGGCAGAGATATGCAAAGTTTTTCCTTTATGTCTATCAGACACATGACTTTCTGTGTAGCAAAAAAAAGACATCTTGACTCTCCCTCTACAGGAAGTCTTTTTTTTTTTTTTGACTGGCTAAAACTGTCACATGTTTTACAAACCGCAAATTATTGGCTGTAACACAGGAACTTCCTTACACTGCCTTTCAGTGTATTATATGCAGAGGTTTAAGGCATCATGTATCAGCGTTTGTGTTTTAAGATGGGCATACACAAAGTAAACATTAGCTAGATTACACATTAGATAGATTAGCAAAACATGACCTAGCTTTTGGGGGTCCCTGAATAACATATTAAAAAATTTTATTAGGGGTGGACATACCCTTAATGATCCCAGCTGCTCCTAAACATACTTACCAGCTCCTAATTCCTTGCCGCACATTCAGTCTCCTCTGTTGCTGATAAGTTCTGTTGACATTCTTGAGCAGCAGTAGAGAAGGATCGACTGGTAACAGACTTCTGTGATTGGCTATGATGTTATTCAGGGACCCTCAAAAGCTTGGTCATGTTTTGCTAATTTATCTACTGTCTAATCTATCTAATGTTTGCTTCGTGTATGGTCAGCTTTATACACAAAAGCTGATACATTATGCCTGAATCATGATGCTTGAAACATGATAACAGATAACTTACACCTGATTCATGATAAATGACACCCGATCCATGATACCTGACACCTGATATATGATACCTGATACATGACAATGTCCTAAAATGGAAACTGTAAATCAGGGCTGTCATCAGGAATCAACAAACACTCAACAACTGAACCTAAATATCATAAGTCCTAGTCCCCTTTTACCAGTTCCGTATAAATATTTACCCGCGCCTGACCCATAAAGTGCGTCTGAAAGTGCACATGCACGTCAAACCTATGAAAGTGCATAATATCAAGCACCAATATATCCATCTACGATAAAACACATTTAATAAAACATATAATAAAAACAGACAAAAATGCTTATACCAGCGTGCATTTAAAAATGAACAACTGTGTGCTGGTACATAAAGAGTACTCACCAACTGACCCCTGCACTTTGTTCACTCAGTTCTGGCTACAAAAGTAAATGGGGCGATGGGCTCCTGACGCACAATAGTCCAGTTAGCCAGCCAGCTATATCAACTGTGATCCTTGTGATCCAAATCGGAAATGAAACAGATCACAACTAGGGATGGCCGGTTCGCGGATACGAACCCGGATCCGCCGCGGATTTATCCTGTTCGCGAACGGCAGATTTTTCCAGATTTTCCACCTTCCGATTCCGAACCGCGGATTTCTCGTATTTCGAAAATTTTCGAAATTACGAGATTTCTCGTATTTTCGAAATATTTTCAAAAATTTTTTAAATTCCGAGGAATTCTCTGTATTTTCGAGGATTTTTTTATTTTAATTGGGTCCGCTCGCGGATTTTCGAATTTTCGAATTTTTCCGAAAATTCGGATCCTCGCGCGACCGGATTTTGCGAAGTTCGGACATCTCTAATCACAACCCAGCTAATATTATTATTATTATTATTGATTTATATAGTGCCAACATCTTCCGTAGTGGTTTACGATTACATAGTCATACATATTACATACACAAGTAATACATAATATAAGTAAACAGAGTGAGGGGTTTCCCTGCCCAAAGAGCTTACAGATTAGAGGATATGGGGGTGAGACATTAGGTTGCGGGAATCTGTAGGCTGTAAATAGATTGGCAGTGGAGCGTGAATGGCGGGTTGGATCATATTGGGTAGTAAGGGGGTAATGTTTAGGCCAGGTTATATGCTTGCCTAAAGAGGTGGGTTTTAAGGTCACATTTGAAGGTGGTAAGGGATGGTGAGTGACGGACAGACGGAGGAAGGGAGTTCCAGAGCAGAGGGGCAGCACGAGTAAAGTCCTGAATGCGGGCATGGGAGGAGGTGACCAGAGTGGATGAGAAGAGGGTATCATAATACATTACATTTGAGAGAGGACCTCCGGCATCCTGACACGCACCTTAAAGTCACATGTAACGAGTGCCAACAACAAGATATATAACGTCTTCATAGGATCAAATGGCTCATTGATACATGAGTAACCACTATATATCATTATAAGTTGCCAGAGTTAAATCACAGTAAGATCTAAGGGAGTCACGCATACAAGTATTTACAAACTTACCTTAACCATTATTACAGGGGATGAGTAATACAGGATGGGTGTAGAATGCAATGAGTCTAAAACATCAAACCAAAAGAGATTGAGGACTCAAATATAAAGTGCATAAACCCCACTAGGGGATAAGTTAGAATATAGGAACATAGCGCAATAAATAAAATGTGATAAAATATTAGCATAAGGATAAAAACGTGTATTAGTATATTATAAAATTTCTATCACTAACAACAGGCTAGTATGGTAACATAGTGATTATTGCTATCATAAAGTTCACAAAAAAGTCCTTTAGGGGCTAGGGTGTTCAATTTTCTTATTCTAACAACCTCCTTCAAACCTTCTATAATAGTATCTCTATTAGTTCCTTGCGTGGGGGTAATGAAATCAATTGCCATCCATCTTAGGGTTACAGGCCCATGTCCAATTTTGGGAAAGTGTCTAGCCACTGACTGTTCACCATAACTTTCTGGATGTTGTTCTTTGTTTTTATGTGCCAACATAAAAACCATCCTTTCTGGAAACGTGGTGCTTGTCTTCCCTACGTAATATAGACCGCAGGGGCACATGAAGATATATATATATATAACATATTTACTCAAAAAGGATAAACTGAATTTGGGGATATCTGTTGTATTCAATTAGATCAACTGGACAGAAGTTTAGTTCTTGAAGACATTTCTCTAGTCATCCGACTGTCTTTCTCAATTCAGAATGACTTTGTGTTCTGCATCTTAAGGATAAAGGACATACCTTTGAAGATTGTAATGTTAACATATTGGCAAAGGAACATGACTGGTTCACGAGAGGTGTTAAGGAGGCCATTTATGTGAAAATAAAGAAACCAAGCCTAAATAGAGGTGGGGGGTTCGACACCAACTGTCTGCCATGTACAATGCTGTTTTGACACCTTACTCTAGGGGTTCCTGTAACACCTCTTAGCCACTATCAAATCACGCCCTTTACACCTGGCTGTGATATGCTAATTGGGATTTTCCAGGGTACATAATTGCCACAGATTCTTGTACAAGTTATTCTGAATTGTGAAATCCAGTCGGATCACTAGCGAAATGTCTTCAAGAACTAAACTTCAAGTCCGGTTGATCTAATTGAATACAACAGATCTACCATGACCTGGATGAATGAGAACCTTCACATGAATTTGGGGATCTGAATGGGGATGGGGAAAATCAGCACCAACTGACATAGAGTTGCGTGTGGTGCACCCCAAATATTTATAGCATCTGTTCTTATATTAAGATAAGAAGGAATGGTGCAATGGTTAAATGGATTTTTTCACTTCAAAATGTAATGTGCAATATCAATTGTGTGTAGCAGGCATTCAGCTCCAATGTTTCCAATTGCCCAGGTGCTACCAATAATCAGCATTCAAAGAAAATAGAAAAGTTCAGTGCACACATGTGTCCTTACAAAAGTGTAATAGCGCTTTAATAAACAAAATTGCATACTGGCAACATTTCAGTCCATCATCTAGGACCACACCGAGTGGACTACTTGCTTAGGGCTAGGTCACGCTACCGTGTTTTAATGACCTATATGTGCATTCCAGGGCATTGTAGTGTGGCCTCAGCCCAAAGGCTTTTTTTTTTGCGATCAGTTTGCACTGTGCAATCCTAAATGTGTGCACTGTGATCTGTTGTGATTTTGGAACACATACTATCATCTTTTTTGCTCCATTTATGGCAAAATAGCACTTAATATAAGTCTATGGAAGGGCATAAAAAAGCAGACAGAAGAGGACACAATCAATATGACACGATACAAGCAGATGGCAAAAGCAAACAGAAACGCACACCAATTTTTTGAGCGTTGTGGCCTCAGCCTTAGAGAAGAGGTGCGGAATCACACACAGTCTCACAGCAGTGCACAAAGGTCGCATTTGGTAATCTGTATTACTAAAACAAATTAAAGTAGGATTTCCAAAACATATTTTAGAACCTAATATAACACCATTGGTATTTTTTTTTTAAACAAACTGTTCCTTTATATTAAGTCATGTTTTTTAATGTAAAATAAGAAAATTAAAACAACTCAAAACAAATGATATAGAACAAGGAAACCTGAAAAAGATTAATAAAGATATAGATAGCTGAAGCTGCTGAATCCAAGCCTACTGTATGTTGCTCTCTCCATATTAAATTAAACTCTGATTCCTCATTGTTTCTTCAACTGAAAGAATTTAAATTGTATATAAGGGGAAAGCTGAATTACTGTTAAGCTTACAATTCTGTCAAAAATATTTTTTTGCTTGATTAAGCAACAATAGATTTAGTTTATTATACAAGTGTCTTGAGATTTTCCTCATAAAATAGCAGATATAAATTGTGTAACGTTATATTCAATTAAATAGGGAGCCATTGTCTATAAAAGTCACCCGCTTGACATCTGTAGGGAAAGTAGATTTTGAATGCCAAAGACCTAACAATTGATTAAACTAACAAGTAATTTATGTCCCTTACTCTGAGA
The DNA here is from genome assembly GCA_019447015.1 of Hymenochirus boettgeri. Lineage (NCBI taxonomy): Eukaryota > Metazoa > Chordata > Amphibia > Anura > Pipidae > Hymenochirus > Hymenochirus boettgeri. The sequence continues at coordinate 242,075,843 of CM033476.1, read as the reverse complement.
CAGAATGAGGAAACTATAATATTTTTAGCTCCTTTAAGTTTCATTATTATTTTATGAAACAATCCTTATTGCACAAAAAAAGGTTACTGTCAAGGGACTGAGCTAGTTGAAAGACTAACTGCTTCAACTAACTGATACGAAAATGGCAAAAAAAAAACTTTTTTTTGTAATCCGTTGCAGAAATGAAAGAAACTTGTCATTCCAACTTCACAAAACATCCCTGAAGATGAAATGCACAACTCCATTGGGACAGCCATTTTTTCTGTTATTACAGAAGAAAATTAGAACCATAAAAATGTCCAATTTAGAAAAAAAGCAGCTACTTTAGTGTCATTTGCATAAAAGCTCTTACATACAAATTGTTATAAAGACAAATGTGTAGCACTCTTAAAGGAAATTGGTTATATCTCAGGTGTTTTGCTTGAAACAACATAAAGGCCTCTTTAAAGTGAAATCCATTCTCGGGTAAATAAGGCTGAAAAAGATTTTTCACCTATTTGTACTTACGTGAGCTTTTTGTTTAATCATTTCTTTACAATTTTTCTTCTTTACGTGTTCACCCTAGAATATTCTGCAATAAAAATTCCATGCTTCACCTTGTTTCTTATTCAGTGTCATCATTAACAAGACAAGGTTTGAAAAGACTTGAGTGGGCTCATTTTTCATAAGCCTTTGGCGCATCCCATGAATCAAACACAATGCAGGTGTGAAGTTTGGTAAAGTATTTTTGCTGTAGTTTGAACTTATTATTAAGTGCTCATTTTCTTATCGAAAACTAACCATTGCTAATGATGTTGAGCATAATTCCTAAATGATTTAGTTGTGCTAGAAGTGTATTGCACACTGCCTATAGCGGTGTAGTAGTGTGAAAAAGCAACATTTTTTCATACTTTTGTCATTCTGGGGATTTTCTTTGTAAGAATTAACATAGGTTTCACAATTCAATACTTTAACATATTTTTATTTTTATTCAAGATGTCCAAACAAGGTTTTGTATCATCTCAGGGTTTGCATATCGGGGCAAATATTGCCATTACATTTTGACAGCAAAATTAACCTGTAAAATTATTGCTAATGAAAACAAAATTCCATCTCTTGATTTTGACCTTTAAAGGGTAACTATGGTCTCCATACAAGTGCCTCTATTATAAAGATCTCTTAGTAAAATTGCTTTTACTATTGTAGATACAAAAAATACAATATCTTACTCATTTATGCCACCATGGCTTATACCACAGTCTCAGTCAAGGCAAACGACACCTTTGCATTATAAAGAGACGTAACCTTTTCTCTAAATCATGCAACAAAATTGAAAGGTAGTTCAGCTCAACAGGACCAGGTCCATGAGCAGTTTGGTAAATAGGCATGATTAAAAATGTCATTAAACTTATGGATTGAGTTATTTGGTGTGCACAACAATTCCTAATAGATAGTTGTTTGCATCAAGAAACTAAAATCAGGCACTAATTAGCCAAGTAAATTGAAATTTAAAGTCATGTAAGCTAATAATTGCATATGTGAGCTTGCAATGAGCAACCTGGTCTCTCATCAGAGAAATATTGGAGAAACAACTGAGCTAGCATGCTGTCTGCACATATATTGTAGATAGCTTGTGTATGATATAACGTGCTTAGATTGTAAAATAAATATACACAGTACTGTGCAAATGTTTTAGGACGCTGTAACAAATGTAAATCAAATCCATTATTTGGTGTGACTATTATTTGCCTTGAAACAAGCATTAGTTTTTAATGGTACATATCAGGGACTTTGTAGGGTTATATTCAGATGAATTAATTACCAATGATAGCAAACAGTTGCTAATGATAATCATTTTCATATGCAGGTTGAAACCCAGCGATTAACTGAAACAAAATAGTGGTGTATGGTGACAGAGAAGAGGTTGTCGAAGGCAGTTTTATGTCACAGGTTTTACATTAGGACTATGTACATTAATAAGCCACAAGGATGTGCTGTTCAATAAATGGACAATGTTGGGGATCATAGGCGCTGTTGTCGGACAACAAAACTTTGTGCAGCAGATGACACCTCTTATTTCCCTTTGAAATAATGTCTAGCAGAGCAATCAGCCCAGAACTGGTAGAAACCTGTTGGGTCCAGGTATGTCGATTTACTGTACAGAAATAGTTAGTTAATATTTACAGTTTACAAGTTAAAAACAGAGGAAATTATGTTTAAAAGTATTTGAGGTTGAATAAAGAGATATGTCCATCTAGTCCAGCCTACTCAGGAATACCCATATTTCCTATTTCCTGCCTAACAGATGATCCAGAGAGGCACAAAATAATAATTAAAAAAAAAGTATGAAGTGGAAAACAATTCCTTCCTGACTCCAAGTGGCAATTGGAAATATCCCTGTATCAACTCCAACTCAATGTATCAGTACCAGTAGCATGCAACGTTCTTTTTTTTTTACTATCCAATGAACCTGCCATCAACACATCTAATGGAAGATAGTTTCATTGTTTTTCCATTCTCACAGTAAAAAAGAAACCTTCCAAACATGAAGACTTATCGTCTTTCTTTCAGTCTTAAGGGATGTCCATGTTTCTTCTGACATGTTCTATTAGTGAATAAGGATGGACTAGAACTCAAACCCGAGTTCGATCCGAACTTTATGAGTTTGGACAAACTCAAACTATTCAAACTATTTTGTGTTCAAACTAGTTCGATCTTCCAGACTCGCGGGACTATTTTCGAAAATCCTTGAACATTCAAGAATTCTCGAATATACAAGGATTTTCTAACGTTCGGCAGGTCTCGAATGGCCTCTTTCAAAAATCTCCGGAGATTCCCGAAAATGCCTGCTGGCGGATTGCAGAATGGCCGACAATGCCGCGGGCAGGACGTTCGGGGGTCCCGCTGCTCGAAACCAGGATCCCAGGACGTTCGGTGGTCCCGCCGCTCAAAACCAGGACCCCCTCCCAGTTCCTTACAAGGACCTTTGTGGCCTTGACAAGGGCACTTTGGGGCTTAAGGGGTCCAGCAGCTCGAACCAGGATCCCCTCCCCTGCACTTTCAGGGCCCTAGCCTTTTTTGCTTTAGGCATGTAAATTACAGACATGGTAATACAGTTGGAATTTATAAACCCAAGATATCAGAAAGTTCAGGTAATGCAGGTTTTCGTTAAAGCACATTTGTGACTATATGGCCATATAATACCAAGCAGTAGTAGACTACTGCTATGGTATTGTATAGGCCAGGGATCCTCAAACTATGGTTCTCTAGATCTTTGAAAACTACAGAGGGAAGACAAGGAATTCTGAGAGCTGTAGTTTTAAAACATCTGGAGGGCTATAGTTTGAGGACCCTGGTATAGACACTCGTACAATCATAATTGTAATTTTATAACCGCTATCGGAACAGTACAACTGGGATTGTAAAAGGCTGGGATTGTAACAGTGATTGTTAAAGGCGCCTTTATAAATATGGCCCTACGTGAGGCAAATAACTTTGGATTTCCTGTACACTGTGGACTTTGTCCCATTTAGTATGTTTGTTCCATGGTAAGCTTCTAATTTTATGCCTAAAAAGTTGTATGTGCAAAAAATAAATCCCAGGTGGGCAAACATGTTAATTTTACATCACATACTGGGTACATTGGTCAAAGGGAAACCAGAAAAAACCCAATGTCTATTAGCAGGGTATAAATAGCAGGGTATAAATAAACATTATTGATGCAGCTTTCCAATAGCTCTAGGGTATATTTAGGATGTGCAATCAGCTTAATCAGTTGTGGGAAAATAAACTGCATATCTTTAAAGATATTTAATCATGTACCTTTCGTAACAGAATCTTCAGTGTTTTTCTCATTGTCATTCTGCTTTCCATTCAGTAGCACAATCTGCATATGTTATTGGCCTTAAATCCCTGGACTCCCACCTCAATCTGTATCAGCTAATAGTACAACCTCACACTGAGCGCAGGGAGTAGGCTCAGGTTAACAAGGATTCCAGAACCAAATGGCTGAGGGACTGGAATAGTACCACTTGGAAATACGGGTTGGAATATGATTGTCTGCACATTTGCATGAAACAAGAGATTGTATTAGTCTCAGCAATTCAGTCAGATAAATTAAAAAGATAAACAATTTAGCTATTGCCTTAAATAGTTTTAAAATCTGTTTGAATTGTATGGCATTAACATTAACAGAAGTAGAGATGGACAGTGAAGTTGGTTTTGCAGCGAAGCATTTATGTTTCGCTAAAATGTGTGCATTTTCCTGGGAAACGCGAAACCTTTTTCAAACGAAACAAAACATTTTCAAATATGTTCTTGTAGCTGTTTTCAATGTACAATGCTGTGTGTGCGTTTAGCTAATTGCTATCAGAACCTGATAGTTAAAGGGATGACCAATCCTGTTACTGAAATGATGTTTGTATGGGAGCATCCTCTTGTAATTGCTGTGAATGGTAGCTTATGGGTTTGATTGTTAAAGCATGTAAGCTTAATATCTATGAAACAAGATGTATAGTCTAAGGTTCATATGTTTTAAATTGAAGTCTAAAAATAGCTTTCTGTATTTTATTACTCCATCCCCAAATAAAAAATGCTACAAAGCCCAATCAAACCCCCAAACAACTAAAACCGTAATACCTACTTTGACAACCACAACTGCAATACTTTGCTGAAAGCTAAAGTTGCTATTCAAGACAAAGTTCTCCTCCCCCGCTCTTAGAAAAAGTTGCCACCTTCTCTTGGGGAACAAGAGTCAGTCATCTGCCTTGAAAACGTGATGTGCCGGAAAACCTGGGAGGTAGAGAGTGGAGAAGATCATTGTGAACATATAGAATAGTTGATTAGGCATCTGAGCAAACCACTTAACCAAACAAGAACTCTAAATAACTGATTTAGGGCAGCAGAGATTCTTCTATACAGGCTGGTAAATTTGCTATGGAGTAGAAATGCAATCTTCTAAGCAAAGCTTAGCACAAAGCTAAAAACCCTTCTGCTATCACTAGTGATGAATTCCAGTTTCGAAACAAACTGGTTTCAATTCAGAACAGCTGGCCTCGAAAATCATACAGATTTTGCAAATATCAGAAACTTAGAACTTTTCATTGAAAAATTGAAACATTAGAAAAGCATTTTATAAGCAGTATTACCATTTGAAAATTCCTAACGAAAAAAAAAAAAATATCGAAAATTGAGATTCAATTTTGTTCATATCGGAATTTTATAATTTAAACCACTGGTGGAACCAAACTACAGTTTCACACAAAGACAAATGTTAAAAGAAATGCAAATAATGTACGGTAAAATGCCTGCCATATAGGATAACTAGAATAGTGAATCTATCTGTTGTATTCAGTTAGATCAACTGGACTTAAAGTTTAGTTCTAGAAGACGTTTCGCTAGTTATCCGACTGGCTTTCTCAATTCAGAATGACTTGTACAAGAATCTGTTGGCAGTTAAGTATCCTGGAAAGTCCCATTAGCATATCACTTTATGCTAAATACTGAAACTGTCAAGTACAGGACAGGAAAGCCGTACAATGTGAATAAAGCTGTTCAGTGACAAAAATTTGGCCACTTCTACAACCAAGCCACTTTCCCTGTGTTTTCTATGAGCTAGTACTATGAATTATATCTTCTTCAGTCATTTTTAAAAACCATTGCATCATTTTTATTTAAACTAGCTACTGGAAACAATTTAATTTAGGAAGATAGACTAGCCTGTTATCAATGAATCAGATCAAGTGTAATTATATTTCTGGTCATAAGTAGAGATGGCCAAAACTGTTAAGTTGGATTTCTGTTTTTGGATTTACGGATCTGGGGAAAATCCCGAAGATTCAAAATCCAAAAACAGAACATGCTTTCGAGACTTCGGATCCCATTTTCGATGATAATCAAACGTTCGAGTTATTTTCGATAATCCTCAAAAATGCCCTTGAACGTTCGATAATCCTCGAAAATACGGTCTGAAACTACTTTTGAGTTTCCGATCGCATTTTCGAGGATTATCGAACATTCAAGGGTATTTTAGAGAATTATTGAAAATAGTTTAAACATTCGATAATCATCAAAAATGGGTTCTGAAGTCTCGAAATCCAAGCGATCCGTCCGGTTTCGGTTGGAACATTCGGATTTCCGACAATCAATATTGTATGAACAGGGGGAACCACAGCTTTATTAACCAAAACACAAATATACATATACTAACTTTTGACAACGGATGCAAACTAGATCTGGCATTTTAATTAATCTCCAAAAACAATCAGGGTTATTCAATTAAAGTTCTTATCGTTAAAAATGATGCTAATTTTGCCCCAACCAATCAGATGTTAGCTTTCAAATGTTAAATAAGATCTGATTGGTTGAGGCAAAATTAGCACCATTTTAAACGGTAACAACTTTTATTGAATCTCCCTGTATGTTTCAAAGGAATAGAAGAGGAAGTTTGGTGATTAATTGCATGAACTTAAGTTATCCACTAGAATGGGAAAAATTTCTAATAGAGTGAGATTGCGGATAAAATCAGATCGAATCCAACTGTCAGGCCATGGGGCAGCAAACCAGAAACCCCTAAAGAAGGCTCCCACTCTCCCACAGCCCACAGTGAAGAAACCCAACTCCTCACTTCCGATATCTGCCTGTTGACAGCAGGAATGTCAATTATAAAAAGCCAGGAACGTATGACAAACCTGCAGATCGTCTCTCAAACACTCTAAAGTGGTGAGTAGCAGACACTCCCTTTGTGGCAAAAGACAATCTATGGCAAAAAAAACCCTTCCCATTAGTATTGTGCTGCATGCAAAATCTAAATGACCAATGAGGGATTGTAACTGTCTCTAAGTCATTTTTTTGCCTGCTTTCTATCAATTAATGTAGACAATGATTGAATTTTAACAAGGGGAGGCCTGAAAACTATGTCTACACAGTCAATTTCCACACCCAAGAAGGTGAAAGAAGTGCAAAATTCTACTGTCGTATCCATTCCTCAGCTATGGGCACACCAAATTGGACATACTTTACAAGCGGAAAAGGTATTTAGAAGATATGAACATTGATTAAAGTTTGGTGGGCCCACAAAAAGAAATGTATATGTAATTAGAGATGTAATGTGGTTTCTAATAGAACCCAGTTTTGAATCGCATCTGAGGGTTTCGAAGTCCAGACGAAACGAAATGGAACCCGGATTTTTAGAATTTTTGATTTTTATCAAAAAACGAAAGTAGACGATTTTCGAAAATAGAAAATCTAAAGTAGACGATTTTCAAAAATCAAAAATTGAAAGTAGACGATTTTCAAAAATCGAATTTTCGAACTTTCGAAATTTCCCAAAAATTTTAAAATTCAAAAACGGTATGAAACTCAACAGTTTCGAACATCTCTAAATGTAATAAGGATAAGATTAAAACATGCTTTATGAACAGGAAGCAAAAAGAAGGCAGTCTCTATGTTCAATATCCTGACATTCCCATCTTATTTGTGAGTGGGCAGCCATTCACCACCCAAATTGTTCGTTGTATCGTAACCAGCATTAAAAAAGAGGTGGGCACTTGTCAGTAAATTGCTTGCAAAAAACATTGGCATTGTGAATGCATTTAACCAGTTGTTAAAAGTTTTTGGAATAAGCTTGTGCTTATCTGCAGAATCCCCTAACCATTGATTAGGCCTGTCACCAATTTTACCACTAGGAGAGCATGCTGGGTTCTCTTTATGTGGCACAGTGCATGGTTGGTAATGGAAATCTTTTTTACTGCATTTCAATAGTTTTGTAATTGTAAACCTAATACATTTTAAGAGGAAAAGTAAAGTCAAAACATTTGTGCAAGAGGTTATCTGCCTTTTACTGCAATATATTTTTAAATGTAGTATTAAATTAATGTGCTTCATTGGTCCCCAAAATTGATGAAATAATTTGCAGATTCTCCTCTTCCTCTCATGGGAACATATGTACCAGTCGTACTTTTGGCATTCCCATATACTTGAAATGGGAACAACTTCACCATCTGCAAAGAAATGATGAGAACTGACAACAACTTTCCTGCCAAATTTCTAGTATGTATAGTAGCACTTTCAAAATTTACAATTTCATGCATTAGGTCAATTTAAGATGAAGAATCACAGGCATTATAGCTATGGGAGAAATAATAGCAAATGTTAAAGGGTCACTACACTTTTTTTTTTACTATGCATGATAAAATGAAGAGAATAATAATTAGATTGGGGTACACTGCATGTTGAATTTCCCACACAGAATTTTGAATTATGACACTGCATGTGAATTTTGGTCACAGAATTTCAATAAAATTCTGCAAAGTTCTGTCTTTCTAAATTCTACAAGCTTTGCTAGAACAACACATTTTTGAAACCCACAGTTCAACCTGAAAAAAGTTTAGTGCGAAACCAGGACTCATCACTGACTGCAAATTTCTCCCACCCTCTCCCACACAGAGTAGGGACCAGACTTGGTGATGTAGTTGTCTCTCAAATGTGATTCTCCTAAAAGAGTGCCTGCACAGAGAAGAATAACTGAGGAAGGTGGCTAGAGAAAAGTTGCACAAGAAAAATATAGAGCTGTAAATATTCATTGATGCACTGAGAGTAAACAGCTTTATTTTATTTTACAATTTTAAGCTGGATATTAAAAACAACAACCATAGTGTCCCTACATTCACTGGTTATTACAGACTCATTTTTTAAATTAGATGTAAGGCTACAAATAACTTGTTTAGAACTTTAAACATGCTAATGCTCACATTAGCTTTAGCAGTAAACATTCACATCTGCTGTTGCTCTTATTCCCCCCTAGGCCCTTTACTAGGGATTTTTAAACTGGTGATGACACAATCAGCTGCTAATACTTAAAGGGGAACTAAAATCTCAAGACAACATTGTCCCAATAGATTGAGCACATTCCTAATGAAACAACAAGCTGTATCTCACTTCTCCCTTTGCCGTGGGTGTTAGTAGATTTATGAAATTAGCCTGTGGGTATTAGTGGTCAGCTCCCATAATCCACCTCATTGTTTAGGTGGAATTCCTACCCAACTAACTGTCCAGCCAAGTGTACGCAGCACACTTCACAGGAAGCTGGAGCCTTGCCCCCTAGAATATGACAATCATATAACAGTTGCCCCACACATTTATTTGCATTTTTTACAAAGATACGTGTAAGCAGAGCAGTCTAAAGAAGAGGCAAAATTTATCAAGGGTCCACGGTGGGGCTGTGCAGAACTCATTGGTGCCACAGAAACTGCAAGAAAGGCAGTGAGCAATGGAGGGGATTAGGGGCACTCACTAGACATTTAAAATCTACTGATTAAGCAGGCACCGTTAAATATGTGATTAGTAAACTTGTTTGAGTGGAGTATAGTGACCCTTTAAGTTTGGTTGTGATGAGGATCCTTGACAAAGAGAAACAATTTCACATGCTACCAACATTAAGTAAGAATTTGTGTTCTAAATATATGTAGCAGTTTAGTTATGCGTTGCATGGAAAAATCACTTAAAATTAGCTTGTTTTTTTGGGGGGGTGCCATTTTTAGTTGTTTGTGTTGACCTTTTTCCTCTTAACTTGACAAAACTTGGTTGAATAACTAACTTTTCATAATAGCACTCCACAGAGCAAATTTAACAACTTTAATTACCAAATCAATACTAATGAGATACAATTTCCAATTAAAGGGGGATTATACCCACCAAAGAAATCTCCTTTTTCATTTGATATACCCATAGTGTCCTAGATTGCTGGAAATACTTACCTTAACTTGTGCTCACCAATCTGGTCTGACCCTGATGCAGTCAATAGGACCAGACCAGGGAGCATAAGTTAAGGTAAATATTGCTGGTGATGTAGAGTAAACGCTAGTGATAAAAGTCCTAATCCTGGGTATATCAAATGTGGAGGGTGGAGGTTGGGAGGGTGTACTTTTCCTTCAATATTCATTTTTATTCTCAGCTTATAAGATGTGTTTAATGTTGACATACCCAGAAAAGCATGTCACTACAGAAGGTAGTCTTTGTCTACCTTCTAACCCAGTGATGCATCTCATATGAGAATTTTGTCATTTATGCTGCTGCTGCTTTCCGGTTCTGCTCTCTGTCTCCCCCTATCTGAACGGTACTAAGCATGCTCATTTTCACAGGGTGTGTGTATACTAATAGAACTCTCATTTATGTTAAACAATATGATTCAAAATAAAAAATAAAAAGCAAACTGCTTTGCCATCCAGCTTTTCTACTCTCCACATTGCCTTTGTCATTTTTACTTTGAATACAAAACAAAAGTTTCAAATCATGTGCATAGCAATGCATCTTATTTGAGACATTAAAATAGCAGAATAAGCATTATAAGATATGTACACATTCAGAAATCTAAATCTTCTTCTTGTTATGTATGACCAGCTTCCTTTCAGAATTGTGTCAAATCTATATTCCATGGCTCACAATTCTGATTATGTACTCTGTAATTTTAAACATATCCCTCAGATAATGTATCCTCTTTGAAATATATTTTCCCCTATACATGCAAAGGAACATGTACAAGTGAAGGGAAATAGATACAAAGCTAGCAGGAGTGTATAACCATGACTATATATCTTGTCAGAATCAGCGTGTTCTTTAAAAAGAAGAAAAATGCAGAACATATAGATAAGCGAATGAGTCTTTCGTATTCTCATTCAAATTTTTTCATTTAGAACTCACTGAATTTCGCATCTAAGCTATCCAGCGGCTTCCACGTCTCACAAAATTCCCCAGATTTCTGTCATTAACGCACGATGAAAGCACCAAGGGACTTTTTTTTCATGATTCTTGTTATATATTTTTTCCCCCGGTCGCTGTAGTAAAAGGAAACGCTGTGTAAATATATAGAAAAGTCACTGATGAAGATGAAGAATCAATTCTGAAAAGCCATCTGTTCATCCAATTAAACACCTCGTATATGTAAATTCATAATTTCAGTAAATCTGTACATAAACAAGGGATACATCTAAGGCAGTGTAGTGAAAAAGATGAGTGTTGGGTTGGTTTAAAGACCAAAAGGTGTAACCTTGAGATATTACTTACTATATCTCACTGCATGGTGTGATTCTTCATAATTTTAGCATGCAGAGAAATGCACTCAACAACAGGACAGTATAAAAATAGTAGATCCTCTGCTTGTAATAATTAAATACTAGGCATAATTATGTGCATTTAATATTCAAGCTTTCAGAAGGGAAAAAAAAATCTTGAATTACTTTGAATTTTGAATGAAGAAAATGATGGCTGCACTGTCATTAATTTGGTAATTTACAATCGAAATAAGATTTTATAAAGCAGCATGTATAAATGTGATTAAGTAATAAAAGGCCAATATTCCTTTAAATTTACCTATTTATAAGATATGAATTAAGTCAATGTCTTGATCTGCTAAACTATTTTTTTTAACATGCATTGTACGGAGGGTCATGATAGACCTAAATATAATATAAAACATAATTTTATATATGTGTAAAGTATGAAAAATCTTTTTAGCATTCTAGCATTTTTCTTTTTCTAATATTTAATAAAGGAATGTGTAGAAACTATTAGTCAGTTTAAAACCTTATTTTATTCAATGCATTTATCAGACTGATTTACTATTTTTAAACATCTTAGGTATGCCAACCAAATCCATCTAAATGCAATTACCTCTTTGATCAATAGGATTGCAAGAGGTAAATAGGACTTTGATAAGATATGCAGCATTAGGGAATCTTATTAAGTAAAGAGTAATAATATCAAAAATAGTTCATTAGCAGAAAATCAGATCATAACAAATGCAACTGACATGGTGCACAGTGCAGTTAAAGATGGGTATACACTTAGCAGATTTTTGAAAGATGACAAACAAGATTTGCAAGATCCTGTCTCTCATTTTTCAAAAATCAGGCTACACACAGTCCTGAACGTTCTCCATAAATACAGCATTGGGAGAACACTCGGGACTGTGTTTCCCTCGGCAGCGGCAGACTCCGCGGCTGAGGGAAATTTTCCCTCTTTCCTGAACAAGCGCTTGGCTGACCCAAACCTTCGGCGGGCAGGCTCTTTTTCAGGAAAGCAAGGTACACACAGTACCGATCAAGCCCTTATACCGTTGGATCCGACGGTATCGGGGCTTTATCAGTACCGTGTGTACCTAGCTTAAGGCACCAAAGTGGCAACCTACAGAACCTAAAAGAATAGTAAAAATCTTTCAGATACCCTTATCGTGAAGAAACCTGGCCATGTAGATGCTTTAAACTCCATTTTATTAGCCTCTTCCGGAGCGGAACAATTACACAGATACAGTACATTCACATCCGTCCCTGCCCTGAAGAGCTTACAATCTAAGCAGTTTTTATTTGACACATACAACCTATCAGTATGCCTTTATGATTGTGGGGGGAACCAAAGTACCTGGAGGAAACTCACACAAGCACAAGGAGAACATACAGATGTTACAAGGGTGGATGTGAACCCAGGACCGTGCTATCATCAAATTACCACTTAAAAATATGTTTTTACTTGGTAATTTACAGGACTGAAAATGCATGCCTTTTGTGTCTTGTCCTGTTTTTGAAACCAGACATTCATCAAGAGACATCTTAAGCCCTCCAATTGGAAAACCGCTGACCCCCATCTTCAGTCCCCATCTCTTCTCAGATTTCAATTGGAAATCTGACGTAAGATCGTAGCCTCGAGGTCGTTGCACTTAATTGGAAATCCGATTGGAAGAATATCTGACCAGCTATACAGCATTCCATCACCATATAACATTAATCTTATTAATTCAGAAGAACGAATAATCTCAAATCAAAGCCTGTGGTTTAATAAAGATTACTTCTCACAACAGGACTAAGAAAAATATTTACATTTTCAATTTTGTATATAAACATTGGGTGACTGTTTTACAATGGATAGTTTCCAGGACATCATTACATATATATTTGGAGTTCCTCAGAGGAAAATATCCCTTTAAAGTTATACATCCTAATAATACATATTTTAACCATATTATTGTTAAAGAGAAAAAGATGCAAATTTAAAGGATAGGGTTCAGGTGGTTCTGACAATACATACATACATAATGTACATACATAAAGTGGCTCAGTGATAGGCAACACGGTGACTCAGTTGTCAGCACTGATGCCTTGCAGCGCTGAAGTCCTGAGTTCAAATCCACCCTTGGACACATCTGCAAGATGTTTGTATGTTCTACCCGTGCTTGCGTGGGTTTCCTCTGGGCACTCCAGTTTCCCCCACAATCATAAAGACATATAAATGTGTCATATAAATGTGCTTAGGTTGTTAGTTTTTCAGGGCAGGGCCTGATGTAAATGTAAACGTGTAATTGTAATGTGCTACGGAAGATGTTGGCGCTATATAAATCCACAATAATAATATCATGGGGTCCAGATGGTTCTGACAATCCATACATACATACATCTGTCCTTATATTGAAGTATTTAAAAAGCAGTCATCACTAGTGAATCTTTAAGACCCATTTGTTGGCATGCTTATCATAATGCCTAAAGAAGATGTGACATTCCTTTATATGAATATACTGTATATAAAAGAAGAGGTATACCCTATTGTATTAATACAGTTAATTATCCTTATGATAAAATTAACATTGTGTTTAGACATAAATTGTATTATGTCTAACTTTAATCCTAGACTTCTGACAGTTGGAAAGGGGTTTAAAAAATATTGATTAGACAAGTTAAAAGAAAAAATAATAATAATCTCATTACAACAAAACAGTTAACACTGGAGAAAAACTAATTCAAAATGATTACTAGTAAATGTAATCTTGTGGAGTTTGGTTTTAATTGCATTAAAATACATTTATGTTAACAGAGTTAAAGGTATTTTTAAATTGTCTCATTCAAGGATATTAATTCCTCCATGAAACAATTTCCACCACTGTGATTTGGTGACATTTCTCTATTATTACAATTGTCAGTCAAATAAAAGAAAAATAGTTTCCTACTGTGCAGTGCCAAGCATTGCCTGTATTAGGATTTTATAACTATCACCTCTAATCTCCTTGATGAGCTGAAACCTCCTCTCAATTAACACCCTAAATGACACAGAGAAGTCTTAATGGCTAAAAAGCACATAAAATGTGATTTTATATAAGAATAAAAATAGCAGAGGCTTCAGTATGATAAATTAACATTTCCATTGTCCAATCACTTTGCTAGTACGTTACAAGATCTTCAAAGTTTTTGCCTTCTTTTGATGGCATAGATGATTTTGCTCGGTAATCACTTTTTTACTGTCTTTTTTTCATTTAATTGTTTACTTAAGCTAGGTACACACAGTACAGATTTCTGAAAGATGACAGACAGGATCTGCAAGATCCTGTCTGCCATCTTTCAAAGATCTGCATACACACAGTCCAGATTCTCCTATAGGGAGAACGCTCGGGACTACTGTGTGTTTCCATCGGCCGCGCTAGACTCCCTATAGGAGTCGATGGAAATTTTCGGCCTTTCCCGAACGAGCGTACGGCCGACCCGATCGTTCGCGGCCGCGCGCTCGTTCGGGAAACGAACGTACACACAGTAACGATAAAGCCCCGATACCGTCGGATCCGACGGTATCGGGGATTTATCGTTACTGTGTGTACCCAGCTTTACTTTGGCTAATGACTTCATACACATATAATTACCGTGTTAAACAGTGACTGTACACATGACAAACAATAAGAGATTGGTATCTTACCTGAAAGGAAGAATGTTTATTATTCATTAACTAAAGCCTCATACACATGTGCAATCGCGGGGGCCAACCTGCGATGCACAATGTGTAGGCATGGCCATTCCGGATGATAATTGTGCCTTGTATGGTCACTTTGTCGGCCAAAACGGGCAAGGCTCGTTGATGTTCTGCCCAGTGGATCGGGCAACAAGCCCTAATCGAACTGCCATATTGGCCGACCAAGTGCCTATACACAGCAAGATTATTGTCCGAAACGACTGTGCACACACATCTTGTGTCGCGGGTTGGCCCCTGCGATCCCACATGTGTATGCACCTTAAAGCAGGGAGAGATATGTTTTGCTTTTACTCAGTATGATGCACATAAATTATAAATTTCCAAAGTAAAGTGGATACAATGTAATATTTATCAAAAAATGTGTGGAGTTGTCAGTGTCCAATTGAAAAACAGATAAAACACAGTTGTTGAGGCACAAGAAGGGTATAGCACGTAATACGACAAAGTTAAAAACAATTAAAAGTACAGAAATTCATATGTCCCCTACACCTATAAGACAGTATATACTGTATATATATATATATATATATATATGTATATAAATAATATAAAATATATATATGAAAACACAAGAAGGATAAGCACTCTATATATGTAGTAAGTTCGGGTGCACGCACAGGGGTATAACTGTCAAACCCCAAATATACAAAAAAAAATTTATTGAAATTAAAATAACATCAGTAGCAGCAGCAACATTTTGGGATATTCCCATCCCTATATATATATATAGAGAGAGAGAGAGAGAGCGAATACATATTATACAAAGACATAATTATTACATACACAGGTAATACATAATATAAGTAAACAGAGTGTGGAGTATATATTTATATGTGTTTGTGTGTGTGTGTATGTGTGTGTGCAATAAGACCAGCAGAACTCAGGAATATATTTTGACATTCTTTATTAATACATAAGGCTCTACCAGCTACTTTTCGGGATGTTAGTCCCTTTCTCAAGCTAAGAAAGGTAGCCATATTGTAATGCTTACATCATATCCTTTTATGCACATATAACCATTCAAGCCCCTCCCATATCAATAATATTAGATGTTATCCCTGTGGAAATTCTTCATATACAACAGGTACATTAAATAAGTTAAGGCAATTAAGATTGATAATTGGGACATTGGATGTGGCCAGTTTGTATACCTCATTCCCACCAGGGGGGATTTAAGACTACAGAATGGTTACCTAAGAGGTTTAGTACATATGTGGCCCCTGCATTTGCCAGTGTCTTCATGGCATGGCTAGAGGACAGCCACATATTCACTGATGATCTCTACCAGACACGTGTTTTGTGCTGATGATCTCTACCAGACACGTGTTTTGTGCACGCAAAACATGAAGGCTATGATTAGTCAACATAAGTCCTCCATCAGTCTTAAACACACACACTTGCCAGTGCCAAAACATTGTTTAGATAAGAAACACGTGGCTTGATCTCCGATTTGTGGTATTGGATACCATATCAGTTAAATTTC
The DNA here is from genome assembly GCA_019447015.1 of Hymenochirus boettgeri. Lineage (NCBI taxonomy): Eukaryota > Metazoa > Chordata > Amphibia > Anura > Pipidae > Hymenochirus > Hymenochirus boettgeri. The sequence goes on along the minus strand of CM033476.1, from coordinate 242,059,600 downwards.
AAGGCGACAGACAATTGCGACTTAAACAGAGGGAGAAAAATAGTGAAGACGCACACTGCAGAACCAATTTAAAGTTTTGTTTCACTTCAACCATCTCACGTGCACACCGTGAGATGGTTGAAGTGAAACGCCCCTTCCTCAGGTGCATTCCTGCTTTCCCTGTAAAAAGGTTGTAAAATGGAGAATGAATTACCTGCTTGCATATTGGCATATTGACACAGGTAGTTCACTCCTCCTGAAACGTTGCTATTTTGTTGTAAGCAGGTTAATAAATGAATTCTACCTGCTATGTTCCTAGGGTGTGCCGCTCAGTTGCCACTATATATATATATATATATACAGTATATATATGTTATTGCAATGATTTACTTGGACATTTTTCTTAATAAAACAAGAACCCAAAAATATAGAGAATTAAAAAAAGCACTTCAATTTGGCTAAAACCTTAGCTTATTTACAAGATTTTATATTAATTCAGTATTATCACTGCTGAAAGATCGGCACCACATTCCAGACATATGCAGTTCATTATGGACATCTCTGGAAGGAAAGGGGGTCACGGAACAATCCCTTGAGTTGCAATTTGGTATTTCAATGTTCATGTTAATTGTGCACCTAGAGACTACAATAAATGATATTTAAATATTCAGCCTGCATTTCTTTTATCACATATAAAATGCATATTAAAGCTATTAATCAGCCTATTCTTTTAAGTGAACAGGTCAATGTTGTTTCAGCTCCTTGTGCATGGTTAAAGCATTTAAATGTCACTGCTTTTATCTTGACATCTACTGCTTACTATGAAGGTTGGGAAATTACATATAATATTTTGCATTGTCCCCTTCACCACCTGAACAGTGCCCAATCTCCAAGTCTCCTGTACCATACTTTATTTTGCTTAACCGTTACCGTTGTGTCACCTGTAAAGTTTCCACTTCCTTTTGCCAATAACTGCACTTGCATGCCCCTACACTATGATGCTAGGTACTAAGCTATGTGGCCTCCTGAAATCTGCTGTATTATTAATGTTTACTGTACACTGACTGAAATAGAGCAGAGCTGTAGCACAAGTGATGTGGCAGGAGGCTGTTGGAGTTCATTTTAACTACACATTCTGGCTGTAACTTTTAAAAGGAGAGAGGCATCCTTAGGCTAAATTTTAAGTTACGTAAATTAAGCGTCCCTAACCTAAACTATAGTTCTCCTACCAATCTGTACATAAAACTACAATGTTTTTATTTGAAATATATGGAAAACAATTCTGATGTTGGGCTAAATGTTACTGTTGGGCACCGTCAGCCTTATTGTCTCCCAGGCACAGTAGACTACAACAGCAGAAGGAAATATAAGCACAGATGACCAGCAAATTTTGGGATTTTTTTAATAATAAATGCTGAGTTTTTAAAAGCATAAAGGTTTTCGCTGTTGAGGCAGCGAAACCAAATTATTATTATCCAAATTTAATGAACCTTTCAGTGCAACACACAAAAAAAAAGTTATTTTATTGTAATATACACAATGTTTAAACAGGATAATATCTTACTAAAATTGTAAGCTCTTCTGAACTGGGAACTATGTGAATTGATTAATGTATTATAAAGCACTACACACAGTATTTACAGGGGAGCTATGCCAGTGAATAATTGCGACTTGAAATGCCAATACTGACGGTATTTCATTGTTGCCCGGTATACGCCATTGACACTACCAGGCAGTAGTTAAATACTTAACCTAGTTTTAAATCCCTGTCATTTATCATTGCCTAGAGACGGCTTCTTCTGTCAGACTCAATGTGTACAGCGGACTTCTTACAAATGCAATGCAACTGTCCTGTTTATTTCTATTGTTGTCTATTGTTTAATTTTTAGTTGGGAGTGTACTTGGGAATGAACTACCTATACTATCACAATTTTATTAAATTTTCAGTATCTACTTAAAGGATAAGTGCACTGTAAAATCAAGTTATGTTTATTTGGAAGCTGCAGCTTTAAAAATACTGACGCCATATTTTTTATTACCTATGCCCCTCCAGAGCCTACCTTTGTGCCTTGAAAGTTGCAGACATCTTGTTACTGGTTTGCTGAATGTTAAGCTCTGCCCCTCTGAGGTTTCCTCTGCTTTCTCCTGTTTGAGCTTCAAATGATAATGCCTGTGAGTTTCATCCACACGCACGTGCATGTAACTCACAGGCATTACTGTCTGAGGCTCAAGCAGGAGAGTGCACAGAACTCACAGGCATTACTGTTTGAGGCTCAAGCAGGAGAGTGCACGGAACTCATAGGCATTACTGTTTGAGGCTCAAGCAGGAGAGTGCACGGAACTCACAAGCATTACGGTTTGAGGCTCAAGCAGGAGAGTGCATGGAACTCACAGACATTTCTGTTTGAGGCTCAAGCAGGAGAGTGCACAGAACTCACAAGCATTACTGTTTGAGGCTCAAGCAGGAGAGTGCACAGAACTCAAAGGCATTTCTGTTTGAGGCTCAAGCAGGAGAATGCACGGAACTCACAGGCATTACTGTTTGAGGCTCTAGCAGGAGAGTGCACGGAACTCACAGGCATTACTGTTTGAGGTTCAAGCAGGAGAGTGCATGGAACTCACAGGCATTTCTGTTTGAGGCTCAAGCAGGAGAGTGCACAGAACTCATAGACATTACTGTTTGAGGCTCAAGCAGGAGAGTGCACGGAACTAACAGGCATTTCTGTTTGAGGCTTAAGCAGGAGAGTGCACGGAACTCACAGGCATTACTGTTTGAGGCGCAAGCAGGAGAGTGCATGGAACTTACAGGCATTACTGTTTGAGGCGCAAGCAGGAGAGTGCACGGAACTTACAGGCATTACCCTTTGAGGCTCAAGCAGGAGAAAGCAGAGGAAATCTCAGAGTGGTGGAGCTGAACATTCAGCAAAGCAGAAACTTTCAAGGCACAAAAGTAAGCTCTGGAGGGGCATAGGTAAAAAAAATATGGCAACAGTATTTTTAAGGCTGCAGCTTCCAAATGAACATGACTTGATTTTACAGTGCACTTATCGTAAATAATGATGAAGGCTAAATGATGAAGGCCCCTGCACAACAGGTAAGTGAAATTAGTAATCCAAATCATAGAAAAAAGTAAAATTTAAACGGTAAAAAACATACAGGTTTAAAAGGGAAATAATGACATGCTGACATTATACTTTAAAGTGAACGAAGATTAGTACCATTGGTGTTGTAGTGTTTAAACAGTTGGTTTCTACATTTAAGTTAAATATCAATATTCAAGAGGAAAGGTGGGCTACAAATTACTGAAACAATTTTCAAATCATAAGAACAATCAAAGAAATTTGAATGGGTATACTCTGCATGCTTCCCTGAGTTATATTATTCTTACATTAAGTACTCTTCAGATTGTGGACGTATACTTCCTCAAACAAAAAACTGAAATTAGTAAAGTAGTATATTCAGCCAGACCATAAAAGTAAAATAGAATCAAATGCATTGTTTGGAAATTAGATCAACCTTAGGAAATAGAAAGAAAAATCAGTACCCAGCTTACTGACAGGAAAATAAATGCTGACATAACGCATACAAGAAATCAAGTGGGATTTGCACTTTAGCAGAATGGGGTTCACCAGTAATTTCCAGAATAAATTGTTGCATTTACAAATCTTAAATAGTGAGCAATCCAATCTTCAGGGATTCCATGTGATTTACAGGATTGGCTCTGCATGAAAACACCAACACATACACATGGCTACAGTTTGGTTGCAGTTTTATTATGCACAGCAGGACATAACAAACATGCATAACATTACTAATACCTTAACACTGTTATTTACTATTAGACTCTGCTTAGCCATTAAAGCTAATTTTGTACCCAAGAATTTCTTTTTCATTATTCTTTTTCTGACAAATTAAATTATAACAACATATTGTGGAGATATTAAAGATATTCTGAAGAGCTGAAATTAAACACATTACCATATATTGCCTTTCAAGCCTTGCTTACCTTAATAGGTAAAATAGTAGATTGTGCCAGCTAAAAATGGCACAAGGTGGTACAGTTTGATTTGTACAAGTTTTGACAGGGACTTGTGCAGTCATCTAATGGTGTATAGGCTACTTCTGTCTACCATCTAATGGTGTTTGGGCTACTTCTGTCTACCATCTAATGGTGTATGGGATACTATATAACAATTACACTAATCCGAGAGTCACACTCCAAAGTAATACATTTAATTGAGAACCACACACACCAAAATCACATTTCCGGGCTCTTGTCCCTTCCTCATCACCTGAGGAAGGGGCAAGAGCCCCAAAACTTTGTGATTTGTGTGTGGTTCAGAATTAAATGTATTACTTTGGAGTGCGACTCTCAGATTCTTGTATTTGTTATATCGCTTTAGCCCCTGGAGGATGGGGGTCTTGTGAGACGTCAGCACCCATTTGGGTCTAGTGTGCATTTGGGACTTCTGTGTTTGTGGACTATGGACTACTATACTTGTACATGTATGATCGACCATGCGGCTCCATAGAGAACTGCACGATCGATTACGATTTTCCGACACGTTAAGGTTGGTCGCGGCCTCCCGCCCCACACCAGCCAATATTTTTCGGCCAATCGAATAATAAAGAACCTAGAGTCAATCTGCAGTGTTTCTGTAACAAGCTGACTAGGTGACTGTATAATACTTTGTACAGACAAAAGCAAAATTAACAAGTAGTTATGTATTGTGTGTTAGAATAGAACCTGGTTTCGAATTAAATCTGAGGGTTTTGAAGTTCCAATTAAACTTTTGAAACTCCAATTTTTCAGATTTTTCAGGATCACTCTTGGTAGCCCTGGAATTCAGAATTTTTAAATTTGATTACCCTAATCAAAAACGTATTTGTAAATAAGATTAGGTTATATATACGAGTCCCCCAAACCATTTCCCACTAACATACTATTGCTATAAATGCCTTAAATTCAGTCAGAATTTTCAGATTTTGACTTTTATGGGTTTCTTTTTTGCTGGTTTCGAATGTCTCTATTAACAAGTAAGGAATTAGCATTGCTCAATCTCTGCAAGCCTCCTGTTGATGTCAGAATAAGGTTGCATGAAACTCATCTAGTGTTACTCCCTCCTACTAAGGCCATTGTTTCTTGATCTAACTACAGTATAAAAATAAGGTTTATGCAGGCACTTGTAATATCTGCACACCTATTCCTCTGACCTATACACACAGCATTAAGTTTTACTAGTGTGAAGTGAAGCATACTGCCTTTTTCTCAGATCTTAAACTCTTTAAATAAATATATTTTAAGTGCTACACAAGTATCATATGTTTTAAAAGATGGTTTAATTTATGTGAACCCACCTAGGTCTTTACATAGCTAATGTCAGCATTTCACAATGTTTTGTATTATTTTTAGATACAAATTTCTTTTTTATTACAAATTCTTTAGTTGACCTTTCTCTGTGATCACTTTAAAAAATGTTAGTGTTACAAGTTACAGCACAGTATATAAATAGTATAAATTGATGCTTTTTAAAATTAGTCTGTGTTATGCTTTGGCCCTGTAGCTCCCATCATCCTTAGCCTGGGTGTCATCAATGGTGAATCATCACACCTGTGTAAGTGAAAACAGAAAAAAACTGTCTAGGTCTGATTAAATAACACTGTACAGATGTATCCTATTTGAAAATGTAGCATTTGTTGCCAGAAATGCTTTATGCTCTTAGCACTACTCTTTGCTATTCTTATGCATTAATATATTTGGTTTATTTATGTTTAAACCATCAATAAATAATAACTCTTTTTAAAAACAAATGCAAATATCTGCTGTTCTGTAAAGACTTTTTGGGTTCCAATTTTGCTGAATTAGGGGATTTAATGCTAAACAATAAAACACATTTCCACTAACACAATTAAATGCATATGAAAAAAAGTAGATCCTTTCTTGCACTAATTGTAAAGTTTATGTGACTGTACATTATTTATTTCTGTGTGTGTTACTTTTGTACTGTTATCATTAAATTAGTATTGTTTGTTTCACTACCCCTTTCAGAACCCTAACACTATTGTAGCATGCATGACGAACTTGCAAAACATTTACTCATACACCTATAAAAGGATGTAAATTTGTCCAAAGGAAAATTTGCTGACCCATAATTCATTAGATCGTAGCCTTAAAGGGGAAAAATAAATTAACTATTTTGCTTTACAGTGTGCTTTATTATTAAAAAAAGTGGGACACATTACGGAACATTTGGTTTTCCATAATCCTGAATAATAAAAATAGGTTGCAATGTGTTCATTTCTACAGTTCTATACGGGTAACTCTAGAAATGGGGACAAAACAATACCAAACCATTAAAGCCTGGTACACAGTCTTACCTCCCAATATGGCTTCTGTGAGGAGCACCATCCCAAAGAAAATGGATTCTGCTAGTCTTCTCCTGGCCTCAGCACTATTTGTAATAAAGGAATTAAGCTGGGTACACACTTGCAACATTTTTGAAAGATGAATGAACCATTTAACTTCTTGTCTGAACTTCTTGCCTGAACTTACTGGACTCTCTAATTTCAATCCCACAGGATTATAAATAATGTGTATATATATGTATTTCATAGATGTTTTTGATGGGCTGTTTACAATTTATAATATTTAGATGTGCTTCTATCAGTGACGACTATACTTACCTTTACCATTACGTTTTTGGGACTATTCCGATCTTTTTAGATGCTCGAAGAAACGATAGTGTCCTCTGCACTCGTACCAAGTGTGGGTGCTCACTCCTCCAAATAATCCAACCCTCAATGGATATTCAATACAGGAATCACAAATAGGAACGGGTGGCACTCCAAACTGTAATTTTATTCAATACAGACCAAACATCTCACAACGTTTCGGGGGGTACGTGCTCCCTTCCTCACCTGAGTACCCCCCAAAACGTTGTGAGATGTTTGGTCTGTATTGAATAAAATTACAGTTTAAAGTGCCACCCGTGCCTATTTGTGATTCCTGTATTGAAGGGGGGCACGTATTGAAGGGGGCACGTACCCCCCGAAACGTTGTGAGATGTTTGGTCTGTATTGAATAAAATTACAGTTTGGAGTGCCACCCGTGCCTATTTGTGATTCCTCTTTTTAGATGCTCCCTATCCCTTTCTATTCTGTTAGTTACGCTACTGAGCACTGGAGCGCCGTGCGTCATTGATGATGTCATATCGCAATCCCGGAACCGACTTTAAAAAGTGACCACTTCCACATGGCTATTCACGGTTGAAAAAGCTCCTCTACACAACTGGCGTAGGAGTGAAACGTGTCCCCTCAGACTCTCTTCTTTTAGCAGACACTTTATGACTTCCTAGATGTACCTTGGTGATTCTTATGTAGATACTATGGATGTTCTCTGACTATTTGACAATAGGACCAGTAGCTATACTATCTGGTGTACTATAGCTGTACTAGCTGTGTATTATAGTATTACCTGTATACTTACCTGATGTATTATAATTTGGTTTTTAACTATGGGGTTACCCTGATGGTCGTTTTTAATGTAAGTCCCTAAGCTAATAAAGGATTTTTATATTTTTCACTATCTATAGAGTTGTGCATCCCCTCTTTTCTCTTTTTGAAATTAGATTTTTGAAAGATGACAGACAGGATCTGCAAGATCATGTCTGTCATTTTTGCAAAAATCACAAACACACAGTCCCGAGCGTTCTTGAACATTCAGGACTGTGCGTTTCCCTCGGCCGCGGCCAACTCCCACAACTTTACTCCACGGCCAACTCTACTGCAGGTGAAGGTAAATTTTCCCTCTTTCCCGAAAAAGCGATCGGCCAACCCGAATGTTCGGCAGCCAAGCGCTCTTTCTGGAAAGCTAGGTACACACAGTACCGTTAAAGCTTCGATACCATCAGACTAACCTGGCAAATGAAAACTGTTAGTGCTGTAGCTCCATAATGAAACGATATTGTGAGGTGGGAATAATCTATCCTACCTCCCTGGTACTTTCCATTTTTAAATAGTTAAATTTTAGAGTATAGTTATCCTTTAATTTTTCCGTCGATTGTATTGGGGGTCTAAACACAGCATAGGATGTGCAGCTTACCTTTCCTAGATACTGTGACGTACTGAAGCACACAAGGGTTCAGTGTATTGTGGGATCTCGGCAAAGTAAGCTTAGCTACGGTTAAATATCACCAATATGCTTTGATCAAGCATATGATCTTTGCTAAAAACTGATAAAAAATTGCTTGGCTTATGTGGTACAAAAATCATAAATCAATCAGGGTGTCATTAATGATTTGTATCATCAGCCATTTATAGAACCTTATATGGCTATCCTAAAGGTTCGTACAGATGTGTGACTACTGGGCTAACCCAAGACGCACTGCTGTAAGATCAACAACTGATACTTGGCTGAAACAGCCGTATATCTACAGTTCGGCCATGTGATTCCGGGTTTGTATGGACCTTAAGGCATAACAATAAATCAAGTACTGCTGAGCAGGGAGTTTAGACAGTGTGTCTATGGCAATCAACTAAGTGGTTAGTATTAAACTTTAATATACCGGCATGTTATATGCTTACTGGTTGCTAAAGGTTGCTGGATATGGTATATCACAAACCAGGCCACAGGCATGTCTCCAATATAATGGTGTCCTCACTCCTACCTGCAGTCAGAAAGGTGGTTCTTTAAATTAATTGACCTTACAGCAAATGACTGAATGCTAATCCCCTAGCTGCTTTCTCTGATCATGTGCAAGCTTGAATAAAGCTTGGAGAGCATGGAGAGGAGGCAGAAACCTTTTGAGAGGCAGAAGAAAAATTTTGCTTCATAACAGGCTAGTCCTCCATCTGTCATATTTTTAACTATTGTGGTTTTTGGGATTAGGGGGTAATTTAACTATGTTTATTTTTTTATTGGTGATGGGTGAATGCTCTGTTTAAACAAGAAATAGGACTATCTGGAGCTAGGGCACATGAACAAATGATCTTTGCAATGCCTGCTATATAATCACACCTTCTGTTATTTAACTATCAATTGTGGTTCCTAGAGGTGGATCCACATACTGTACACAATCTGTTTTGTATACTATAAAAATTAAAAAGGCAGATATTTCACAGGAAGCATTCATTTATTTTCTAAATGTAATGTGACTGTACAAGAAATCATCAGATAATCTACACCTTAAAAGATGCACAAGTTTTCCACAATTTGAAGCTAAAATCAAATCACACAATTCCTGATAATTTGCCAAAAATTAATCACAGAATCATGACGCATGGATATGTCCCATAATATCTCTTTCTAGAGACAATACATTAAACATTCTCTTAAGATACATTATTGAAATGCAATACAAGTTTTTATTGAGTTTCAGAGATCTCATTTTCAGAGCTATCTTTTCCAGTGGGCATATTTTGAACTGCGGTATTTATGATTCAACTGCTATACTAAGGTATGCATTCAGCTTGCTTTACTATTCAACACTTGTGGTTGCTCTGGAAAATTATATAGGGTCTATTGTTTCCTTACTTTGTGACATCTCTGTATATTAATGTATATTCAGTTATGCAGCAAATTATGCAATCAATTTAGAGATGAAAATGGCTGTAATGATAAACAAATGATAGTCGTTGCTTGAACCTCTTTCCAGCTGAAAAAGTGTTACCCTGGCATTTAAGTGTAGATTGGTCTTAGACCTAGAACTCCACTGGGAATTTCATAGAACGTCAGTGTTGATGAACATGGCTAATGAACTTGGACAGCCTGGAATATATTCATAAAATGACTTTAAATATTGATATGATGCCATTGCATGTCTAAAAATTTTGAAATGTTCATTTCCAAAGCAGGGAATGTTGTGTCTAATTTATGAAATAAAAACTGATTACCTCTATTTCAGAATACACAGATTATGCACATGGATGCAAGTAATAAAATAATTATTGGATGTAGGGAGGCTGATGCAAGCAACTAAATGTGGAGATGTAAATTAGTTTCCTGGCTATTAAATGATAATCTTCGCATTTTTTTCTCATAATTGATGTTAGTGTATTCATATTTAAAAACAAATATCTGCTATTTCTTCGGAACCATTGTGTTAACAAATTAAAGACCTTCTATTGTGCGTGTGCTTCTGACAGCAGAAACAATAGAATTGGCTCATTTTCTAGATAATCTTTTTTTTTATCATGTTTAGGACAAAAGACTGTACGCTTATAGTAATTAGAATTTTTTATCAATGAACTGAGGTTTTTTTGCATATCTGACTTAATAAGCATAGTTGTATCTAACTAATCAAATTTCTATCATTTATATTTCACCTTTTAAAGACGAATGTCCCAAAGTGGCATATAACATTTACCCGCTGACTGTTTGGTACACACAATAATGGCTCATTATGGGAAAAATATCTGATATTCGAAATAACTTAGAAATAACCATTTTATGTTGTTATTAAAGCTGAAAATATTTGTTACATTCAAGACCTTTCACTGGTGCTATAATTTATATTGATTACAACAAAAAGTGATTTGGAATAATTTAATTAGATATTTGCATTATTTTCCTTATAAAAACACTGGCAGAAAAAACAATCCTTGTTAATTGGCACTGAAATGCCACACATTCAGGTTATAAAAAATATAGATGTACATTTTCCAATTTTTACGCTATATTTGACCTGTATTATAGTTAGTATAGTTATAAAAACCAACCCCCCCCCCTACCTTTTGATAAACCCCTGGGTATATGTATGATATGGCAGAAAACTGGACTGGCCCCTTCACTAGGCATTTAGAAAAAATAATGGGATGATCCATTCCTAATAAAAGTGTCCTCCCATAAATGGTACATTCACTGGTTCACAATCCCATGAGAGGAGGCAAGACAGGAGCAGACTCGGAAGCTGTACTTTGAGTATGTGCTGTGCCCAATTTAATGTACTACCAGGGGTCCCAGGTCCTCACCTTGATTATATTTAAAATGTTTGGAACTTTAGTTCCACTTTAACTTACATGTGGTAGGCATTCATGAGTTGGATAAATAATACATTTATATTCCAAAACCTAAAATGTAGATGATTGATTGAAGAGGAAGATAACTACTGAGTGGAAAAGGTAAAGCTTTGGCCAATTAATGTGTCCTAAACGGATTATGAGAGATTGAATGGTTTTCTGCCCTATTGGTGGTATAGATGGACTTTTCTCCATATACACCTATAGTTCTGCACAGGGGACTTTCAGATCTCGTGTCTTCAAACTAGTCAAATGAGGCAAGAAAAATCTGCTATAACTGACTTTATTTAGGAAACTAGAAAGTAGAATTAAAAAAATTTAGAGTTAAAGGTAACTTTAGCTTCCATGCAAGTACCCTCTAATAAAAGGAGCACAGTCCTGCCTTTGAGATGAACCCATTTTATCCATGCTTTACAGCAGTATAAGAGGTGGTGCTTCCTGCTTACACTGTGAGCTGCAATATCACCAACACCATTGCCTCGATGTTGGCTTGAGCATGCCCAGTTGTATTCTTTTGTTGTTACAGAGGGAAGATGCTCTGCAATAAACCCCCTCCCCCCAAAAAAAAGTCTTAATCATTTTTTAGCCACAAGCCAGTTGAAAAGGATTTTTTTTCTCACTAGACGAGGACATTAAAAAAAAAAAAAAAAACAGTTGCAGGTTTATGTAGCTGGCTTTATGGAAGACCAGATGTTGTGTGTGGGGCTTATGATACATGTCTGTCACAGAGACAGTGCAAGAAAGTGAAAACCCTAAACTTTGGATCAACAGCAGCTAGAGACATCATCCTAGGCACATTTGAAAGAAATGAGAGCACTCTTTTCAATGATCCTTGAATTAATGGCACTTGTATGTAGAACACAGTTCCCCTTTAACCACATCAAACACCTCAAAACTTATGGGGAATCTTAGTGCAAAACTTTGAAGATGTAATTATGATAATGTAATTAAGATGTCAGCATCCAAGTGTCAGGAAGGATACTTACCTTCGTGGTCGTTCCGGTTCCTCCAAGATGGCGGTGCCCAGGGCACCGACACCAATGCGCATGACGTCACTGAAGTGCACCGGCAGCGTGAACATTTAAACTGAGCTGAATCCTGCTTGCTGATGCTAGAAGATAACATAGCTTTGCCATTGCTGTGCTGGGTTCCTTGTTTTCTTGAATCAGTTCCAGACCCTTTGCTTCTTCTGTTCTTACCATCGGACTTTTGTGCCTGGATCCTGGACTCTTGCAGTTTACACTGCCTGTTTTTGCCTTGACTCCTGCTTCTTTGTAGACATCATCCTTTGCTGGTCCCGACTTCCTGTCCTGTCTTCTGAATAGGTAAAAACTTACAGTATCTTCGGGCCATGGACACACCCGACAAAATGTCCATGGATTTGAGAAAGATATTACAACGTACAGTGGCACTAATGGATTCTTACAAAGATCTGCAAAATAGGATTGGACAGGCACTTGATACCCTTCTAGCACAGACTCCTGTTATATCCCCCAGAGCCAGTGCAGCTCCTTCAGTACAGCCTCCCTCGCTGCCATTTGAGTTGCATAAGGAGCCGTAGGGGGAAAAATGAATTCCTGTCCTCTTTCAAGATGGTGTTTGATGCTACTGGTCGGACAACTGCTGCCTCTTTACGTCTCTTGCGGTTACAACAGAATAATCTCAATGCTGCACAATTTACCATTGAGTTCCGGACCCTGGCTGCAGAGGTAACCTGGAATAATGAGGTGTGTGTAGCCGCCTATTGGTAGGGCCTTTCTGACAAACTGAAAGACAATGTGGTCTCCAGAGATCTACCATCCACTCTGGATAAGCTAGTCTCCCTCAGTTTTTAAGGTTGATACCTGCCTTAGAGAACGCTTAGCTGAGAAAGAACATAATAAGACAATATTCCCACCCTTGGCTTCACGCTTTGTCAGCCCTCCTCTTCAATCTTCCACATCTAGTATCCTACTGACCTACTGGTACCGTGGAGCCTAGGCAGATTGGTAGAGCCCATCTTTCTCAGGAGAAGTTGCGTCGATCTATGTCTATATTGCAGAGGAAAAGGTCACTTTGCTAAGTATTGCCCTCTGAAACAGGGAAACACCAATGCCGAGATATGAGTAGGGTGACCCATCTGGGCAGAATATCTAATTTCACCCTGCAAGACTCGTTTTCTTCTTCCAGTTCAACTTCAACTCAATTCACCAATCTTTGTTCTGGGGCAGCTGGTAATTTTTTTGGACTACTCATTTGCCAAACAGTTTAAGATACCTCTTCGGTCTCTATCCACCCCTCTTTGTTTGCTTTCTATTGATGACAAGCCACTTTCTTCAAATATATATATTCCTCAAACCACAATAAAAAATGCTTTTATGGGTTGGTCCTCTACATCAGGAAATTATCACTTTTTTTGTTATAGACTGATTCTCTTCTCCAACTGTTCTGGGTCTCCTCTGGCTATATCGGACCATTTCCCAAGTGTTCGTACTTATTCTCTTTCCCTTACAAAGACTCAATCTATAAAGTTATATATCCAAGATAACCTGCAATCGGGTTTTATCCTTCCCTCTTCTTTCTTTTCATTGAAAAGAAGGATGGGGGCCTTTGTCCATGCATCGATTATAGAGGACTAAATAAAATTGCCATCATAAATTGATATCCTCTACCCAACTACAGAATTATTTAAATAGCTAAGAAGTGCCAGAGTTTTCACAAAACTTGATCTTCGAAGAGCTCACAATCTCAATCGCATCTGTCCTGGAGATACCTGGAATACCTAGTCATGCCCTTCAGCCTCTGTAATGCCTCTGCCATCTCAAATTTGTCAACAAACTGTTAAGAGACTTCCTAGGTCAGTCGGTAGTAGTATACGTGGATGATATGCTAATTTTATTGAAAGATCTACATTCTCAGAGAGCCCAGGTAAACAAAGTGCTCTCACACCTTAGACAAAATTCCCTATATGCCAAACTAGAAAAATGCCTGTTTAAAGTCCCTAAATACCTTTCCAGGGACATTATCTCCCAAGAGAGGTTTGAGATAGACCCTGCCAAGATCACTGCCATCAAAGATTGGCCATTACATAACAGCATAAAAGCCATCCAGAGATTTATTGGTTTTGCCAATTACTATAGGCAGTTTATCAAAGGATTCTCCTTTCGTGTCCTATTTATAAAGCCGCTGGTTTTCGTTTTCGCTTTTGCAGCAGTATCAGCAATGTGCACTGACAACTTTGCCTTATTGCCACTTAGAAGTGCCCTTGTGGCCCTTGGAACGGACCTTGTGGCACTGACAATAGTCTTTTGGGGCTTAAGGGGGTCTGACACTTTAAGTGCCCTTGTGGTTCCTTATTTTTTTTTAATCAGTTCCAGACTCTTTGCTTTTAGTTGGTTTCTGTCTTCTCCTTCATCCTTATCCTTTCCCTGGTTTCCCTGCCTGTCCTTGCCATTTAACCTTTGTGCCTGGATCCTGTTTATTATTTACTTTGCTGGACTCTGTGCTTAGACTACTTGCAGTTTACACTGCCTGTTCTTGCCTTGACTCCTGCTTCTTTGTGGACATCATCTCTCGCCAGTCCCTACTTCTTTTTGTCTTCTGAACAAGAGCTTAAGACTAGTGACTGGGAAAGGTTTTCCATGAATCTACTGCTTCCCCTGATAATTTATTTTCCTCTTGTTTAAAAAAACATCTTTGTATGTCATTTATTCAGATCCATTCTGTATTCTGTAAATCAGCCTAACTATACTTACATTTTATCTTGTTAATATTATTAGAAGTACTGTATATTGAACATTTACATATTTTTATGAATTAATCAATATATTAGCTAAATATAAAATAAAGAAATATTGCAGATACAGACAATAAACTATTTTATTACGGAGACAAAGCAGAAAAGGGTATAAACTAATAACTATATTTTACTTACAATTAGAATTTTTCAGGAAAATAACACAATTAAAATTAAACATGTATAATTACAAAAGATTAGGCTTTAAAAAATGTGCAAATAAAACCTTAATTTTAGAGAATGCAGCTTTGACCACTGCCTTATTTCTCTTTGAGCTTATTGCAGGTATTCAGTTTAAAGGCCATTAATACACACCTCCACCTCACTCCTCTTCCTAAATATCTGTATAGTACAAAGTGTCAGGACGACCGAAATCGCTAAATCTTCATTCTAGGTACTTTCCCTAACTCCACAGTTTTAGGAGCAGTCCTGTCGGCGCACACCGGAAAATAAGGCCATTTGGATATGCTTAAAACCACAGTCTTTATTTAAACTTCCAACAACAGCAGCATGTTCACACAAACGCCTTACACGTTTCAAGCCCTTAACGGCTCTTAATCATAGGCACATGACCACAGGATTAACCCTGCCCTTTATACACATCAAAGAGGAATCTCTTAAAGGGAAAGGAACCCTGGATCAGACGTAAAAACTTTAAAAACAGTATATCTGTTGTATTCAATTAGATCAACTGGACTTGAAATGTAGTTCTTGAAGACGTTTCGCTAGTCATCCGACTGGCTTTCTCAATTCAGAATGACTTGTACAAGAATCTGTGGCAATTATGTACCCTGGAAAATCCCAATTAGCATATCACAGCCAGGTGTTAAGGGTGTGATTAGATAGTGGCTAAGAGGTGTTATATATCATATCATATATGCAGTGCAGTGCAGTGAAGAATGCTCTGATTTGTATGTGGGGGAGACCAAACAGCAACTGCATCAACGTATGGCCCAGCACAGAAGAGCCAATTCCTCGGGTCAGGACTCAGCCGTGTATCTGCATCTTAAGGATAAAGGACATACCTTTGAAGATTGTAATGTTAACATACTGGCGAAGGAACGTGACTGGTTCAAGAGAGGTGTTAAGGAGGCCATTTATGTGAAAATAAAGAAACCAAGCCTAAATAGAGGTGGGGGGGTTCGACACCAACTGTCTGCCATGTACAATGCTGTTTTAACACCTTACTCTGGGCGTTCCTATAACACCTCTTAGCCACTATCTAATCACACCCTTAACACCTGGTTGTGATATGCTAATTGGGATTTTCCAGGGTACATAATTGCCACAGATTCTTGTACAAGTCATTTTGAATTGAGAAAGCCAGTCAGATGACTAGCGAAACGTCTTCAAGAACTCATGTCAGTAAGTTGATCTAATTGAATACAACAGATATACCATGACCTGGATGAATGAGAACCTTCACAAGCATATTTAAAAACAGTAAATATGTCATACGCTGTGTCTTAACTCAATCAAAACATTGTTACAACAAGAGAGAGCACATAGTGAATAGGATTTGATACAATGATTAACTCACATTGTTCAATAAATAATCATAAATAAAGAGCATATTGGAAACATTTAACACGCAGGTTACAAATGTACATATAAGGTCTCTTTAAGTTTCTATCAGCTATAGAGGAAACAATTTATTGCTGAGTAATCAGCGAATGAATATGGAGAAATATGTACAAGAAGGCATGATACCGAGGGGTTTACGATTAAAGAAATACCCCACATTCTATGTGGAAGAAGACAGCCAGTTTATGGCAGATTGGTGTAGGATTCTTTCTGATTGCTCTATGAAGTTAATAGGTCTGATTTTGACACATAAAAGACAGCAATTGGATATAATTAAGGTGGAAGTTAAAGAGGGGGAGGAGCAATTGGAAACCTTCAAGGGAGACAAAACCTTTTTGAAATTGAACCAACAATTCCTTGTGAATATAGAAAAGGTTGAAAAACAGGTTATAGAAGTAAAAAGCAGAAAGTATAATAGAGACAGAAAAGACTATAAAGAAAACTCTGTTTATAAAAGATTTAATTTAGAAAGGAGTCAGTACAGGAATCATGATAAATATACCCGGGGTAGAGGGATTAATAAATTTAGATCAATTAAGTCTATTCTAAAGAAAGGTACAGAAATAAATCAGTCAGTTTCTTGGCTAGTGAAAATGAAAACAAATATAATGACCTGTCGGACAGTGCCTCTTCTGTCTCTTCGTCTTTCTCTTCCAGATCCTCACATAGAAACAGAAAGAAAAACGAAGTTTTTTCCAAAGATTCTGGATCAACTAGATCCCTGAAACCAAGGGAAATATTTAGAAATCGACACACCCACAACAGAGGGGACTCAATATATGATGATAGAAGTAATAAAAAAGGAACTAATTTTTCCTCCATTGACCAACCATCCACTTTAGGTCCGGGAGACTTCGAAGAGGAAAGAAACAGAGGATACGACACCAGATACAGGCTGAGACAGAGAGACAAAAACAAAGTAATGTATTAAATTTATCTAATAGACAGCTATCCCTGGAGGAATTGAAGGTACTGGAGAATGGATTGTCTTTTTGTCCCAGGGAACCGTTTAATATACTAGAGACAATCATGGATATTAATAAATTTGTGCGAAAGTTATTACTGCAAAAGCATTTTCAAAATACTAATAGCAATGTGAATAAGAATGAGGATATAGAACTATGTAATTCTAACAATAATGATAATGCTAATGGTGATACCTGTGACGTTGATAATTTGGTAACCCTGCTATCATTAATGGATAATGGGGATATCCCTAACAATTTAGTAGGTGAAGATCCTAAGAAATATAGTAATAAATTTAGGGCAAAATCTAAATTTTATCCCCTACAAACGAGGAACCAGAGTGTGGATATGTTTCAGGAACTAGTTGAGATTGAACTTAGAAATCTACATCAGACAGTAACTAAGGGTGATAAGAACAATAGGTGGAGTAATCTTAGTCGGGGGAACGAGCAGCTATATATAATCTTAAAAAGGATGACTCTATTATAATTAAAAATTCAGATAAAGGAGGGATGGTAGTGATATTGAACAAGAGTGACTACCAACAGGGAGCACTCAGACAACTAAATGACAAAGAAGTTTATACATGTATAGAGAATAATCCGACTGAAAAATTTAGATATGAATTAGAAAAAATAGTAGAGGATGGTTTAGCAATAGGCATCATAGACAAAAACATGAAGGATTTTCTAATTCCTAAATTTCCCGTTACCCCCATCTTCCACCATTTACCTAAAATACATAAAAATGAACTTCCCATTAAAGGGAGACCTATAGTTGCTGCGATAGCCTCCTTAAATGAAGGACTCTCTGAATTGTTGGACTTCCTCTTACAACCACTAGTGAGAAGATTGGATTCCTATATTAGGGACACCACCCATATTCTTAATGTTATTGACAGCCTTACTTGGCTGGAACAGTATAGTTTGGCGACCACGGACGTGGTCTCATTATATTCATGTATCCCACATTTTTGGGGCATACAGGCAGTTATTTATCATCTGGATCTGTATAGCTCGTACTCCACAGAATGGAAAAACTTTATTATTGATGCTCTCACTTACCTACTCACACATAACTACTTCGAGTTTGATGGGTCTTTTTATATACAGCGCTGTGGGGCATCAATGGGGGCAAAATTTGCCCCCACTTATGCTAATTTATTTATGGGGTGGTGGGAGGAGACCAGTCTCTTCCACCACCCAGAATTTATAGGTGAAAATTGCAAAGTGGTAATGTATAGAAGGTATATAGATGACCTCCTGTTTGTTTGGAAAGGTTCCAAACTAGAATTTAAAGAGTGGGTAGTAACTTTAAATAATCCTACCTATAATCTTAAATTTACCCATGTATTTGGAGATTAAAGTGTGAACTATCTAGACCTTAATATTTGTGGTACAACATCAGGTGTGGAGACTCAAACTTATAGAAAACCAGAATCAAGAAATACAATATTGCATGCTACATCTAGTCATCCCCCCCATTGTGTACAGGCCATCCCTTATGGGCAATATTTGAGATTGAGGAGGAATTGTTCCAATCTGACCCTGTTTCGTGAGCACAGTAAAGAAATGACAGAAAAGTTTATAGAGAGGGGTTATAAGAGAAAACCATTGGAGAAAGCTGCTAAGCGAGCTGAATTAATGCAGAGAATGAGTCTTATTAGAAGTGAGAACATACAGAAACCATATGTGAAGAATAATAGGGATAATAAACAGACTGTCTTTGTCACTAGGTATAGTGCACAATACACAAAAGTGGTCTCCATCATTAAGAAATTTTTACCTATTCTGGAGCAGGATCCATCCATGAGGGACGTTTTGAAAGGGGGATGTAAGTATGTCCCCAAAAGGGCGAAAACACTGGGTGATGTGTTATCCCCCAGTCGTTTTTGCAGTACTGCTTATTCTGAGGAATCTTGGTTGAAGTATAAAGGATCCTATAGGTGTGGAGCTACAAGATGTAAAACTTGCACACACATGTGGAAATCTAATAGCTTTACTAGTTCGGTAACTAAGAAAACCTTTACTATGTGTCAATATATCAATTGCAATACCGATTATGTAGTATATTTACTAACATGTACATTGTGCTCTATCCAATATGTAGGATGTACCACACGTTCCCTAAAATCTCGAATTCGGGAACATATAAGGGACATAGAAATTGGAAATGAACTTAGCCCCTTGGGCAAACATTTTAAAATGTGCAATCGGAGTAATGTCTCCTATCTCAGAGCCCAGGGGATACAACGTATTCAACCAGACAAAAGAAACAGAGAGAGGGCAGTCATACTCAGAAAGGCAGAAGTTAAATGGATCTTTTTACTGGAAACCAGAGTACCAACAGGTTTAAACTCACGTTATGACATTCTCTGTTATATAGATTAAACAGTCCTCATGAACCAGGAAAAATAGAATTTATTCATTCGCTGATTACTCAGCAATAAATTGTTTCCTCTCTAGCTGATAGAAACTTAAAGAGACCTTATATGTACATTTGTAACCTGCGTGTTAAATGTTTCCAATATGCTCTTTATTTATGATTATTTATTGAACAATGTGAGTTAATCATTGTATCAAATCCTATTCACTATGTGCTCTCTCTTGTTGTAACAATGTTTTGATTGAGTTAAGACACAGCATATGACATATTTACTGTTTTTAAAGTTTTTACGTCTGATCCAGGGTTCCTTTCCCTTTAAGAGATTCCTCTTTGATGTGTATAAAGGGCAGGGTTAATCCTGTCATGTGCCTATGATTAAGAGCCGTTAAGGGCTTGAAACGCGTAAGGCGTTTGTGTGAACATGCTGCTGTTGTTGGAAGTTTAAATAAAGACTGTGGTTTTAAGCATATCCAAATGGCCTTATTTTCCGGTGTGCGCCGACAGGACTGCTCCTAAAACTGTGGATATACTACGAACCAAACGAAGGGTTCGGGGGCGGGCGGCACCCGGACCACCAAGGGGAGGCGGTGAGTCTTCTGTGTATACAAAAGTTTCTATTTGATTGAAGTAGCAGTTTGCCGGAGCGACAGGTTCGGGGTATACACACCCGGACCTAGTATAATACTAAGTAAGCCCGCTAACAAACACATTGAAATTTCTGTAGTTTGGGTCTGAATTTTAGAATTTTAGAACTTTGAATTACTTTCCCTAACTCCTGCAATATTTACTCAGTCTCCCTCTGTGATCCGCTCTGATACTCATCCCTTCCCCTGTAAGTGACAGATCACGATGCAGCCAATGAAAAGATGCGCTCTGGAAGGAGGTGTGTTTTTTCATTGGTTGCACTGTGGACTGTTACTGACAGTCCACAGCCCTATGGCTAAGGGTAGTGGGCTTGAAACATGTCAGGAACCTCCTGAGTTGGTACGGTTTAAAACATCAATAAATACGTTCACATTACCTAAGTTTGTGTGCAGCTTTACCGGAGTGCCCTTGTGTCCTCTTCTTTCTTGTTGATATATCTATCTATTGACCTCGTGGAGCGATGGTTCTGGGGCGACCAGCACCCGGACCACTAAAGTTGTTTAGTGAGCAATGCATACAAATAGTTTACCTCCTTTTACTGTCTTTTAAAAGGGCAAGTCCAGCCCCAAAATGAGAACTCACCTACAGGCAAATCACCCTCTTTCTAAAAGATGTTATTAAGGTGGAGTTGCGCTTTAAAGTTACAAGAATTGGATAATACAAAGATTATAAATTCACAAATTTAAAGGGTCCGGGGTAAAGGCCCTGCATTACCAGGATCTCTAAGTAAGTAGTGCTTAGATTTATCTGGAACCTAGATTTACCCTATCTTTTATAATAGAGGGTGTAACCTGGATGTACTAAAATTTATAAGAACATATACCATCCAGCTCCCTGGCACTGCCAATGGAATTTCAGATTCACAGTTCAGTTAGAACTTTCCAAGCATCATTTAAAAAAAGAAAGCCTTCAACCTTTAAAGAAAAACAAGGCAGCAATCTACAATTATTCTCTTCTAAAATAAGAATTTGAGTTTTAGTCTCTCCCTAAAATAAAAATGAATTAACTTTGTAAGACTGCAATAAAAGAGGAAAACAATACAATTAGTATAGTATTGCCTGGTAATGCATGACAAGGCCAGTAGTAGCACATAAGACTGCATGATGAATGCATTTGGTTTCCATAACAGCCCTGCACCTGCTTGGAACTGAATGTATATTTTTGCCTTTTTGGGTCACTTATTTATTTATTTATTTATTTTAAAGAACACAATTGCATGTTTATTATGGGTATAGTATGTGCAGACTGTAAGCTTACACAAATGTTGCCTTTTGGCAATTTTGTTTTCAATATGGTTCCGGTTTGTTTAATGCGCCAACCGGCTCGGTGCGATGGTGCTGACATCTATGCACTGTAGCGCAGTGCTGGAAAGTCAGCACGCCGGCCAGTACGATGCAGAAATTCAAATAAAGGCCAGTATTTGGATGGAGCAGGTACCTGAAAATATTTTGTTCTATATTTCCTTGCTTTTTTTCTAGCCTGTATCCTATTCCCCAGTCTTCCTGTCTGTATCCAGTTTCCTGCCCTCTGGCTTGTATTCAGTATCCAACCTCCAGCTTATATCCTGTATCCTAACCTCTAGCTTGTATCTAGTATCCAGACTCCAGCTTATATCCAGTATCCAGGCCTCCAGCCTGTATCCATAAAATCTAGGTTTGCAGTTTTGAACATGCAGTTGTATTGATTGTCTTACCACATTTATAAATGTAATGGTTAGCATTACAATTTTGTGTAAAATTTACTGTCCATGCTTGTCCATTTTTTATACATATATATTTTGATAGGGACTAGAACTGGTGCCATGACTGCATACATGCTAATTGTTTGTGATATTTTGTAAATAGAATGGTTTAAAGGGACAGTTCAGTGGAAATGATCAATATTTGTTAAATTGTTAGTTTGTGTAATGCCTTCTTAGTTATTCTACATATTCTCTCCCATTTTGAAAAATCAGTTGATTTCATACCCTTTGCTGTTCCCTGCTGTTGACATTAGTGAGCTGACATATCAGGTTCTAACGGTCCTTCTTCTTCCCAGGATGCACCACATCCTTGGAATGTTCCTAACAGTAATTTCTACTGATTGGCTGTTGGATGGGTCAAAGATGCTCAGATCTCTACTGAGCAACTGAATCAACCCAGGCGCTGGGTCACGGGCAAGACCATAACGGTCTCTACTAGGGGTCCTGCAAACAGGAAGTCAGTATTTTGGTTGTATTTATTTATACACAGACAAAATGCTGAATTGGCAGATTAAGGTCATTGGGATGAAAAAATACTGCTCTTTTTTCTGAAAAGCATTTGTATTTCCACTGAACTTCCCCTTTAATGACATTTGGTGATGCCATTGTAATTTTACAGAAGAACTTAAGTTTCAAAAGTTGCAAAAAGTTTGCTTGTGCTATTAATCTGCAACAACAAATCAGATTATATATAACTCATTTTCACTTATTATAAAGGCTACTTTAGACAATCCTGTTATATATTTCCTGGCTCCCTATGCTCCTTTATTTGCCCATTTTTAGCACATTTGTTGAGAGATTCCAAGTATGTACCCAGTTATAAAAATAAAAAAAAAGTTACTTTGACAGTTTGTAGGCCTTTTGGGGCAAGTCCAAACTAGGTATTACATAAAAATTTTAGAACATAAAATGGTTTTTTTTGTGGGTGTTCAGTTATGCAGCAGATTAAAAATGTACAAAGATATCACAGCAGTTAGCAAGCATAGTGCAACAGAAATGGGAATTTCCATTTCAAAGAAAGCACTTTGCATGTTCTGGTTGGAAATAACGGATATGTCTGTTCAAATGAGTCGTTTCAGGTTTTTGATGTTATTAATCCTTTATTGTTTTCCATGATAGGAAAAAAGACCACCCATTTATGGATAAGGCAACTTTACACTTAATACATTTGCAGCTTTGTTTGAAAAATTTATAATAAATACAAATGTAAAGGGTAGAACGAGGTATACAATTTTTCTGTATAAATATTTCAATGATAATATTGCACTAACATTTTTTAACACTAACTATTGCATTAACAATTGTTATATGATTGGTGCAATCCTCCTTTTTATTCTTCTGCATTGTCTTTTGCACCTCTGGGAAATGTGTGATAGATGGAGTGCAATGTAATTGGCTAGGGAATACTTATATCAAAGCTACTTACCAGTTACTAAGGATGTCAGGAATTGTAAGGGATGGAATTGATAGAGATTGTTTTCTGGGTACTAACAGCTGTAAGGTGCCAGCAAGTTCATTCCTCTACTAGATAGCAACATTTTCTGGCATCACTAGGTAAAGACAAAGAAAAAGTCAGTGTAAATACATGCATTTCATTTCATAGTAACATAGTAATATAGTAACATAGTAATTGAGGTTGAATAAAAACATACGTCCATCAAGTCCAACCTTTTTATTTGTTCAGACATTGCAGTACTGCATGGCAGAGGTTGACAGGTTTAAGCAGATTGGATGGATTGCAGATTACTTTGACGTTACTATATCTATACCCTCTACCCTTTGTGGCATTTCCAGAAGGAATCTAAAAATTATGGGGGATTGCTGGGTATGTCGATACTTTCTGTTCAAACATATGAGCATTACAGAAGGTAACATAGATTGAATCATTTCCCTAAAGGGGATACAAGGAGGTTTATGGATAATTTGTATTGGCAGGTAACTACCCATTTAAAGTTAACCAAACCTGGCAAACTACCAGCGGTGAACCTAAATCCAAACAGGAATCACCAGCAGCAAATCTGTATACAAACAAGATATCTTGAAAATTAATTTACTTCTCTCTTCTCTTGTTGCCTCAGGTGCAAAGTAGAAAATTCTGATGCAAACAAATTGGAGGTCTGTGAAACTAAACCATCATTAGTATGAATTAGTATCTAAAATGGTTCCCCCATTTTAGATTTCTTTACATCATTAGGATTTATCTTATCATTATGTGGGCACCTGTAAAGAGGTATTTTTTTATTTTATTTTCATTTTTTTTTAAAAAACTTATATTTATTGAGTTTCCAGTCAGTAGAGTTCACATGTAAACATTACAGCATAACATACTATACAGTTGATGGTAGGTATCAATATAAATATTAGTGTATACATATTGATTTTGTTCATATTAATCTCGTTTCCTGGATTAATTTTATTCACTTTGAGTAGAAAAGGGGGAGGGGGGAGGGAGGGTGAACCAGGGTATAAAAGGAGTGGAAAGGGAAAGAGGGAAGTAAAATAACAGGGAACATCAAAACAATTTAACTGAATTCGTGCCTATATAGTAACTGTAGTAGATAAGAGAGATTTTTATGATTTATTCGTTGTGATTTATACATTAAATCAGAGCAGAGAGCAACCCCAGCCATGGGTCCATCGCACTTCCCTGACGAACTATATAGTTATTGTAGATAGAGTTTTTAGGTGCTTTCAATCGGCTATGTGGACCAGATTTTTTTTAATTTCGAGCGGCATCCAAGATATTAGTTTAAGGTATGGTAACATCTGTTTTATCATTGCTTTCCAGCCAGTCAGAGTAGGGGAGGTAGGCGCCATTCATAGTAATAATAGCCCTTCTGGCATAGAACAATGTGTCACGCAGAAGGGTTAATTTATGTTGGTTCCAGATATCTTCCTCCGGGATCCCTAATAGACAAAACTTAGGGTCCTGAGGGACTGGGTAGCATAAGATAGCTGTTAGATAACGTGTTACCTTATACCAGATTCTAGTTATATGGGGCAATTCCAGATGAGGTGGAAGAAATCTGCTGGGGATTGGTGGCACTTGGGGCATTCTGCTGAGTGAGAGGGTGATATTCAGGATAGTCGATGTGGTGAGAGGTAAGCCTGATGCAGAATATAGTATTGCATTTGTTTGTTTGGTGCCGACGAGGACACTAGTAGGTGGCTTTCAGGTTGATCCTCCCAGTCCTCAGATATGATTGTGGGGATTTATTTTTCCCATTTGTTAAGAATTGCAGATGTGTCCTCTTTTTTGTGTCCCAGAAGACACTTGTAAATTCTAGACACCAGGCACCTCTCCCCACCAATTCCCAAAAGTTGGATTATGGGGCTGATAGACACTGGTACCTCATCCCCCTGAAATTCTGTTAACATAGAGTATCTCATCTGGAGATATTGAAACCAGGCAGAGCATGGTAGACTTTATTTGTTTTTCATTTCTTGAAACATAATTAGTTTCTTATCTTTAATAATATGCATAAAGCAGGTAACCCCCTTTGATGCCAAGAATTCGGCGGAGGTTAGAGTAGCTAGATTAGGATATGCTGGATTATGCCAGAGTGGAGTTTCTCCTCCTGAAATATCTGTAAACTTGAGAATTTGGTTTGTTTTTTTCCATATTTTAAATTGTTGCACATGTAATGAGGATGCCGCCTAAAGGGAAGCTGTTTCGTCTTGCGTTTAGGAATGATAGTGGGTGAGAGGGAAGATATGTATGTAGCAGGTTTTCTGTTTCATATAGGGTGTGGTTTTCTTGTTCTTGGGGGTCTGTAGGTCCTGGTCAACACCAGGATTTAAAATATTTAAGTTGTCCTGCCAAGTAATATAGACGGAAATCTGGCATGGCCAATCCTGATGATTGTTTGGGCCTCTGTAGGGTTTTAAGTCTGACTCGTGATCTCCTCGAGCCTCACAAGAAAGTCAACAACAAGCTGTCCAAGGTGGCAAAAAAGGAGTCTGGGATATGAATTAAACTATGTTGTATTACATTTTGGGCAGTAGTATAATTTTGGTATTTTTTATTTTTAATTGAGTCTATATGCCAAAGCCATTTTGCCAGTTTTCAGGCCAGCCAGGGAGCTTACATAGTAACTGGTTGAAGTGCATCTATGCCCTACAGCAGTTTTGCTGTAGCTGGAATGGTAATAGTTGTTATATATAGTTTGAATGATGGGAAATTACCATCTCTGTGCTGGCTCATGGTGATTACTGAGCATGCTTGACCTCACAAAAAAGTCTGGTCAGATGAAAGGGCCAGTTAAGCATGGGATGGGGGATACTGAGCTTGAGCAAAACATGTATTGGATTGAAGGCACAAACACACACCTTGAGTTGAGTTCAACTTGTATTTATTTACAGTCTTCAGGTGCCAATACATACAGCTTACCTGCCAGACCGATCACGCGACATACAATCTGGCAGGTAAGCTATATGTATGGGCACCTTAAGATCAGGGAAAGTATTTTTTTTTCAGTATAGTATTCCTTTGTCTCCTATACTCTCCATCTGAATTTGTGAACCAGCTACTGTATGTGGCTGGTGTTAAATTTTATCACCAAACATGGTACAAAATCTATATAAAATCATTCTGCACAGGGGATTTTTCAACCCCCCAATAATGAATAGAATTTACTTTTTTTCTTCGCTTTAGAGTTATACTTAAGCTATTAGCTCAGCGATGAACTGAACTAAGGGGAATGAAGCTGTTAAATTAATAAATTTTTCTGACCATTGCGTTACAGGCACATTTGAGTACTATATGGATTTGTTCATTGCATTTTTTCTTTGGTTTTATTTGTGCAATATGTGAGGCACACCCTTCACAGTTCACACTGTCAGTTATTTATATGCTTTTCTCATCAGTCACAAACACAAATGTTTCCCATAATACCAACTCTCCCTCTGTGAATGGCATAGTCTACAGAAAAAAGAAAGCATTTAACTTTTATTCCGACAGCTGTCTCTATGGCAGACACCTCAGGCGGGCATGTTGGCAGTACTGGAGTTGCCACTTGTTCTGCTGTGCTGTAACACTCCTGACAAGTTGTCACTTTTTCTTGTGGTGCTGTCCCCTTTTGATTTGCATTTGATTCTCAGAACTTTGCATGTTTGTTTTCAGTGGACAGAATGATTTCCTGTCCCCAATCTGGGTTTTTTATATCTCTTGGCCTTAAGGACTGTGTAAAGGTCTAAGGAGTTGCACTAACCTATTAATAGAAGGCTTTTATTAGCACCAGCCTTTTTAAAACCAGCTTTATACACTCCTAATACTCCCCGTACTAAGAACATAAAGTGCCTTATTAAGTCTTGATTAATTAGCTAATAAAATGTTTTAAAAACCTGTGAAATAAATGTAGGATCCACTTAACTTATTTACCATAGTAGCCATAGAGCTGTGCAAATGTATTCTTGTTGCATGGAACAGTGGTCTACAACATGACAACAGTTCCTCAATAGTGTGTTTAATCCTTTGAGTCATGAGGTCCTTTGCTGTATTTCTATTTGCAGAAAAATTACAATTAGTAAAGATGATTGCCCTTTGTCAGCATATATGCTTTCAAGTTAGAACAAAAATATAATGTAATTAAAACTTACTGCTTGACAGGATCCTTTTTTTTTTTTTAAATAAAACTACTGTGGGGATGACAGGGTTAACTTACTAATAGAGGTTTCACAAGGTCTGTTAGAGCCCACTCTCCAACACTTACATCTGTTCAACAATTATTACAGCATTTTTGTCATAAAAAATTCAACACCCTCAGTGTCGTGCTAGCAAAACCTGAAAATTTATGCAGTGAATAGAATAGCTAATTTCTCTGAGGAAATGCTGCAGAAAAATTACAGATTTAAGTTAAATTCTCGAGTGCTGTTATACACACATCCGACTGTCTCCCCAGGTTTGTCAGAGCTTCACAGGAGTAGGAGAAAAAAATGAATCATAAAAGCAAAATTATACCTTCTAAGAAACCTTAAAAAAATGGTTAAGGGTGTCTTACTTTGCTTGTTACGTATAATCTCTATTGTAGTGTCAACCCTTTGTTGTCGATTAGCAAACCTTAATAAAACAGCGGTATACACTCTGCTAAAGTGTATTAATAAAATACTCTACAGCAATGCTTTTTATATCAATTACAGTGATTTTACTTTTTGTTCTCATAAAATAGACCTATTGTTATCCGTTGAACTGTGTGTTATTAAATACCAAGCCTTCAATCTTTATATAGTTTGGGCCATTTTAAAACTGACCTACTAACAATGGATGACTTGTGATCTCTCCCTCTCTCTCTTTCTCTCCAATATTTTCTCTGTGTTGGTGTAGTGTGTGGTGTGTTGTCTATAAAATTTTTCAATCTATATAATATAATATAGATATATATATATATAATATATACAGAATATCAGTATAATATATATATATATATATATAATATATATATATCAATATATGAATATTTATTCGGATATATGTTGTTGGAGTATATATGCATATGCTTATATGTGTATAAGTGTTTAACTACATCTGTAGAAATATTCAAGTTTTTCTACGTGTTTACAAATTTATGTATATTCTGTCTATCCTGTGTACATCTGTATCTAATGATCATTTTGTGTGTCTGTCTGTGTGTGTGTGTGTGTGAATTGTGTGTATTTTTTTTCTGTTTCCCCTTGAAATTAAAGCTTACAGGTAACTGTTATAGAAAAGGACAATTAGAGTGTACATCTCCCACTCATCCACACCCTACTTCTTAAAATTAACCAGGTTGAGGAACTAGACCACTAGGTCCTCATCCCTTAGATTGTAAGCTTTTCAGGGCAGGGATCTCATTCCTAATATGTCTCATTCCTAATGTGTCAAGGCTTTTTGCACTTGTTGGACTACATATCCATTTATACATAATTTATATATATATATATGCTTTCATAACTGATGTTTGAAATTGTATTTAACTTAGTTTAATTTTTATATATCTGTATAATAGCTTGCACTTATCCCCAGTTTGTATACTCTGTAATTTATAATGTACAGTACTGCATACCCAAGTGGCGCTTTATAAATAAAATTATACATACATACATGCCTGGCTTTGCTTGTCTGACCGTGCCTCCTTCCTAATTCAGGACTGCTTTAATGTGATGACACACTGTGAAAGAAGTATATCTTACTGTTAGTCAGTTCAGCAAAAGCCAGAGGCTAAAAAATGGGGTGGGGCCAGACCAGCACTAAAGTGAAACTTTGCCGCCTTCATGTGGGGTAAACAGGGCAAGCCCTGGGGTAAGGTAAGGCCCAGGGTTTAGGTCCTCATCCTGTTTATCCAGTGGGTTTTTAGCAGTATAATTGCTCTTTAAGTATAAAATACCATCCACCTCATAAAACACCATTGGTGGTTCAAATTGGCAAGAATGCAGACATCCCACCCTGCCCTTTCAGGCTTCCGGGCAGGGTGGGGAAGGGAGCGTGGTGAGCATTGCGTGACATCATGTGGGGGTGGGGCGTGACATCACATGGAGATGGAGCCAACATTATAAGGATGGTGGGCGGTGGGGTCAGGGCAAGATTAGGGCATTCTGGAGGCATGGCCACTAAAAGGGGATGTGACTTGGGAGGAGACTCAAGTCTCCTCTCAAGTCCGGGAGTCTGGGGTGGTCTCGTAGGAGTGAGGGAGACCACCCCAGAATAAGGGAGACTCCTGGACAATCCTGGACACAAGAGAGAAAGGTTTAAGGGTAGAGAAAACATCACAAGTGAGGGGTCTGTATAGGAAATGGTTCTGTGATAATCGAAGGAGAGCAAAACTATAAATGTAGCAGAGTTCAGTATGGACTGAAGGGGAGAGAGGTGAGAAGAAGGAAGACCAGAAAGTAGTAGGTTACAGAAGTCCAGACATGATAGTGATAGGTTTTAGCAACATAGTTCATGTGTTTAGAAAAGGAGAGAGAGGAGTCAATAAATAATTATTGACTTTTTTAAAATACAGACGTAGTCGAAATTTCTGTGCTAAATTGGTATTTTCCAATTGCGGGTAAGTCACAGAATCGTGCTGGGGCGTATCTAGGGTCTAAGAAGATCAGGGGCACTTTTGGGCACTCCATGCGCCACCATTTGGGCACTCCATGCGCCGCGCGCCCAAAAAATTTAGGATGACTTACCTAACCCGGTCCCTTGCCGCTCCTTGTCTGCTCTGTGGCTGACATGATGTCAGCAGAGCCTCTCTACTCCTGTTTTTGCTCGATATAGGAGCAGGGGGGAGGTTTTTTTTGCCTAAACTTGCCCTTTAAATGTTTAAAACATTTTTAAAAAACATTGCAATACATGGCAGTACATTTTATTAGTTAGTTAGCATGTCCCTGGATGAGCACTGTGCGTCTGCAGGTACCCCTAACTATGTGGGGTTTTAAGAGAGCCTCAATTTAAGACTGTATGTAATAAAGGAAAATAAGTGATCCAGTACTGTGATGTACATCATAAACTTTTTCCCGTTCACGTTACCCCTAGGTTATGATATTACGTAGCTCTGCAAACAGTGCTAAATCTCCTTGTTTCCAGTCAATCTGACTAGCTTCTCTACCATACCGTTGTTAACTGAATCAGTGTGTGGGTACTTTGTGACAAAGAACAAAGGATTTTCAGGAGTTTTAAGCTTAAACTGAAGAACAAAGTGGTCCCATGATGTCCCAATACAAGAAAGAGACATAGCTCTATAAAATGTCACATTTTCATATCTGATTTAGTGCCTAATGTGTGCTTTTGTGCTACACTAAGTGACCAGTGTATGTTGGTTTCAATATGGTTTGAAAAAAAGTTAGCACAGCTTTGCTCCTACATTGCCTTGGACAACACTTTGCTCTTCAGTTTACAAGATTTATGTTATGTCATTTTGGTCCCGGTGTGTGGCTGTTCTGATGTTCAGTGAGATTGTCTCTTTTTAATGCATTGACCTAAGCTTGATACTATGATCCATTTAACTGTAAAGCTGGTTATGACAGTTCTTCAAATTATTCCATGTAATAAGAAATGACCAAATACCCCCATTTCGTATTAGAGAATAACTGTACAATGCACTATGGCAAAGGACAAAACATGACCCAACCTCATAAACAGCAACGGTTGTATCTCATAAACTGCTTTATACCTAGCCACTTACAAATAAATACAGCTGAAAAAACATGACCATACGCATCTCCCTGATCACCCTGTATTATACTCATTAGCAACAGTTCCCTCAATTTAGGGCCATTTTAATAGATTCTACTCTGAATATTTAACTGGGGGGAAAAAATCTCTTCTATAAGGCGTTGAATGTTATGTCTGTTCATCAATTATAGACACAAACAGTTCTTAATATCCAGACTCTTGCCACTCCCTTTTACTAATTAATTATGAATCCAGTAATCTTGACAACATTTTAGCACAACACCTAAATCAATTTATCCCACGGATAACAGACACAGCCTAGACAGACTAAGTGCCAGATATGTCAACTTTGAACAGAGACAATCTGGTCATTTTCTATGCCAACAAGCATGTAAAGTGAAATTCCATTTGTAAAGTCTTGAAGTGTTTGAAGTGGGACCTATTCCCCATTTGCATAAATAAGTGTTGAACAGGTGTCAATCTCCTCAACTGATTCCTTTAGAATTTGTTTACTGTAAAGTAGTAACATACATAGTAACACAGTATTGTAGGTTAATTAAGATATTTGTCCATTTAGTCCAACCTTTTTAGGTGACCCGTGACCCTTTGACTAACTGTCGATGAAAAGGAAGGGAAAAAAAAAACAAGTCTTTCATGACTCCAAATGGCAATCTGGAATATCCCTGGATCAAGAAGAACTATATTTATGAGTACCAGTAATTCTCAATATTTTTTTGTTTTAGATACCTATTTAGCCCACTCTTGAAACTATCCAATATACTTGCTATTACCACATCAGCTGAAAGACCGTTCCACAGGTTTACCATTTTCACTGTAAAGAAACATTTCTTAACCTTAAGATTACATTTATTTTCATCTAATCTTAAAGCATGTCCTTGAGTCCTCTTCAGTGTTTTATTGGTCAACAGTGAATCAGAGTTTATTTTCTGTTCTCTCCTTCTTTTAAAAAGCCCCAATGCGTCTATTAGTCCATTCCTCTTAGACAAGTCCCTCCATTCTCCTTTTAAATGCAGTTGCCCTTCTCTGATTTCTTTCCATTTCTGTGATGTCCTTTTTATAAACAGATTCCAAAATGTTATCGCATATTCCAAATGATGTCTTACCAATACTATGTAAAGAGGGAAAATAAGATTTTTTCCCTTGAATCTATACCCCTCTTTATAGAAGACAATATCTTGCTAGCTCTAGCTATTGCGGCCTGGCATGGTTTATTACAGCTATTAACCAGAACTTACAAAAAATGTCCAACAGGAATTAACTTAACACAGACCCATGTATAGTATAGGCAGTATACTATCAAGGATTGTTAACCCCTATAAGCAGCACCTTACATCTATTAAACCTGATTAAAAACAAAACTAATCATTTTCCACCTAAACCTTGTCCTATCCCACCTTTTTCCATTTCTGTGGACAACACCCCCATTTACCCTATTCAGTCGGCACGTTGCTTAGGGGTTATTATTGACTCCTCTCTCTCCTTTTCCAATCACATTAACTATGTTGCTAAAACCTGACGCTTTTTTCTTCATAACATTGTGAAGATCCGTAGATTCCTTTCTCTTCCAACTAGTGCTATGCTTCTCCATTAACTCATCCTATCACATCTGGATTACTGTAACCCTTTGCTTTTTGGTCTTCCTGCTTCCCATCTTTCTCCTCTTCAGTCCATAATTAACTCTGCTGCACGCATTGTCTCGCTCTCTAACAGTCGGGATATTAAATCTCCTCTCTGCCGCACATCTACCTGGCTTCCCATTAAATAATGCATTATCTACAAAATCCTTCTCTTAACATTTAAATCCCTTCACTCTGCTGGTCCCTCTTATATTTCTTCTCTAGTGTCTCCACATGTCCCTGCCCGCACCCTCCGCTCATCACAGAACCATCTCTTATATAGACACACACACCCCACTCACACTGCCTCACCTTAAACCTTTTTCCCTTTTGGCTCCCGTCCTCTGGAATTCTATTCCACTCTCTCTACGTCAAGAAACCTCAATAAACAAGTTTAAATCTAGCCTGTCAAGCTATCTCTCTGAGCACAGCACAACATAGGGCTGTTGATACTGCACCAGTTATTACATTAGCACTTCCACCCTTTCCTATGTATCTGTATGTTACCCACCTAAGTAGATTTTAAGCTCTAAGGGGCAAGGACCTCTTTCCTCATGTTACATGTTTTAAGCACTTGTATAATTCATGATGCTAATACTTATTTATATATTTACTTATTTATTTATTTATTCATTTACTGTCCTCCTTGTATGACTTTTTGTAATCTATATTGTATAGCACTGCACCCCTAATGGTGCTATATAAATAAACATATACATACATACATACATACAACTAATCTACCACTCTACTGCCCATTTTGACAATATGTCTAGATATGCTTGCAGCAGTTGCGCATCATCTTGTTTTGCCAATGCACTACATAATTTCTTGTCATTAGCAAAGACAGAGCTCTTAAGGGATAACTACACCGTAAAAGCAATTTAAGTTTAATTGGAAGCAGCAGCTTTAAAAAATCTGTTCCCCCCTAGGTCCCTCCTGAGCCTACCTTTCCTGATGTAAAATTGCTGACATCTTGGATCTGCATTGTAGATTCTTTAGCTCCGACTTCCTGGATCTCCTTCTTCTTAAGCCTCAAAAAAGCAGTTTCCTTTTGGTGCGTGTGCACGCGTGATATTGCAGAGCACACGATATAACGTCAGTGAGTGCAAGCGTACACAAGTCATTTATAAACAATAAATAAAATTTGTCAAACAATAAAGCAGGAAGGACACTATCACTATCAGGAAGGACACTATCTTCACTATTCAAATGCCTTCAATTCTGCTATGCTTTTAAAAGTCTGAGACACCTCAGATTTTCTATTTCCACAACACGAAGTAGATTAAAGGGGAAATGTTTTCTCCATAAAAGTGCCCTCTATTAAAAAGAGCACAATACTACTTTTTAATGACTCCAGGAACATCCTTCTAGCTGCAGTCCATCCACTTACAACAGTATAAAGGGTGGTGCTTCCTGCTTACACAGTGAGTTGTGACCTCACCAGCAACAGATACGATTATACCCAGTTGTATCCTACCCTTGAGACAGAGCATCATCAATTGCAACATAAGCCTCACACCCAAAATTATCTCCCTAGGGGTCCATGGGTAAAGGAACACATAGATATTGATTTAACTAGCTTGAAAAAAAGAGATTTTTGAGAGTAGGGTATGTGACACAGCTTATAACACATGCCTGTCAAAGAGACACAGAAACAGTGCACTTTGGATTTACAACAGCTAGAGCCAATCAGGGAGATTAAAGGTTAACTTTGGTTTCCATACAAGCGTCTTCTTTCAAAAAGAGTCCTCTTATGCCTCTCAAACAAGATAAGGATATACAGGGTTATTCAATAAAAGTTCTTATTGTTAAAAATGGTGCTAATTTTGCCCCAACCAATCAGATGCTAGCTTTCAAATGTTAAATACGATATGATTGGTTGGGGCAAAATTAGCACCATTTTAAACAATAAGAACTTTTATTGAATAACCCTGTACATCCTTATCTTGTTTGAGAGGCCTAAGAGGACTCTTTTTGAAAGAAGACACTTGTATGGAAACCAAAGTTACCCTTTAATCTCCCCAAACTGATATTTCCAATTTATAAATTGCAGTTGTTAAAGTCACTCTGCAGGTAATGGGGATTTACCTAGAGCTTCCGACTACTCGTAAACATGCCAGTTGATATACAATTATTGCAGGAGCTTCTGACATCATTACTTGACACTTGTGGGCGCAAGCTCTCTGGGCAAATCTCTCTTTGAAGATTTACCAGAGGCTGTGCGACCCGCACATAAGTATTTGGTGCCGCTGGCGTTAAATACTTATGTGCAAACATATGCGCAGGTCTGGTAAATTGGTTTGCGATGGCTGTGCGAGTGCCTCTTACGTTACTCACACAGCTGACGCAAATTGGCGCTAACCGTTCATAAATCAGTTAGCTTTCCTTGGTAAATGAACCTGTTACTCTCTAGGTCAAATTCCATATTCCTTTTAAAAATTACTGAACTAATTTATGCTTTAAATATTATATTTTATTGATAGAAGAATGTCTTGTATAATATTTTTTAAGTGCCTCAGTTTGACTATTTTAGTTTGAATGATGATGGTTATCTGATATTAACATAGAAACATAGCAAGAATTTATTCCCTTGAGGTGAAATTGGGATGTGGCCATTTATTCTGCAGGTACCTGTGAAAGCAATAAGCATACATGTATATATTTATACAGAGTTACATAGAGGTGCACTCCAGGGTCTTTTCACGTTTTTGTAAATATTTTATTATATAACCTACCCCTGTAGTGGGTTTCTATGGGAGGAACTGTAAGATTATAGCCATATAATCTTACAGTTCCAGGAGGAGAAGGAAACCAGAAGCCACAAAGGGGTAGGTTATAATAAATAATGCACCCCCAACTGTAAATTAAAGGGATATTAGAAGTCACCTTGGAGTTCCGTGCCCTGTATAAAAGGTACTCGGCCTGCGGCCTCGTTCTTTTATATGGTCACGGAACTCCTCGGTGACTTCTAATATCCTTATAATTTACAGTTGGGGGTGCATTATCCACTATATATTTTCATGGGGTAATACAGCAGATATGACACTTTGATACAATGTAAAAGTAGTCAGTGTAAATCTTCTATAACAATGTAAATTTGCTGTTCCCTTAAAATTACTTAACATACAGCCATTAATGTATAAACCACTGCCAACACACCACTAAGTGAAAAAAGTCCAAACTGTCAATATTTTGTGTGGCTACCATTATTACCCTGCGCTTCTCCACCTTACATTGGAGGATGTCCCACAGATGATCGATGGGGTTTAGGTCTGGAGACATGCTTGGTCAGTCCAGCACCAGTCCAGCAACTCTCAGTTTCTTTAGCAAGTCAATGGTCATCTTGGAGGTGTGTTTGGGGTTGTTATCATGTTGAAATAATGCTCTGTGTCCTAGGTTCCGAAGGGTACCTGGGACACTGCTCTGCTTCAGTATGTCACAGTACATGTTGGCATTTATGGTTTCCTTAATGAACTGCAGCTCCCCAGTACCAACAGTACTCATGCAGCCCCAAACCATCACACTCCCCCACCATGCTTGACTGTAGGCAAGACACACTTGTCTTTGTACTCCTCACCTGGTTGCCACACCACATGGTTGACACCATCTGAACCAAACAAGTTTTTCTTGGTCTAATCAGTCCACAGGACATGGTTTCAGTAATCCATGCCTTAGTCTGTTTGTCTGAGCAGGTGCAATCAGCTTGTTTGGGTGTCCATTGCAAGTCCTGTTCCAAGTGAAACCTATCCTGTTAAACCACTGTATTGTCTTGGCCACCATGCTGCAGCTTGGTTTCAGGGTGTTGTCAATCTTCTTATAGCCTAAGAAAATTTTATGTGCCTTGTTCAACTTCCAGTGACCAGTATGAGATACTGTAGGAGCAATACTAATTTAACACACCTGCTCCCAAATCACAACTGAGACCTTGTAACACTAACAAGTCACAGGAGACCGGGGAGAGGAAATGGCTAATTGGGCACAATTTGGACATTTTTCACTTAGTTGTGTACTCACTTTTGTTGCCAGCAGTTTATACATTATTAGCTGTATGTTGAGTTATTTGAACGGACAGCAAATTGACACTGTTATAACACACACACACTCGCACACACACGTATATTATATATTGCAAACAAAAGCAGTTTCATCTTTGCAAGCACTTTAATCCTTGAAGTATCATCAGAGTCAACCAAATGGCAAGAACAATTACACAGCAGGGGAGGTCTATTTAAACTGATCCCCCTTGAAATCAAAAGGCAGTGAAGGCATGTAACTATGTAACTATTTTTTTTAAATAACACACTCAAATAAACACCTTTCAGTGGTAATTTATGCACTACTTATTAAAGTGCATCTGCATGGTGCATGAAATAGTATGTAGGTCAATTATAAGCATTTAGGTACCTGCATAAAATTGTTATGCTGAGCCTGCATGGTTTGCTGTTCTGAGGGTAAGGAGTTCATTTATGCTTAATCATTACTTTCACTTGCAATTTGCCATTTCACTGAAATTATGGAGGTTAAAAAACATAAAAGGGAAAGTTATGTGAATTTTATAAAAAAACAAAACAAATCTCTATACCATGATACATTTAAGGTACGGGGAACTGTGCTTTATGGAAACATGCCCTTACATTGTTTAATACCTTCTTCTCCTTAGAAAGAAAATGTATCCATCAAATATCATTGTAATGAGAAGCTACACTGAAAACAATGTTGTTGCAATTTTGAAACATATGGTTTGTTTAATCCAGTTTTTTTTTTTTTTATGTTGATTGCAATAATAAATTCTGTTTCACTGTACTGTCTACTGTCAATTCAAGATGGATGATGGAAAGGATACTGTGTTGCTACTGAAATTAATGTTGGAGTCTGTAAGTTTAAACACGTGTGCATGCAAACTTATTAAATCCCATGGACACA
This sequence comes from Hymenochirus boettgeri, assembly GCA_019447015.1. NCBI lineage: Eukaryota > Metazoa > Chordata > Amphibia > Anura > Pipidae > Hymenochirus > Hymenochirus boettgeri. The sequence goes on along the minus strand of CM033476.1, from coordinate 242,021,810 downwards.
CTTTTAATGACTCCCCTATATTAAAGTCTTAATTTCCCATGTTTGGTTTTTACTGTCAATTGTACATAGTAGATCACCCCGTTTTCCAGCCTTACTTCCTCATATAGGAAATAGTTTCACACATTGGATTATTGTTATCTACATTTTAACTCTCATTCAAGCTAAGCCAGAGTCTGAGGATCTTGATTGCGATATAAGCAAAAGGGTCAAGCCGGATTGATCTGCTCTGAAGGTTTCATTTTACCTTCAGCTACAGTAGGTACACTATTGAGAAATACATTGCACTGTACTAAGATCAGGTTCACTTCATTATACTCCCCCTGCAGCTCTGCACTATGGGGGCGATGCTGTGTCGTCCACTATCCGGCCAAATGAGTGCAAATTAGTACATCGGGTGGTACATTGGGTTTTTCACTTATTTGAAAAATAGTGCGGTGTAGCCTATGTAGAAAAGGCCTTTCCACCAAAGTCATAATGCGCACATCTTACCTGACTGGGACTGGGAAGTCTTGCAAAGGAATTGACAGCATCAGTAGCGCAATTTTTCTTACAACATCAGTCTGTATGTTGTTTCTATAGTGTAAAAATTAAAGGGGTAATATTAAAGGGTATGCAGATGGAATTCAATCTGTCAGGGACTGTGGCAGATCTAAAGCAATTTTTAGGAGATTTGGGCAAACTAAGAGACTGTGGCAGAACAAATGCAATCTTTTGGAGCTTGTAATAAATTGTGACTTCATGTGTGTGTGACAAGCTCCACATGATTGCTTTTAATCTGCCACAGTCTTCTAGATATTGTTTTCAATATGCCCAAATCTCCTAAAAATTGCTTTTAATCTGCCACAGTCTGTCATTGCATTCCATCTGCATACTTTTTCTCCTTTAATAGTTACTGATAGAAACAACACAGTACAGATACAGAGCTGCAGAGGGAGAATAATGAAGTGGACCTGATCTTAGCACAGCTGTGCAATGCATTTTAAGTAGTGTACCTATCTGAAAGTGAATAAAACCTTCAGAGCAGATCAATCTGGCTTCACACTTCAGTTAATATCCCTCTTTAGACACTGACACTCTGGACTGAGATTTGATGGAAATCCAGTATGGTGTACACATATGCAATGCAATAAAAGTTAAAGGGCATGTCCACATGTCCACTTGAAATTTTCTTTTTAATATAATGATCCTTAGGGTTGCCCACCCCCAACCGCCATAATAATACTAAAAAAAACTTTCTGAACGTTACTTACAGTCCCTTCGCTCCCGCGACTATCTTCTCTGCTAACCGGAAACAGCAGAGAGGGGCCAGACTGGCAGCCAACCACAGACACGGCTGCTGGCTGTGAAGGTAGGTGCGAAGGGCTGTAAGTATAAACCAGAATTTTTTTTTAGTATTAAAACAGTGGTCGGGGGTGGGCAACCCTAAGGATCATTATATTAAAAGGGATTCACACTAGGAGAAGTGGCAGCCAGATGGAATCTGGAGGGAACCATAAGGAGCAGTATTGTAAGGTAAGGATTTTTTTAAACTATACATATGGACCAGCACTAGGGAAAATTTTAGATTTGGGAGTGGACATGCCCTTTAAGTAAAACTTTGTGCATCTCATAGACAAGCTGACAAATTACTCCTTGTATACAAACTATAACTTGTATAAAAAAAACCACACATCTATACAAGCCTTCTGATGGGACGTTTAGCTAGGATCCTTAAACAATATATCCCTTCCGAAAGTGACATCTATTCTTGGGCATTCAGGCAGAAGAGCAATTAGAACATGTTAAAGATAAGTCCAGAATGCATTTTTTTTGTATTTCATTCCTACACAAAAAAATTAACAATAATATTGACATTCAGCCCTATTCACTCCTAAGAGGGGTTAAAGTTACGCTAACCGGTTCAATATCGGTTAACGTGATTTTAATACCTTGCTTGTGGCTGCTGTGTATTGCGTGTATTGCAAAAGAGACCTGCTAGCCACCACAAGCCATTCACCAGTAGTACTGAAGCTTTAAGTAAGTGTCTATTTAATGGCAACTAATAACATTAAAAATATTTATTTACAGTGTTACTTACAGTATCCTCCCAGAAATGTATTTCTTCAAAATCTTTAAAAAAAACATTGTTAAACTATAAAGAGAAATCTGTACACTCAATAAGAAAATCTGATAAATTATGAACATATTTTCTCCAGATAACTTGTTTTTCTATCTGGACAATGCATCTGGAGCCAAGCTGGAGTCTAAAGTGACAGCCTTATGTCTCCACCCACACTAAACACCCACAGGGGATCAGAAATTTGAAGCAGGAAAACATGTATATATAATTATCCCTATATGAGGCTGTGACAAGCAGAAAGTCATTTTTTGTTTAATCCAGAGCAGATAAAACAATTTATTCTGTCATGCGATCTACAAAAAGTGAAAAATGTGTGTTTATATATTCTGTGTTCCTGGCAAAATTATTGTGTCCATCATATTAGCTCGATTAAACCCATAAAATATCCAGGTAAAATAAGTTTTTTTCCATGACAAAGAAAAAAAGAATTATTATGAAATAATTGTATGCAGTGTTATAGGGAGAATTAATAGTGAGATTCTAGATGTCATTTGGTTTGCATGCGGGTCAAAAAGAATTAAATCAGGTATCTGGGTATCTTTCTGTCTAGTTGATCCCCTGTTCCCAGATCATCTACTGACTGGAGGACAATTTTGAGAAATAACATCAGCTGGGCTGTGCCAACTGCAGTCTGATTGCATTTAAACTATGAACATTCTGATTAATCCTTGCTGCATGTGTTTCAAGATGTTGGGTTTGGGTAGAGTTTTTATAATTTGAAATACAAAATAGAGGAATAATGCAAGACGTGTGAGCGTGTGCCAAAGATTTTAGACCACATCCGCTTTTAAAAAGCCACACTCACTTTTGAAGTAACGCCAACTTCAAGGTACAGCCCATTTTAAAGACCACTATTACCATTTTACATTGTTGAATTGAGTATACTGGCTAATAAACTGGAGGGCTGACCAAAACTGGCTAATGAATTGTAGGGCTTACTACACTGGCTAATGAACCGGAGGGATGACTACACTGGTGGGCTCACTTCCCTTAGCACTGACTGGTGAACTGGTGGTCTGACTAAACATAGATTTATAAATATAAGATGCCCTGCCCACTCATACTAGTAAATATAAAATACCCTCATGTACAGCCCACACAGACAGTCCATATAAGATTCCTCCATGCCCAGCCCACACTGACTTGGTAATAAAATGTGCCCAGCAGTGCCCACATAGACACAGAGGCACTTACCTTGAGCAGGGCTTGAGTGGTCACATGACAGCACTTCTCCTGCACCCACAGGTTTTTATTTTAACAGACTGATGTCTTTATAGGGGACCACAGTGCCATGTCATGAGCAAACATTTCAGTTTGCTCCATAGTAGGTGTACCCCTGATCATACAGGCATTCCCACCACTTATGACATTCACACACGCTCTCTGACAGGCACTTACACACTCTCTAGCAGGCACTACACACTCTCTCAGAAAGGCATTTACACACTCTTACACAGGCACTCTGTCAGGTACTCATACAGACAGAAGTAGGCACTCACACACTTACAGATAAGCACTCGTGCAGACAGGCAAAAAGACACCCACACAGACAGGAAAACACCCAGTCAGACAGACACTTACACAGACAAACACACACAGAGACAGGCAGAAACTCAGGAAAACAGACACTAACACAGACAGGCATACAGACACATAGGCAAACACACAGACACTCACACAGACAGACTCTCACACAGACAGAGACTAACGCACAGACAGACACTCAAAGACAGACAGACACTCGCAGACAGACACACAGACAGACAGGCAAGCACACAGACAGGCAAACACACAGACAGACACGCAGGCAGGCAAACACATGGGGAAGACACTCCACACAGGCAGACAGCAAACACACAGACAGGACACTCACACACAGACTGACAGGCAAACACACAGACAGACAGGCACTAGCACAGATGGGAAAACACAGACAGGCAGACACTCAAATTCACAGACACTCACACAGACAGGGAAAAACAAAAGACAGACACATAAACAGACAGGAAACAAACAAACAGATACTCCACACAGACAGACACACAGACAGGCAAACAGAAAACAAGACACCCTCTATCACACAGACAGACAATCACACAAACAGCAAACACATAGAAAGAGACACTCTAAAAGACAGCAAACACAGACAGACAGGCAAAACACCCAGACAGACACACACAGAAAGGCAAACACAAGCACAGACAGACAAGCACACACTCACACACAGACAGACATTCGCACAGAGAGGCAAACACACAGACAGACATAGACACACACACAAACACACACAGACAGTCAAACATAGAGACACTCACAGACAAGCAAACAAAAAGACAGCCACTCACACAGACACTCACACAAAAAGACAGGCACTCACACAGACAGGCAAACAGACACAGACAGGTAAACACAGAGACAGGCAGACACTCACACAGACAGGCAAACACACAGACACTCACACACAAACAGACACTTGCAAAGACAGACAAAAACACAGAGAGACACTCGCACAGACAGGCAAACACACAGGCAGACATTCACACAGACAGGCAAATACACAGACAGACCCTCACACAGACAGGCAAACAAACAAACAAACAGCCAGAGACTTAAACTAATAGGCAAACAGACAGACACTCACACAGACAGGCAAACAGACACTCAGACAGACAGACAAATACACAGATAGAAACTCATACACAGACACTCACATACAGACAGACACTGACACAGACAGGCAAACACACAGACACTAACTCAGACAGGCAAGCACACAAACACTCACACACAGACAGACAGGCAAACACACAGACACTCGCATAGACAGCCAAACACAAAGACAGGCAGACACTCACACAGACAGGCAAACACAAGGACAGACACACACACGACAGGCAAACACAGAAAGACACTCACAAAGACAGGCAAACACACAAATAGACACTTACACAGACAGGCAAACACACAGAGAGACAGAAACTTGCACAGATAAACACACAGAAAGACACTAGCAAAGACAGGCAAAACACACAGACAGACACTCGCACAGACAGGAAAACACACAGAAAGACACTCACAAAGACAGGCAAACACACAGAAACGCACAGACAGGCAAACCTCTTTGATGAAGTGTGGGAGTCTTCGGGGTGTTTCTAGGTTGCACGGCTCCTTCCTGGTTGTTCCAAACACACAGACAGAAACTCACCCACAGACAGGCAAACCCACAGACAGACACTCACACAGAGAAGCAAACAGACAGACATTCACACACAGACAGGCACTCACACAGACAAGCATAAACACAGACAGACACTTGCACAGACAGGCAAACACACAGACAGAAATTTGCACACAAAAAAACACACAGGCAAGCAAACACACACACAAATAGACACTCACACAGACAGACACTCACACAGACAGACAATCACTCATACAGATAGACGTTCACACAGACAGGCAAACCTACAGACAGACACTCCACCCAGACACAGGCAAACAGACAGACATTCACAAAGCAAGCATAAACACAGACACCCATACAGACAGAGATAGAAACACACAGACAGACACTCACACAGAAAGGCAATTACACAGTCAGACACTCACACAGACAGGTAAACACACAGAAACTCTCACAGACAGGCAAACATACAGAAAGGCACTCTAACAGACAGGCAAAAACACAGACAGACACTCATACAGACAGGGAAGCACACAGACAGACAGACACACACACACACACACAGACTGACAGACACTCACACAGACACCCTCCCCCCCTTAACACCAGGAATAGACACTGGAACTAAATAGACAGGGCACACAGAAAGACACTCACAAAGACAGGCAAACACACAGACACTCGCACAGACAGGCAAACCTCTTTGATGAAGTGTGGGAGTCTTCGGGGTGTTTCTAGGTTGCACGGCTCCTTCCTGGTTGTTCCAAACACACAGACAGAAACTCACCCACAGACAGGCAAACCCACAGACAGACACTCACACAGAGAAGCAAACAGACAGACATTCACACACAGACAGGCACTCACACAGACAAGCATAAACACAGACAGACACTTGCACAGACAGGCAAACACACAGACAGAAATTGCACACAAAAAAAACACACAGGCAAGCAAACACACACACAAATAGACATCACACAGACAGACACTCACACAGACAGACAATCACTCATACAGATAGACGTTCACACAGACAGGCAAACCTACAGACAGACACTCACACAGACAGGCAAACAGACAGACATTCACAAAGACAAGCATAAACACAGACACCCATACAGACAGGAGAAACACAGACAGACACTCACAGAAAGGCAATTACACAGTCAGACACTCACACAGACAGGTAAACACACAGAAACTCTCACAGACAGGCAAACATACAGAGAAAGGCACTCTAACAGACAGGCAAAAAACACAGACAGACACTCATACAGACAGGGAAGCACACAGACAGACAGACACACACACACACCACACAGACTGACAGACACTCACACAGACACCCTCCCCCCCAACACCAGGAATAGACACTGGAACTAAATAGACAGGGCACTTCTACATTCCAAATCCCAAACAATACAAGCGGCACAATTGCTAGTCCAGAGGCAGCAAAGAGCCCAACCACATGCGCAAACACTCCCACAGAAGTATGCGCATGCAGAAGAGTGAGCGAGGCCTGCAAGGGGAACTTTTGGGGGCGGGGGGGGAAGCATTTTATCCTAGCGAACGAATGTCATTACAGTCAAAATGTAAAAAATCAAAAAAAAAACAAGTAAAGGAAACATTATATCTATATAATATATCACCACAGTCCCCAGTTTCTACCTCCTGCAGGCCTTGCTCTGGTTTCAGCCCATTTTATATCTTTATCTGAAACTCGTTTATTGTCGATCTGTTAGGTATAGGCAACCAGTAGATCTTCAGATGTTTAGAAAACTACAACTCCCAGCATTCTCCTACAAGCACTCTATAGCCAAGGAGTTTTCAAAAAATTATAGATCTACTAGTTGCCTATCTGTGGTTTTGTAACTATGGTCTGCAGAATATACATTTGAATAAACCACCCAGTGTCTAAAGTTGCATTATGGGAGACAGTGAAAGTTACAATGAGTAGGTACCATAACAGAGGATTATGGATAAGCAGCAGGTGGAGCTGGGGACATCAGCTTTATAATTCGAATATTGCAATATCATCCCCATTTCCAACATCCAAGTCAGGTCTGTATTTTTACCATTAATTCAGTATTTGTATGACTTGTCCTTGTGCTATGATTTCTATCAGGATATATCTAGAAATTATACTGTTATACTGCTTATGCTGAATATCATTCACCCCAGAAAACAGAGAAAAATACTAAAATTTAAATACAGAGTAGAAAGCATTTTAATAAGTAGAATACAGTCATAGGGTGTAAAATAGATATAGCTTACAATCTCATATGGAAAAGGGGATGAATAGAAGACAGGTTTTTGTTACAGCTTTGGTTATTTTTAAAGGGTGTGTACATCAAAAATGTAAGTTTGTTTACTGATTTACTGAAGCACAGGAGGTAAATGTACTATCTCTTACCTCCCGTTCTTCAGTAAATCTTCCAGGAGAGGAGGAGACACTTACCCGTTGACCCGCTCCAGCGCCGACTTCACTGACAGTCTCCGACGCGCACAGTGCAATGGACTGGAGATGCGTCGGAGGGGTCGGGGATTTCGGTGCTGGAGCATGTCCACGGGTAAGTGTCTCCTCCTCTCCTGTAAGATTTACTGAAGAACGGGAGGTAAGAGATAGTGCATTTACCTCCTTTTCTTCAGTAAATCAGTTAGAAACAAACTTACATTTTTGATGGACATACCCTTTAATACATAATACCCTTTAATACATAATAATGCCATTGCAACTTTCCAGCATTTCATAAATAATTTCGTCTGAGAACTTTTGGATCAATTCCTAGCAGTATTCTCTTTAGAAGAACATAGAGTACAAGTGAAGAGGGTCCTTAGAACGAAAACATACTCATGGTCTATATGCTAAACTGGAAAAATGTGACTTTGAAAAAAATCTATTAAATTTTTTTAATCCAATATGCAGGTATTACTATGGATCCAAAAACAGTCTTGAATTGGGTTTATCTTATTTCTTGTAACGCTTCATTGGATTTTCTAATTTTTACAGGTGTTTCATTAATACATTTTCTAAAATAGTTACTCCTTTAACACATTTAATCAGAACCAATATCTCTTTTTAGTGGACAGCTGAAGATCAAAGGGCTTTTGACAATTAAAAACAAACTTTTACCCATGCTCCCATTCTTATTCACCTAGATTACACTTGTCTTTTTATCCCTGAAGTCTCTGAGAACACTATTGAAGTTGTCACATCCTTTATCTTGTAAGTTCTCTAATTCAGAAAAGAACTATGACAACTGAGAACTGTTTTTAATTAAAGTCACTTTGGAAGAGTGGTGGTACCTTCAAAAAGGAGCCAATCATGCTATTCTCATTTCTACCAATCATAAGAATCTGACGTACTATTGTTCTGCTAAAAGATTAAGATTATGCCAGGTGGGCCTTATTTTTTTCTCTTGATTTCCATGTAACATTCCATTTATGTATACAAGCAGGAATACGCCGTCTGGCTTACCAATGGCTGCAATGGCATCCGGTGGGAGGACTCCTTCTGGGGAGTCCGGAACTCTATTACCAACATGCTCAATAACACAAATCAGTAGAAGGTCCTACTACTACAAGGAAAGCCACAAACAACATGTTGATATAAGTATAAAACTAGAGTCTTTATTAGTACCAATTAAAAACAAATCACATGGCAAACAGACCTGACGCGTTTCATGTCAAGGCATGACACTTCATCAGAGGTATCTCCCATGTCATACCGCTCTCCTTAAATACCCATGATCCTCCAAAGAAAAAAAAGATCAGGTAAGCCATTGGCTAAACCATAATCACATGAACGCCTAATCAAACAGGTATGTTTATACTGATCACTAAGGAAACTTAGGCTGAAGCCACACTTGAGCATATCCAAGCACCACAGAAATGTGGATTGCATGCCCAGCAGCGCAATAGTGGAGCCCCCCTAGTGTGCAATTTTAAAAACACAATCGGATCACACTTAAAAGCGCATTGGTGTAGCCTAGCCCTCATAAAAACAAAACAGCGCAGAGCTGCAGGTGCAGCATATTGAAGTGTAATGCTTTAAAGGGTAATGCTGGGCAGGGTTGCCAGATCAGTGAAACATGTATGGACACCCATAGGGTGTACCTGATTGGGCCCGTCCCCCCCCCCCCCACGAGTTTGGGGGCCATGCCCCTGATCCCCTTCTCCCTCCGCAGACTGCAAGATCTGTGCTGCAATGTGCAGGTTTTTAAGTTGATCGCGCGTATGAATGAAACATACGTGAAATCAGCTATTTAAAACTGGACCGTTTTTTAAACAGCTGATTGTGCGTATATTTCATTCATACGCGCGATTAACTGTTTAAAACCTGCACACCGCTGCACAGTTTAGGGGCTTGTGGCGGGCCCTACTACCGTCCGGGACCCCCCCACGGTCGCATGGGTGGCGGGGACGGTAGTTACGCCACTGGACACCCAATAAAAACACATGGCTGAGTTGGAATTTCTATTGTTTAATTGCAATCAGTGCAGCCCTGCTAATTACATGTATTAGGTGTGTCCCTAGTAGGTTTACTCCCTACTAAACCAGATGATCTGGCAAATCAGGTTGGAAGTATTGTAAAGACAAAGGCAACCTTTTGGCAACCATTTCCAAAACTTAAATTAGCCTATTCAATATTGTCTAAGTTAAGCTTTGTGCTAGCTTTCAGTGCACAACTTAACATGTATGGAATGGCGGCATACAGGGCCGATGCAGGAAAAAACAGACGTCTTACCTCACCAGGATCCCGCAATTCAGTAAGTGCAAGAATGACAGAGATTCACTTTGCACAGAGCTATTTTTGGTGTAGGTGGCACAAGGATTGTTAAACCCCCAAGGCATAATCTTACATTTATCAGCATTGAATCTCATCAATATTTTTTGAATATTGGTATTACATCTGCTTTTTTCCATTAGAGGGACACATCCCCAGACAAAAGTGAATCTGAAAATATATGGAGCAGAAGTTTTGGATAACACTAAGCTCTCTTAAGATCCGAGGATGTAAGTTGTAGTCCATCCCAACAAAAGAGCCTGTAGCTGACAGAAAAGTTAACCCAGTTCCCTAAAAACCCAAACTCTATATCCTTACACCAGCCTCCAAGCCACGCATTAATATCCCTAAGCTCCTGTTGCCACCCTAGCGTACCTTCCAAACCTTCAACGCATGTTCTGACCTATTGCCTGAATACTGACTCTTTATTGCTTGTCTTGACCTCTGCATGTTTATTGCTTTTACACATTTGCAGTATGCTTTAATCTTGCTACCATGACTTAACTATGCTTCCTACCCTGTTTTAGCATCTGCCAACCAGATCATTTACTTCTATATCTCCCAAGTGGCGTCCTCATTTTCAGATTCCTATTGGTGCCAATACACTTTTTCCTGGGAGTAGAGTGGCGACCTTGTGTCTGTTTCTCCACACAGGCCTGTGCACACAAAAATATGCCTAAATATAAGCACTACGGTGTGTAGCAGATTAAATTTGCACAGATAATACACACTGAGCAAGCAGTTATAATGTAAGGAAACATTGCCTAATGACCCCATTTTTTAAAATCTATTTATGGTTGCAGCGGGAGTGCAGGATTAACACACCAACATCATGACTTCACAGATAAATGCTTACAGTAGATTTAACCTTAATTTTCTTTTTTAGCTCCTCTCAGCTTTATAGCTGTCCCTGGGGTGATACTTTTTCTTTACTAGGCTGAGAACAACATACAAGGGATTACATGTTTTAAAAAGGTTCAACAAGAATACCACAACTCCTCAGCCAAGATTCAAAAAGTGACTTTGGGAAATGCAATACCTACTATAAGATTTTTACACCAGGCCTGGGCTGTATTGTTATATCGTTAACACTGAACCTTTCAATTAATACAGTTTTTGCAACTTGTGTTAATGCTTAACCATGCTGGATCCATTATATTTTTACTTGCAAAAATCCAAAATAGTAGATTTCCAACCAGGTCTTACTCCCTGCTTGGCTTTAAGATTTAAGACATTTGCTGGTGTTAAAAAGTCACTGTAAAACACCTGCAAACACAATATTAAAGAGTATGTCCACCCCCAAAACCATAATATAACCCCATACTGGCCCACTTAGTAGTTTAAAATAAACCTTACCTTACATCTCTGCTCCTTATGGTTCACCTGCTATACCTATTCAAAGTCCAGGAAACTGAAAACTCCAAGATGTCTGTGAGCCATCTGTTCCATGCTGATTCCTCATCCTCATCAAGGTCTGGGGCATGCTCAGTCCCCTCACACACACACCATCCGGATCCATCCTCAGCCATCGTTCTCACCTATCTTCAATTCCAGATTTTATGTACTTGAAAAATCCAGTTGTGTCCATTTAAAATTCAAATTCATTGCTCAAGTACAATAATGTTACTATCCATACAGCCACACACTGCCCCCAACACACACACACTGCCCCCAACACACCCACACTTACAAAGTTCACTTCCCATTTGTTGAATATAAACAATGTGGCCCCATTTACCATGGGCACCATTTTAAAATGAGGGGTTAAAGTTGTGCTTACTGCTAATGAACACGAGTTTAACCCCTCACTTGCGATGGCTGTGCGGGTATCATTCAAGACACCCATAGAACTGCCCCAAGGTATTCATTAGAGCCATTTGTACTAAAGGCTGGCGTTAAAGACACGCTGGGATTTCTATTTCTAAATACCAGATCATTTACCCAGAGAGATTGTGGGTTTGGGTAAATGAGGCCCTAGATGTTGTGTAACTGTAATAAAATACTCAGTCCAGTTCAATAATAGAAATACAACCCCAAATAATAATCACCAATAATAATATTTATAAAGACTGTACACATACCGGTACCCAGACAAATATCTTATTTAACATTTGAAAGATAACATCTGATTGGTTGTGGCAAAATTAGCACCATTTTAAACGATAAGAACTTTTATTGAATAACCCTGTTAGCGTTTGGTGTTGTGAAACTGTAACAGAATACCAATTCAGTAATACAAACACAAGTTAAATTAACTATCTCCAGGGCCTTTATGGTACACATACAATACTGACATTTCTCATGATATTTGTACGAATAGTAGGCAAAACATGCCAACTCCAGATATACTTAAATCCAAAACAAAATGGATTTGAACTGTTAGATGTTGCTGATTGAGTGAAATAATTCTGTTCTATTGTGACTTCTAGGTGGCAGCTCCCACTGGCAAATATACTGTATATGCATATTGGGAAAAAAAAAAGAACAATATTACATGCACACAGTAGTATAAGCCTCCAAACTTAACTTAAGGCAAAATAAACGATTGTTATCGTACAATTGATAGATCAAATGAAGACCAATATTTTCTCATTACAAGTACCGGTATATAACTGCCCAGTGGCAAAACTTGTAACATTAAATTTGACAAGCTCATTGTGCTGGGCTATTCCGCATTCTGGTGTAAGATGCAGGGATGTAGCCATTTCATGTTTCCACCTTTAAACTTTAAATTTTATTTGCTACATCCTGTTCTTTCATACATTTTTCTCCTTCCATTAAGTCAGCATTTTATGCAATGAGCTCTACTAAGGCAGAAAAATAGTTCTGATGGACTGGAAACCACAGCATCAAGGTTTAGTCACAGCAACTCCACAGAACACCAACCATCAACCTGCTTTCCTGCAAAGGACTTGTATCGCTAGGCCCATCTTTCATGAGTTTCCTTTCCCTTGACAGAAATCAGCAGGGTTAGAATAAACTGCATAAGATATCAGCTCCTCAGGAAAAAACATGAAAAAGACCTTCTATCACTTAATGAAAAATAGCTTCTTTTTGGACAGAACTTCATAGGCTGCAATCAAGCAGAGGCACCCCCTTCTTGACGTGCAATAGAGTCAAATCAAGTCGGCATCTATTAATAATATTTCCCTGCTCCTTTCATTTCTCTGCATGTCCTACCACTGTCAGGCCCCGTGATGGAGCAGAGCCTTTATCTCGTCCGGGTCTGCTCTGTCAGGGTGATAAACAATTCTAACAAGAATCAGAAAAAGATCTTCCCAGTAGACTCGAATAGATAGAGGCTTTTCTCATTTTCTCGACGGAAAAAAAAATTTAATCTAGCGGCTCTGCTTTTCAAGCGTCACATTCAAAGAGATGCAAATTTGTCAGTGCTGAGACCCTGGCTGACTCTCCGCACTGCGTGAATGTCAAAGGGGAACTCGAAGCCTTTGACATTTTTGCTTTTTTGGGGCTATCTGCAAAAAAAAAAAAAAAACAGCTTTGTACTTTGCATTTCAACAATTTTCATACATTTTCTTATGAAATAAAATAGTGCCGTTGGGAAGGTAAAGGAAAAAATAATCTCAGGTAATTGTGCATGTAAGTATGACCATTTAGACTTAACCCTTTGTGCACTTAAAATTACTTTCACTGTTGGCTGTGAAGAGCTCAGGTAAAAGTATTCTCATTGTATACACATATTTATATATGTGTAACTTCTAACCTTTTTTTACATTAATTACCATTAGCAAACTTTTGCATTTCTCATACTTGCTCACTTACCCCCTGTCCATTGGCTTTTTAAATTGAGGGAAGTGGCCATCCATCCAGTGCTTTATATTAAAGGCATGGGAGCTCCAATTAAAGGGCTGTGTTGCGGGTGCTATTACTACATGGAGGTTTGACCATGCTTCCTAACAAATACATATAATGGAAGGACTGTGGAAGCACTCCTTAGGCTAAATTACAATTAAATCTTGCACAAATGCTACTGATTTGGTACAAATAGAAAAAAGGTTATCAATGCACATTCATGGGCCCCATACAATTTCATATTATCTGCACTCCAGCATACATCATAAGCTAAGGGGTTTTAGTATACATTACTGTGATCACATGAATAAAAAAGGCTTCCAACAACATCAAGGTAACCCCAGTCTGGAAAAAAGGTTAAAAGTTAGGACCTTCTAGACTAAGGTTACCTTGACGTGGTTGGAAGGCTTTTCATTCATGTGATCACAGTAAAGCTGAGTTCACTCAGTACAGATCAGTGAAAGATGACAGACACCGACTGGCCCTTAACCCTGCCTGCAGATTCCTTATAAACCCTAGCTCGCTCCCCATCTCCAATCTAAACTTTTGACCCCTAACCCTCCAATCCCCAACCTGTATCTTTTCAAACTAAACCCATCCAATCAGTACCTTCTCCAGTCTCTACACATCCCTGCGATGGACTCCATTCCCTATAGGTCACTACAGATCTGGATCTGCAAGACCTGCCCACGACACACAACAGTAGGACAAATGGCCATTTCGCTCAAGTATCGTTTAATGTTATGGGCGCTCAGTCAGACCCGGCTGGATCATCAATGATGCTCAAATTAATGGCAATTTCTCCCGATTGAGGGAACATATATTAAGGCATGTCTACCTTTAAAACAAAAAAGTGGTAACCTATTAGTTATCTGCTAGCAACCCCAACTGCTATTTTTACCATTTTATTACATTCACTTGTAATCAGATATTTAAAGGGTATCTTGGCCATTTAGTTTTATTGAAGAATGGGAGGTAAAGAAGTGGTGTCTTACCTCCTGTTCTTCAATAAAATGATCAGGAGCCAGGAGCGAAGGTAAGCTACTTACCCAAACGCTCTCTCCCCCGACACGTAGTCTAACAGCTTTGTCTTCTTTTCGCATGCACAAGCGCGATGCACATGCGCATAGAAGACAGAGTCTATCGGGACCTCCTTTACCTGTCGTTCTTCAATAAAACTAAATGGACAAACTTCATTTTTTCAGTGGAGATACCCTTAAATGAGCTGTTCTGGAGTTGGAGTTGGGGGCTGGTAACTGTCAAGCGGGCAGTTTTTTATTTTAAGGGTGGAGATACCCTTTAAACAATAGTTTCTCACTTTTAAAAAGAACCGCTAATAAAAGGGCTTTAAAGTAATGCTCTTTAGTAGAGATGGCCGAACTTTGGAAAGCTCAGTCCGTTTTCGACTGTACGAACTATATGGAAAGTTTGAAAACGGACCCAAGTCAATGGGAGTCAAATAGTTTGAAAAGTTCAAATGAAATACAATTAAAACATCAATGATAACTTAATGTAAATGGCTGTTGGACCTGGGAAATGGTCTGGGGAACATGTTCGAATATCCAGGACTTTCGAAAAATCGATTTTACTCTCACTTTCGAGCTCTCGCGTTCGAACATTCGATAATTATCCCATAAACGACTCGCAGATTTGATAATTCGTTATTTACTTGCTTTTTGGTATAATAGACATTTTACTAGCGGATTCGATAATTCGATATTTACTCGTGTATTGGTATAATAGACATTTTACTTGCGGATTCAATAATTCGATATTTATTAGTGTATTGGTGTAATAGCCCTTTTACTTGCGGATTCGATAATTCGATATTTGCTCGCGTGTTGGTATAATAGACATTTTACTCCCGGATTCGATAATTCGATATTTACTCACGTATAGGTATAATAGACATTTTACTCCCGGATTTGATAATTCAATATTTATTTGCGTATAGGTTTAATAGACATTTTACTCGTGTCTTAATTTTTTCGATATTTACTCGCGTATTGGTATAATAGACATTTTACTCTCAGATTCAATAATTCGATATTTATTTGCGTATTGGTATAATAGACATTTTACTCGCATATTCGTTTATTCGATATTTACTCGCGTATTGTTATATTGACATTATACTCACATATTTGTTAATTCGATATTTACTCGCATATTAGTATATAGACATTTAACTCGCATATTAGATTTTTCTGCATTCAATTATAAGCCCCTATTCCCATTGACTTTCTATATGCAATCCAGGCTCTAAAATCGAGCCTCAAAAGTGGGTGGGTGTTATTCCACTACAGACAACATGCCCAACATGGAATGGCAGCGTGTGGAAGTGGAGTACCTTACCAGGAGGGGGTACGACGGGATGCCAATTGGCACCCCCAATAGGCGCATTATGCACCACTTGCAGAGGAAACTGCTAATGCAGTTTCAAATCCAGCTGACCACCTCATTGACTCACTTACCACCAACTGCAAAATTGGTGGTCGGACTTGAAGCAACAGCGGCGTAACTAGGACATCAGGACATCCAGACCAATATCCAAGGTAAGTATCACATTTATATATAACATTTTAACTGTGATTGAGTTGTATAAAACACCACTTTTTGCACCACTCTAATTAGGCAAGCTCTGTCTATGTATAACCACTGTATGAAGTTACTGCACTTTTCTTGTTACTTTTATAGCACTTCTGTTTGGCGATAGTGCTTCGCAAACTGCCACAAATTATTGCAGGCCTTTAGTGCTTTTCTCCTAAAGGACTCAAAGTGCATATGTTAGGATTCGATAATTCGATATTTACTCGTGTATTGGTATAATAGACATTTTACTTGCGGATTCAATAACTCGATATTTATTCGTGTATTGGTGTAAAAGCCCTTTTACTTGCGGATTCGATAATTCGATATTTGCTCGCGTGTTGGTATAATAGACATTTTACTCCCGGATTCGATAATTCGATATTTACTCACGTATAGGTATAATAGACATTTTACTCCCGGATTTGATAATTCAATATTTATTTGCGTATAGGTTTAATAGACATTTTACTCGTGTCTTAATTTTTTCGATATTTACTCGCGTATTGGTATAATAAACATTTTACTCTCGGATTCGATAATTCGATATTTATTTGCGTATTGGTATAATAGACATTTTACTCGCATATTCGTTTATTCGATATTTACTCGCATATTAGTATATAGACATTTAACTCGCATATTAGATTTTTCTGCATTCAATTATAAGCCCCTATTCCCATTGACTTTCTATATGCAATCCAGGCTCTAAAATCGAGCCTCAAAAGTGGATGGGTGTTATTCCACTACAGACAACATGCCCAACATGGAATGGCAGCTTGTGGTAGTGGAGTACCTTACCAGGAGGGGGTACGACGGGATGCCAATTGGCACCCCCAATAGGCGCATTATGCACCACTTGCAGAGGAAACTGCTAACGCAGTTTCAAATCCAGCTGACCACCTCATTGACTCACATTTATATATAACATTTTAACTGTGATTGAGTTGTATAAAACACCACTTTTTGCACCACTCTAATTAGGCAAGCTCTGTCTATGTATAACCACTGTATGAAGTTACTGCACTTTTCTTGTTACTTTTATAGCACTTCTGTTTGGCGATAGTGCTTCGCAAACTGCCACAAATTATTGCAGGCCTTTAGTGCTTTTCTCCTAAAGGACTCAAAGTGCATATGTTAGCTAGTGTTAGTTAGTGTTAGTAAATTATAATGTAACTGTTAGTTAATGTTAGCAGATGTTAGTTAAAGGACAAGTACACACGAAAAAAATATTTACAATATTTACATATAATACAAAATTTTAAAGCTTTTTTTCCTAAACAACTCATAATGCATATTTTTTTATTGTTAGTTAATGTTAGTATTAGTAAATGTAACTGTTAGTTAATGTTAGTAAATGTTAGTTAAAGGACAAGTACACAAGAAAAATATTTACATTATTATTTTTTATTTATTATTAATATTTTTTATTATTATTATTTACTTTTTTATATATACAGAAAGACAAACAAAAAAACAGGACACCTAGACCTCTAAAAGGTCTAAAACAAACATTGGACAAAATACTTTGGGGGGGGGGTTTAGTCCTTAACTTTTTTTTGGGTCTCAAGATGTGTGAATACAGGGGTGGTTAACAACAATTGCTAACAACAAGCACACAAAGAAAGCTCAGAAAGCTCAAAAAGCACAAAAAACTCTCTCCAACTGCTACACTGTCAGGTCTCCACTAAATACACTCCAACACACTAACAAAATGGCGCTGGTTGCACTGCCTTTTATACCCAGGGGGCTGGCAATACTCAAATTAGCTGCCATTGGTTGATTTTGGACATGTGGTTATTTTTTTTTTTTTATTTGATAATTTTCAAAACTGCGAGCATTGAACGTTCGAACATTCTATAATTATCGAAAGACCGGAAAATATCGAAAGTCCGAGAAATCCGGGTCCGGGATAGTTCAAGAAGTCCGGGTCCCTTCGAACTCGGGTTTTAAGTTCTAGTCCATCCCTACTCTTTAGCTATGCTTTATGGTTATAACATAAACTTTCGGTTGCAGATGCACATTTACAACCACATAAACAATGAGTAAGGGACAGTTTCTTTTAGAAACTGGTGTTCCGTACCTGTTTGTGAGCATAGCTATGTGCGTATTCTGAGACGTCTCCAGTAGCCTCTATGTCTGTTTCTCTGTTTGGGCTGAAAGTTTGTTTGGATTCTGTGTGAGTGGAGATGGCTTGGTAGCTCTGTGTGTTTGTGTGTGGTTTTAATGCTTTAGTTTGAATTGGCCTGCTCACTCCTTTTCCTTTCCTCTGTTTTCTATTGGCTCTTCTCTACTCTGTTCGCATTGGTTATTCTTCTCTCTATATTCTTCTCCGACCTTCACCCACCCTGCCTGGACCAACATTTGCTTTGCTATGACTATTCTTGTTTGCTGCCTGGGACGATTTTTTCTACGTTTTGACTCTGATTTGCCAGACCCCTTTGTACCTTTCTCTGTTTGCACATAGGTTCTGAACTTGCCTAGTTTTGGCTATGCTCTTCCTGACACTAACACCTGGCTGGCCTGCCTGAATGTTACTTGGCTGCTTGTTGCTGTCAACCTCCATTCTTCATTTTCCTCCATTGTGATATCCACCAGACTTTCCAGGCATTGCTGTGATATTTGGCATAATAAGAACCCTTGGATCCAATATTTGGAAATTTTAGCATTTGCTGTCCTAATTGAATACTATATCAACAAAATTCTATACATGCTTTCTTTCAGTGGCATAGCTACAGACTTATGGGCCCTGATGCAAAATTTGGGCATGGGCCCCCAAAACACCTAATCATTTACATAAAAAACATCCAAATTCATCATTAACACTTTTTTTTAAAGGCACTCATTTTAAAACAGACAAACATACTTACCTATAGACTTTTTTACTATTTAATCAGATTCATACAGTATTTCTAAACTTAGATCCTCCTTAGAGAGTGGTAAATTGGTAAATCCTTAGAGAGTGGTAAAGTGCTTTGTATATAACCAGCGGTAAAACCAGTGCACAAAGACTGGTTAAATGCTTGGCATGCAGACACTGATAAACTGGTTGGGAAACTGGCACTGCACACAGCCATACACTGGTTAAATGCGTGGCACATAGACAACGGTAAAAATGCTTTGTACATAGACCACTGGTAAAACTGTTGGCACACAGACTGGTAGTTTTGGAACTGTAGCACAAAATGGGGCCCCTTCTTGGCCATAGGCTCTGGTGCAGTCACATTCCCTGCAACCCTGGTAACTACGCCCCAGCTTTTTTTTGCAGCACATATAGTGTACAAAAAAAAACTGATGCACAAGCACCACAATTGTGACATTAAACCATTTTCAATACCTGCTAAAATGCTAGTCCTTTATAAAAGGTTATTGGACTTTAAGTTAGGTTTATAGATATTTTTGCTCCTGGTAATTTGAGCCCATGATGTGGAAACCTTTAAAATGAATGTCTAATCTAATTTATGTAGATAATTATAAATAAACCTTACAGTTTCTATAGAATGTGTGTCTGGTTCTCTTGCCCACAACAAGAATATCACACTCCTGCAAGTTGTGAGATTTTTTTTCTTATCAAGATATGTATATAGAAATGAGATTTATATACCTTATTACCTTATTACACAAGTTTCTTTGTTAAAAAAAGGTTAAAAGTTAGAACCCAGCAGGATAAATCAAACTGTGAAGTGGTGTCTGGACTTAAAATAATTTGGCCAAGTTATTAACTAACTAATTGCTGTAATTTATCCAGAGAGAAGGGCAGGCTTTTTAAGTCGCATTACAATGGTAAAGTAAAATGTAAGCAAATTAACTGGATGTTCACTAGGCTTCTAATTTTTGTATTTATCGAGATTTGTATCTGATGGCCCCCGCAGAAAGATTCAAAAAGTCATAGTTAAGTCCCATGACTGAAGATTAGACCCGCAGGTGTATTGAGCAATGTGCTGTGAGATTATGCTTCAAAAAGCACATTTGCATGAATAATTTACCCCTATATATGCTGCTGTCTTTTCTTGAAAATGTGCCTGTTTGCAGGTTTGCTGCTATAACTTCTCTGCTCACACCAGAACTAAAAGGGTTACAACTAACACAAAGGTGTGAATGGGCACTTTCTAACACACTATGACCAAATACATTACAATAGGAGCCTGCTGGGCCTTCTATAATCCCTTGTTCGAAAGCAGACACACAGCCTGCTGTCTCTGTTATTACGCGTTTACCAGAAGACATCTCTGTAGCTGCCAGCAGTGTTGCACATTCATCCCTTGAGCAGCATAGTGTCAGAATGTTTTGTATAATGGTATATTATGCCTTAAATAGATTTTGCACTGTACCCCTAATGCAAAAACCAATACACAAACTGGTGATTGAACTATGTCTGCGTGAAAGGCAAATTTAGAAAGGTAATGATATTGTATGACCATTTAAGATATTCTTATCATAACTACTAGAGATGGCCGGTTCGCGGACCCGGATCCGCCGCGGATTTATCCCGTCCTCGAACGGCAGATTATTCCGGATTTTCCGCCTTCCAAACTTCCGAACCGCGGATTTTTTTTTCCGAAAATTTTCAAAATTACGAGGATCTCCGTAATTTCGAAAATGGAGGTCCTCGTAATTACGAGAATTCTCGTAATTACGCAAATTTTCGAAAAAACAAGAAATTCTTGTAAATTCGCGGAATTTTTGCATTTTGGGGATTATTTTGAAGACTGAGCAAGCCACATGTCCCAAATTATCCAATGGCAGCTAACATGATTATTGCCAGCCCCCTGGGTATAAAAGGCTGCTTCACAGGCGCCATTTTGTCAGTGTGTTGGAGTGTGTTTAGTGGAGACCTGACAATGTAGGAGTTAGAGAGAGTTTTTTGTGCTTTTTGAGCTTTTTTTGAGCTTTCTGTGTGTGGATTTCAGTATAGTGGTTTAGCACTTGTTGTTAACCACCCCTGTATTCACACATCTTGAGACCCAACAGTCCTTTAAGGACTAACCTTGTTGCAACGGAGAGGAGGACCCGTCTCTCCCCTGAGAATGTGGACCACCTTACATTCATCAAGATGAATGAGGCATGGATCACATCTCATTACAACACTCCTATTGCTGACGCTCATGGACCGTGCTGAAGGCCTTTGCCCCTGGCCACCCATACTGCTCCTTCAGCCTCATTTTCCGCCTAGAGGCTTAGCTGATGCCAGCTTAGCTGGCAAATGGCAAATTTTCTTATTGGCAGGGCATATATGGTCCTACCTTGCTCTACTGCATTCAAGTTGTGAAATAACAAATGCTCTGCAACAACAAGCTACTTGTGGTAATTTTTCTAAGATTGGGTCGTTCCTACTTGGCCTGAGAGCAGTACTTTGTTCTTCCTTCTCTCTCCACGAGGCACCTTTGTGGTGTCACCTACTCTGACCATCTCATACAGCCGCAACAGCTACTCTGTGGCTAATGTTTTTAGCTCTGGGTCAATCCTGCCTGGCACTAGAGCAGTACTCCATATTACAAAGTGTGGGCCTGCTGTAACTCAATGGTGCGGGGCCACAGCCTTACCCGTTTACCCGCTTTCCCTTGCACGAAGCATACTCTGAGGGAGAGAAGCCAATGGGGTGAGGGGTATGTCCAGTGGGGCCAAGCCTGCCTGGCTCTTCAACAATGGTGGCAAACTGCAGTGGGCCTGCTGTAACTCAATGGTAGGGTTCCTACAAAGCCTTACCCGTTCACCCGCTTTCCCTTGCACGAAGCATACTCTGAGGGAGAGAAGCCAATGGGGTGAGGGGTATGTCCAGTGGGGCCAAGCCTGCCTGGCTCTTCTACAATGGTGGCAAACTGCAGTGGGCCTGCTGTAACTCAATGGTGCTGTTCCTACCCGTTCACCCGCTTTCCCTTGCACGAAGTATACTCTGAGGGAGAGAAGCCAATGGGGTGAGGGGTATGTCCAGTGGGGCTAAGCCTGCCTGGCCCCACAACAATGGTGGCAAACCGCAGTGGACATTATGTAACCCAGTACCCCCATCGCCTTCTTTCCCTTGTTGTGTGCAAACTACTATATAGGGGAATGTGGCCAATGTGGTGTGTGTAATGGCATTAATGGTAAGGTATATACAATAAATATGTTTTTGTCAGAAGTGAATTAAAATATTTTACTACTTATTACAACACAGTAATATAATAAAAAGTAAGTAGTGGTAGTGGTAGCCGAAGCGGTGCAGGAGCCGGCGCTGGAGCCCCTCCATAATCCTGCGCTTTCGGCGCCGCACATGATAGGTGCCAGGGGGGAAATCATTGTACCCCCTGGCCAGGAGGTACTGTGTGGCATACATCTACCTTACAGAACTCACCATTGTGCAGGCAGAAGGTTCCGGATCCTCGTTTTTAAGAAAATCCTCGTTTTTACGGAAATCCTCGTATTTTCGAAAATACCGGGTTTTTTAAATTCACGCTAGCAGACTGTAATTTTTAGGTATTGTAGGCACTGGTACGTGTTCTTAAGGTCATTATCCAGGTCCCTGAGTGATTAAGTGTACGTTACCAAGGCTATTTAGACCACTTTTAACGCGGATTTTGCCGAACTTTCATTTTAATACGTTTTAACGTGTCCGCTCGCGGATTTTCTAATTTACGGATTTTTTCGAAAATCCGCGGATCCTCGCACGGACCGGATTTCTCGAAGTTCGGACATCTCTAGTCATGGTATATCTGTAATATTCATTCATCCAGTTCATGGTATATCTGTAATATTTATCCATCCAGGTCATGGTATATCTGTAATATTCATCCATCCAGGTCATGGTATATCTGTAATATTCATTCAGTCTTCAACCAAGTGAATTGAGGGAAATCGCAGAAGTAACCTACTCTGTATAGATTTATGAACATCCAGGCCTTGAGGGCTGTATTGTTATATCGTTAACATGTTGAACCTTTAATTAACCTACTACAGTCCTCCTCTCATCGCCCTTGTCTCGCCCAACCCCCCCTCTTTTCCAGCTTGCTTAATGTAGCACGCCCATGCTGGGAGTCACATTATATCTTCCCTACTTGCATTCCAAAATATCCCAAGACCGAAATAGTAGCTTTCCAATCCATGCCGTCTCCCTATACTCCCTCCTCCAGCTGTCGCATTAGGATTCCTGTAAGACGATGTGCTGGTGTTACCCATCGTCATTGTAACCCCCTTCCAACACACTGCACAACCCACAGCCCACACAGGTTAAAGTCATGTGAGTATGTCCACCCCAAATAAAGCCATAATCTAACATCGTCTCCCACACTACCCTTCGTTCCCTGGCTTACGCTACCCCCCCCCCCCCCCCCAATTCACCAGACTACGTAGTTTAAATGATAAAACTTTGACAAATAATACCAGATCTTGCTTCTGCTCCTTATGGTTTTCAAAACTGTGCCTATACAGTACTATTGCTCAAAGTAGAAAATACTGATGTAACCCTCCAAGTGTACTATGTCTTGCGGAATTACATCTGTTTCCAATGCTGATTCACCTACAATCCGCCCCTCATCAAGGTGCACTGGACGACATATGCTCAGAATCACCGCCACACCACACCACACACATCCACGCACACACTTCCTATCACTCAAGCCCATGCACGCTTATCTCTCACCCCTCTATTTCCGCTTCTCGAGTGTATTTAGATGTACTCCTACACATCCAGGTTTTTGTTCCCTGTCCCCTGGCACCCTCATTTGTCTCCCCTGTCCCATACCACTTATACATCCTACCGGCACCCCCTGGTCCCACACCACCCCCACTACTTTCCTCCACCTATCCACCACAGCCCCACCACTTCCCCATTGTGCGTTTCCCCCATTTGTGTTATCCTAAGTTCGTGAGCATATCTGTTTGAACCCAGGCCTATCCACGAGTTTAACCCCTCACTTGCGATGGACTGTGTCTGGCCCTATCATCAACACACGAAGCAAACACCATCGCAGCTGCGCCAAGGTATTCATGATAGGCCAGCGTAAAGGCGGGCGTTAAAGCGCTGGGAATTTTTCTATTTCTAAATACCAGATCATTACCACCGAGAGATTTTGGGTTTGGGAAATGAGGCCCTAGATGTTGTGGTAACTGTAAATTAAAATCTCAGTCCAGTTCAATAATAGAAATACAACCCCAAATAAATAACCGCACCAATTAATAATTATTTAAAGACTGACACACGACCGGTACCCAGACAAAGATCTTATTTAACATTGAAGAATAAATCTGATTGGTTGTGCGCAAAATAACACCATTTTAAACGATAACCAACTTTTAGTTGAATAACCCTGTTAGCCGTTTGGTGTTGTGAAACTGAACAGAAATACCAATTCAGTTAATACAACCCCCACCACAGTTTAAATTAACTATCTCCATGGGCTGCTATGGTACATCACACAAAAACATACTGATACTGATCTTTATGATATTTGTACGAATAGTAGGCAATAACATGCCAACTCCCGAACTACTAAATCCAAAAACAAAAGGGATTTGAACTGTTAGATGTTGCTGATTGAGTGACATAATTCTGTTCTATTGTGGACTTCTAGTGGCACTCCCACCTGGCAAATATACTGTATATGCATATTGGGAACAAAAAAAAAGACAATATTACATGCACACAGTAGTATAAGCCTCCCAACTTAACTTAAGGCAAAAAAAACGATGGTTATCGTACAATTTTTTGATAGATCAATGAAGACCAATATTTTCTCTCATTACAGTACCCGTATTAACTGCCCAGTGGCACAACTGGGCTAATGAAATTTGACAAGAGCATTGTGCGGGCTATTACGCATGAGTCTGGTGTAAGAGCAGGGATGTACGCCAACCCATGTCCACCCCCCTTTAGCTGTTAATTTTTGCTACATCCCTGTAACGTGAATATCATACAGTTATTCGTCCTGGATCTTAGTCATTTGATCTCTCTGTACTTTTTTATAGCTTAGTGAGCATTGCCTGACTCACTCACCGAAAATAGGTTTCCTGTGAGACTGCGAAAACGTCCGCGCTCCCAGGTTTTGCACCACCCAACAACAGCACCCACCCTCCACCAGTTAGAACACACTCACCGAAACCACATCAACCTGCTTTCCTTGCAAAGGACTTGTATCGCTAGGCCCATCTTTCTAGGTTTCCGTTCCCTTGCACCAGAAATCAACTAGGTTAGAATAAGCATAAGATATCAGCTCCTAGGAAAAAAACATGAAAAAGACCTTCTATCACTTAATGAAAAAATAGCTTCTTTTTGGCAGAACTTCATAGGCTGCACTCAAGCCAGAGGCACCCCCGGTTCTTGACGTGCAATGAGTCAAATCAAGTCGGCAATCTATTAATAATATTTCCGCTGCCTTCATGGTCTCTGCATGTCCTACCACTGTCAGGACCCGTGATGGAGCAGAGCCTTTATCCTCCGGGTGTCATGCTCTGTCAGGGTGTAAAACACTTCTACAAAGAATCAGAAAAAAGATCTTACCATAGAACTAAAGAGATAGAGGCTTTTCTCATTTTTCTTCTCGACGGAAAAAAAAATTTATTCTAGCGCCGGCTCTGCTTTTCAACCAGCGTCACATTCAAAGAGATGCAAATTTGCATGCGAGACCCGGCTGACTCTCCGCATGGCGTGAAGGTCAAAGGGGAACTCGAACGCCTTTGACATTTTTGCTTTTTTGGGAGCAGCTGCAAAATCAAAAAAAAAAAACAGCCCCGGCTTGCGTCATCGTGCTGTGGAATTCTTCAACATACCCCCCTATCATTGAGCGCATTTTCTTATGAAATAAAATTAGTGCCGTTGGGAGGGTAAAGGAAAAAATAATCTCAGTAATTGTGCATGTAAGTATGACCCTTTAGACCTTAACCCGTTGTGCACTGTAAAATTACTTTCACGTTGGCTGGGAAGACTGGTCAGGTAAAGGTATTCTCATGTTACACATATTTATATATGTGTAATTCTAACCTTTTTTTACATATTACATTTAGAGCAACTTTGCGTTCTCATACTTTCCCCCCCGCTGCCCACTACCCCCCCACCCCCCCCTCACATGCTTAAAAATACATTACCATTACATAATCAATATGGTAATGTTTAAATTAATAAAAATTTCAATTTGGATGGTAGGAAAGTTGGCCTCCATCTTCCAGTGCTTTATATTAAGGCATGGGAGCTCCAATTAAAGGGCTTGGTGTGCGGTGCTATTTACTACTGGAGGTTGACCATGCTCCTAACCAAATCTATAATGGAAGACTGGTGGAAGCACTCCGTAGGTAATTATCAATTAAATCTTGCACAAAATGACTACTGATTTTTGGTGTACACAATAGAAAAAAAGTTTCATGTCACATCATGGGGCCCCATACAATTCATATTATACTGGCAACCAGCATAGTCATAAGCAAGGGGTTTTAGTATACATTACTGTGATCACATGAATAAAAAGGCTGTCCAACAACACCTCAAGGGAACCCCCGTCTGGAAAAAAATTTAAAAGTTAGTGACCTTTCTAGGACTAAGGTTATACCTTGACGTGGTTGGAAGGCTTATTATTCATGTATCACAATAAAGCTGGTTCACTAAGTTACGATCAGTGAAAGATGACAGACAACGACTGGCCCTTAACCCTGCCTGGCAGTTTTCTTATAAACCCTAGCTCGTCACCTATCTCCAATCTAAACTTTGACCCCTAACCCTCCAATCCCACCTGTAGTCTTTCAAACTAAACCCATCCAATCTAGTACACTCCTCCAGTTCGCTCAAGCCCTGCGGATGGACTCCGATTCCTTAGGTCACTACAGATCTGGATCTGCAGACCTGCACCACACACTACACAAAGTAGGACAAATTGCCATTTCGACTCAAGTATCGTTTAATGTTATGGCGCTCTCAGTCAGACCCGGCTGGGTCATCAATGATGCTCAAATTATGGAATTCTCCCGATTCGAGGGAACATATATTAAGGCATGTCTGACCTTTAAAACAAAAAAGTGGTACCTATTAGTTATATCTGCTAGCAACCCAACTCGCTATTTTTACCATTTATTACATTTCACTTGTAATTCAATATTTAAAGGGTAATCTTGGCCATTAGTTTATTGAAGAAGGGGAGGTTAAAAGTAGTTGGTTCTACCTCCTGTTCTTCAATAAAAAAAGATCAGGAGCCAGGGAGCGAAGTAAGCACTTACCCAAAACGCCTTCCCTCCCCCCGACACTAGTCTACAGCTGTGTCTTCTTTTGCAATTGCACAACGCGCTATGCACATGCGCATAGAAGACAGAGTCTATAGGGACCCTCCTTCTCTTACTTTCTTCATCAAAAACTAAATGGACATAAACTTCATTTTTTCAGTGGAGATAACCTTAAATGAGCTGTTCTGAGAGTTGGGTTGGGGCTGGGGCTGGTAATGTCAAGCGGCAGTTTTCTTATGTTAAGGGTGGAGATACCTTTTAAAACAATCGTTTCCTCTCATTTAAAAAGAACCGCTAATAAAAGGCTTTAAAGTAAATGCTCTTTAGTAGAGATGGCCGAACTTTGGAAAGCTCAGCTCCGTTTCGACTGTCGAACTATATGGAAAGTTTGAAAACGGACCCAAGTCAAGGGGAGTCAAATAGTTTGAAAAGTTCAAATGAAATTCAATTAAAACATCAATGTAATATAATGTATGGCTGTGGACCTGGGAAATGGTCTGGGGGGGACATTGTGTTCGAATACCAGGACTTTCGAAAAATTATTCTACTCTCACTTCTGAGCTCTCGCGCTTCGAAAACATTCGATATTATCCCATAACACTCGCAGATGTGAGATTCGTTATTACACTTGCTTTTTGGATATAATAGACAGTTTTACTAGCGATTCGATATTCGATAATTACTACTCGTGTATTGCGTAGTAATAGACATTTTATTGCGATTCAATAACTCGATATTATTGTGTATTGGTGTAATAAGCCCTTTATACTTTGCGGTTCGATAATTCGTATTTGCACTCGCGTGTTGGTATAATAGCTTTTACTCCCGGATCGATAATCGATATTTAACTCCCGTATAGGTAAATAGACATTTTACTCCCTCCGATTTTGATAAATTCAATATTTATTTGCGTATAGGTTTTAATAGACCTTTTTACTCGTGTCTTAATTTTTCGATATTTACTCGCGTATTGGATAAAGAACATTTTTACTCTCGGATTCAGATAATTAGATATTTTTTGCTATTGGTATATAGACATTTATACGATATTGTTTATTAGACATATTTTATAGCGTATTGTTATATTGACAGTAGACTCACAATTTGTATTCGATATTTTACTAGAATATAGTATATAGAAATTTAACTAGAATATTAGTTTTTATGAATTAATTATAAGAAAATAGTAAAATTGAATTTTCTATATGAAATAAAGGATATAAAATAGAGACTAAAAAGTGGGTTGGGTGTCTGTTGGTTATTTGTTGGTTTTTGTTGTAAGTTTATTTTTTGTTTTTTTTTTTTTTTTGTTTTGTTGTTGTATTTGTTGTTGTTTGTTTGTTGTTTTGTTTTGATTTGTTTTCTGTTGGGTTTATGTTTGTGTGTTGGTTGCTTAGTGTTTGTTTGTTTTTGTGTTTGTTTGTTTTGTCATTTTGTTTGGTTGTTGTTTTTATTGTGTTTTTTGTTGTGGTTTAAGTGATGTTTTTTTTGTTTTGTTTGGCGTTTGTTTTTGTTTATGTTATTGTTGTTGTGCTTGTTATGTTGTGTTTTCGTTATTGTTTGTTTTTTTGTTTGTTGGTTTGGTGTTTATGTTATGTTGTATTGTTTTGTGTTGCTTGTTTGTTGTTTGTTGGTTGTTTGTTTATTTGTGTTGTGTTTGCTTTGTAGTTATGTGTTTTGTTATCTGTGTTGTTTGTGTTCGTGTTGTTAATGTGTTTTTTGTTGGTGTTTGTTGTTTGTTTGTTTTGTTGTTGTTTTTGTTTTGGTTTTGTGTAGTGTGTTTTGTTTTGTGTTGTTTGTTGTTGTGTTTGTTGTGTTTGTTTTGTTTTGTTAGTCGTTGTTTGTTTGTGTCTTTGTTGTTGCTTTGTTTGATCGTGTGTTTTGTATTGTTTGTTTTGTTTGGTGATTTATTGTTTTGTTTGTTGTTGTGTTTTGTGGATTGTTGTTTGTTTGGTTTTGGTTTGTGGCGTGTGTGTTGTATTCCACTACAGAAACATGCCCAACATGGATATGCAGCGTGTGGAAGTGGAGTACCTTACCAGGAGGGGGTACGACGGGATGCCAATTGGCACCCCCAATAGGCGCATTATGCACCACTTGCAGAGGAAACTGCTAATGCAGTTTCAAATCCAGCTGACACCTCATTGACTCATACCACCAACTGCAAAATTGGTGGTCGGCTTGAAGCAACAGCGGCGTAACTGGACATCAGGACATCCAGACCAATATCCAAGTAAGTATCACATTTATATATAACATTTTAACTGTGATTGAGTTGTATAAAACACCACTTTTTGCACCACTCTAATTAGGCAAGCTCTGTCTATGTATACCACTGTATGAAGTTACTGCACTTTTCTTGTTACTTTTATAGCACTTGTTTGGCGATAGTGCTTCGCAAACTGCCACAAATTATTGCAGGCCTTTAGTGCTTTTCTCCTAAAGGACTCAAAGTGCATATGTTAGTTAGTGTTAGTTAGTGTTAGTAAATTGTAATGTAACTGTTAGTTAATGTTAGCAGATTTTAGTTAAAGGACAAGTACACACGAAAAAAATATTTACAATATTTACATATAATACAAAATTTAAAGCTTTTTCCCTAAACAACTCATAAGCATATTTTTTTATTGTTAGTTAATGTTAGTATTAGTAATGTAACTGTTATTATGTTAGTAAATGTTAGTTAAAGGACAAGTACACAAGAAAAATATTTACATTATTATTTTTATTTATTACCGGATTAATATTTTTTATTATCATTTATATTATTATTTACTTTTTTATATACAAAAGACAAACAAAAAAACAGGAACCTAGACCTCTAAAAGGTCTAAAACAAAAAATTGGACAAAATACTTTGGGGGGGGGGGGTCTAGTCCTTAATTTTTTTGGGTCTCAAGATGTGTGAATACAGGGGGTGGTAACAACAATTGCTAACAACAAGCACACAAAGAAAGCTCAGAAAGCTCAAAAAGCACAAAAAACTCTCTCCAACTGCTACACTGTCAGGTCTCCACTAAATACACTCCAACACACACTAACAAATGGCGCTGGTTGCACTGCCTTTTATACCCAGGGGGCTGGCAATACTCAAATTAGCTGCCATTGGTTGTTTTGGACATGTGGTTATTTTTTTTTTTAATTCGATATTTTCAAAACCGCGAGCATCGAACGTTCGAACATTCTATATTATCAAAAGACCGGAAAAAATATCGAAAGTCCGAGAAATCCGGGTCCGGGATAGTCGAGAAGTCCGGGTCCCTCGAACTCGGGTTTTAAGTTCTAGTCCATCCCTACTCTTTAGCTATGCTTTATGGTTATAACATAAACTTCGGTTGTGCAGATGCACATTTACACACCACATAAACAATGGAGTAAGGGACAGTTTCTTTTAGAAAAATGGTGTTCCATACCTGTTTGTGAGCATAGCTATGTGCGTATTCTGAGACGTCTCCAGTAGCCTCTAGTCTGTTCTCTGTTTGGGTGACTGAAAGTTTGTTTGGATTCTGTGTGAGTGGAGATGGCTTGGTTAGCTCTGTGTGTTTGTGTGTGGTTTTAATGCTTTAGTTTGAATTGGCCTGCTCACTCTTTTCCTTTCCTTTTTCTATTGGTCTTCTCTACTCTGTTCGCATTGGTTATTCTTCTTCTTATATTCTTCTCCGACCTTCACCCACCCTGCCTGGACCAACATTTGCTTTGCAGACTATTCTTGTGTGGCCTGGGACGATTTTTTCTACGTTTTGACTCTGATTTGCCAGCCCTTTGTACCTTTCTTGTTTGCACATAGGTTCTGAACTTGCCTAGTTTTGGCTATGCTCTTCCTGACATAACACCTGGCTGGCCTGCCTAATGTTACTTGGCTGCTTGTTGCTGTCAACCTCCATTCTTCATTTCCTCCATGTGATATCCACCAGACTTTCAGGCATTGCTGTGATATTTGGCATAATAAGAACCCTTGGATCCAATATTTGGAAATTTTAGCATTTGCTGTCCTAATTGAATACTATATCAACAAAATTCTATACATGCTTTCTTCAGTGGCATAGCTACAGACTTATGGGCCCTGATGCAAAATTTGGGCATGGGCCCCCAAACACCTAATCATTTACATAAAAAACATCCAAAATCATCATTAACACTTTTTTTAAAGGCACTCATTTTAAAACAGACAAACATACTTACCTATAGACTTTTTACTATTTAATCAGATTCATACAGTATTTCTAAACTTAGATCCTCCCTTAGAGAGTGGTAAATTGGTAAATCCTTAGAGAGTGGTAAAGTGCTTTGTATATAACCATGGTAAAACCAGTGCACAAAGACTGGTTAAATGCTTGGCATGCAGACACTGATAAACTGGTTGAGAAACTGGCACTGCACACAGCCACACTGGTTAAATGCTGGCACTGACAACGGTAAAAAAGCTTTGTACATAGACCACTGGTAAAACTGTTGGCACACAGACTGGTAGTTTTGGAAGTAGCACAAAATGGGGCCCCTTCTTGGCCATAGGCTCTGGTGCAGTCGCATTCCCTGCAACCCTGGTAACTACGCCCCAGCTTTTTTTTGCAGCACATATAGTGTACAAAAAAAAACTGATGCACAAGCACCACAATTGTGACATTAAACCATTTTCAATACCTGCTAAAATGCTAGTCCTTTATAAAAGGTTATGTGACTTTAAGTTAGGTTATAGATATTTTTGCTCCTGGTAATTTGAGCCCATGATGTGGAAACCTTTAAAATGAATGTCTAATCTAATTTGTAGATAATTATAAATAAACCTACAGTTTCTATAGAACGTGTGGGTCTGGTTCTCTTGCCCACAACAAGAATATCACACTCCGCAAGTTGTGAGATTTTTTTTCTTATCAAGATATGTATAGTATAGAATGAGATTATATACCTTATTACCTTATACACAAGTTTCTTTGTTAAAAAAAGGTTTAAAAGTTAGAACCCAGCAGGATAAATCAAAACTGTGAAGTGGTGTCTGGACTTAAAATAATTTGGCCAAGTTATTTAACTAATTGCTGTAATTATCCAGAGAGAAGGGCAGGCTTTTTAAGTCGCATTACAACGGTAAAGTAAAATGTAAGCAAATTAACTGGATGTTCACTAGGCTTCTAATTTTTGTATTTATCGAGATTTGTATCTGATGGCCCCCGCAGAAAGATTCAAAAAGTCATAGTTAAGTCCATGACTGAAGATTAGACCCGCAGGTGTATTGAGCAATGTGCTGTGAGATTATGCTTCAAAAAGCACATTTGCATGAATAATTTACCCCTATATAGCTTGTTTTTCTTGAAAATGTGCCTGTTTGCAGGTTTGCTGCTATAACTTCTCTGCTCACACCAGAACTAAAAGGGTTACAACTAACACAAAGGTGTGAATGGGCACTTTCTAACACACTATGACCAAATACATTACAATAGGAGCCTGCTGGGCCTTCTATAATCCCTTGTTCGAAAGCAGACACACAGCTGCTGTCTCTGTTATTACGCGTTACCAGAAGACATCTCTGTAGCTGCCAGCAGTGTTGCACATTCATCCCTGAGCAGCATAGTGTCAGAATGTTTTGTATAATGGTATATTATGCCTTAAATAGATTTTGCACTGTACCCCTAATGCAAAAACCAATACACAAACTGGTGATGAAACTAGTCTGCGTGAAAGGCAATTTAGAAAGGTAATGATATTGTATGACCATTTAAGATATTCTTATCATAACTACTAGAGATGGCCGGTTCGCGGACCGGATCCGCCGCGGATTTATCCCGTCCTCGAACGGCAGATTATTCCGGATTTCCGCCTTCCAAACTTCAGAACTGGATTTTTTTTTCCGAAAATTTCAAATACGAGGATCTCCGTAATTTCGAAAATGGAGGTCCTCGTAATTACAGAGAATTCTCGTAATTACGCAAATTTTCGAAAAAAAACAAGAAATTCTTGTAAATTCGCGGGAATTTTTGCATTTTGGGGATTATTTTGAAGACTGAGCAAGCCACATGTCCCAAATTATCCAATGGCAGCTAACATGATTATTGCCAGCCCCCTGGGTATAAAAGGCTGCTTCACAGGCGCCATTTTGTCAGTGTGTTGGAGTGTGTTAGTGGAGACCTGACAATGAGGAGTAGTAGAGAGAGTTTTTTGTGCTTTTTTGAGCTTTTTTGAGCTTTTGTGTGTGGATTTCAGTATAGTGGTTTAGCACTTGTTGTTAACCACCCCTGTATTCACACATCTTGAGACCCAACAGTCCTTTAAGGACTAACCTTGTTGCAACGGAGAGGAGGACCCGTCTCTCTCCATGAGAATGTGGACCGCCTTACATTCATCAAGATGAATGAGGCGTGGATCACATCTCATTACAACACTCCTATGCTGATGCTCATGCCGTGACTGAAGGCCTTCTGCCCCGGCCACCCATACTGCTCCTTCGCCTCATTTCCGCCTAGAGGCTTAGCTGATGCCAGCTTAGCTGGCAAATGGCCAAATTTTTTCTTATTGCAGGGCCATATATGGTCCTACCTTGCTCTACTGCATTCAAGTTGTGAAATAACAAATGCTCTGCAACAACAGCTACTTTGTGGCTAATTTTTCTAAGATTGGGTCGTTCCTACTTGGCCTGAGAGCAGTACTTTGTTCTCTTCTCTCTCCACGGCACCTTTGTGGTGTGTCACCTACTCTGACCATCTCATACAGCCGCAACAGCTACTCTGTGGCTAATGTTTTTAGCTCTGGGTCAATCCTGCCTGGCACTAGAGCAGTACTCCATATTACAAAGTGTGGGCCTGCTGTAACTCAATGGTGCGGTTCCTACAAAGCCTTACCCGTTCACCCTCTTTGCCTTGCACGAAGCATACTCTGAGGGAGAGAAGCCAATGGGGGAGGGGTATGTCCCGTGGGGCCAAGCCTGCTGCTGGCTCTTCAAAAATGGTGGCAAACTGCAGTGGGCCTGCTGTAACTCAATGGTGCGGTTCCTACAAAGCCTTACCCGTTCACCCGCTTTCCCTTGCACGAAGCATACTCTGAGGGAGAGAAGCCAATGGGGTGAGGGGTATGTCCAGTGGGGCCAAGCCTGCCTGGCTCTTCAACAATGGTGGCAAA
Source organism: Hymenochirus boettgeri (assembly GCA_019447015.1). NCBI lineage: Eukaryota > Metazoa > Chordata > Amphibia > Anura > Pipidae > Hymenochirus > Hymenochirus boettgeri. The sequence continues at coordinate 241,987,031 of CM033476.1, read as the reverse complement.
CTGCAGTGGGCCTGCTGTAACTCAATGGTGCTGTTCCTACCCGTTCACCCGCTTTCCTTGCACGAAGCATACTCTGAGGGAGAGAAGCCAATGGGGTGAGGGGTGTCCAGTGGGGCCAAGCCTGCCTGGCCCCACAACAATGGTGGCAAACCGCAGTGGACATTATGTAACCCAGTACCCCCATCGCCTTCTTTCCCTTGTTGTGTGCAAACTACTATATAGGGGAATGTGGCCAATGTGGTTTGTGTAATGGCACTAATGGTAAGGTATATACAATAAATATGTTTTTGTCAGAAGTAAATTAAAATATTTTATTACTTATTACAATACAGTAATATAATAAAAAGTAAGTAGTGGTAGTGGTAGCCGAAGCGGTGCAGGAGCCGGCGCTGGAGCCCCTCCATAATCCTGCGCTTTCGGCGCCGCACATGATAGGTGCCAGGGGGGAAATCATCGTACCCCCTGGCCAGGAGGTACTGTGTGGCATACATCTGCCTTACAGAACTCACCATTGTGCAGGCAGAAGGTTCCGGTTCCTCGTTTTTAAGAAAATCCTCGTTTTTACGGAAATCCTCGTATTTTCAAAATACCATTTTTTTAAATTCACGCTAGCGGACTGTAATTTTTAGGTATTGTAGGCATTGATACGTGTTCTTAAGGTCATTACCCAGGTCCTTGAGTGATTAAGTGCATGTTACCAAGGCTATTTAGACCACTTTTAACGCGGATTTTGCCGAACTTTCATTTTAATACGTTTTAACGGGTCCGCTCGCGGATTTTCGATTTACGGATTTTTTGAAAATCCGCGGATCTCGCACGGACCGTTTTTCGAAGTTCGAAAAACACTCTTGGGGCATATTATAAAGGTTCTAACTTTTCGCGGCGTTTTCGCGGACATTAACGCATAAAATTCGCGTTTAACCGCGAATTATAAAAGTCCGAAAAACGGGAGCGAAAAGTTAACGAAGCGTTAACCTTTCGCGGCGATACGACCTGTTACCGCCGCTTCTATTTATAAAGCGCGGTAACTGGTTTCGGGGGTAGTATACGGCTGTTGTTTACTTTGCCACACCTTGAAGGGTGGCGAAGTCAGCCGATACTACCTCCGCGGCGCGATACTAACCTCCCGCGGCGGGGGATGGGCAGGCACCTGCGGCGTGGTGGTCGCACCCGCCCTCCGGGAGACACGCCCACCCGCCCCACACCCCCCGCGGGTGTGGCGACCACCGCCGCCGCTTCCGCAGCAGCCCTCTCCAACCGTTCCCCGCTCGCGGCCAATCTCGGGGAACGAAGTGGTAAAACACCATTAAAGGACAATTATAGTGAAAAAACACTTTGTCTATATACAATGTACAGATCACTTAGTATAAGCTGCCTGACTTGTTGCTGTGTGGCTTTGTTTCTTCACACTGGCAGAAGTTTGAACCAAGCTGTGTAGTCCCCCCTTCCCTCTCTGTCTAGTCCCCCTCAAGCAGGAAAGGGCTGTATGAAAAGTCCAGGCATGCTCAGTTGAAAGCACTTTAAATGAAGTGCTGACATCCTGTTGACCTCTCCCTTCCATAGCTAGACTGCAAGCAAGCAAAGTGTGGGAGAAAGTAGCAATATGCTAAAGGGAGGGGCAGAGGGGGAGAGAGGAGGACAAGTGGTGCTGAGATTCTTTACAAGTAAGTTACTGAACTCTGCCTGTTCTCTAAGTTTGCTAATTGTTATTTGTTTTTGTACCTAAAGTTCATATCTCTTCCCCTGCTTAGCTGAGATCAGAATCACTGAAGAAAGAGTCAGTGTAGCAGCAGCAGCTGTAGTGAGAGACCTTCACAAACACAGTTAACTCTTGCTATCCCTGATACATTTCAGTTGCTTTAGTCTATATATTATCATAGATTGCACTGTATGTTCTTGTTTGGTATATAGTCTGTATTACCGTATTATTACATATACTGTATTAGTGTTTACTTGGTGATGTCCATTTGAGTCACTGGTTTTTGTATGTATATAAAGGGGAGGGGCTGTTTTATAGTGTGTTATGCTCATATTGCTGGTTAATGGTTTATTGATTGTGTTTAGCACTACAGAATTTGACTAAGTGTTTGCATATGGTACTTACAGTGTGGGTGAAGGAGTATGTGACAGTACTGAATGGGAGCTTTGGATGTGTGGGTGTGTGTGCCTTTGAGTGACAGATGAGGTGTAGCAGCTCCTACAAATCACAGCATATTCAAAGGCTTATACTCGGGTCTATGAAGAATTTAAAGAACTAAAAGTACCCTGGTGGTTGGGATGACTTATAGGATACATTAGAAGAAATTTAAAAAAAAACAATTTTCTCACTATAATTGCCCTTAACAACAAGTATTTAATCTGCTGTTAATTACATTATATTGCTTAATATAGATATTTATGAAAACTCTTATATTCCGGTAGGATACCCCCACTTATATATGGCAGATGTATCTCTTCATTTAAATAGAGATATTCCGGGTGCATATGCCCAGAACCCAACATTATGGTACTGTATAATATGTCTTTGTAACATTTTTGTAGTGTTAGGTTCGTACACACCTGGCATGTTCACCCCGAGTGCTGAGGCCCGACGACCTCCGATCTACGACCAACCCGTGACGAATGACTGAAATGACCGATAGCTGCGGTGTGTATGTGCTCGGCCGCTAAACGACCCCCGACTGAACGCATGCGCGACAATCAACCATTCATTGCGGTGTTTCATCGGGTCGGTCGGGGCTCGGGTGAACTCGACAGGTGTGTACGAACCTTTAGTCAAAACAATACAGTGAAATCTGCTCCACGATGAACAGAAACACTCCAACAGGATAAAATCAAACTAGGTAACAATGCACTTCGATTAGCAGAACATGCAGCCAGAGTCTGTATTAATTACACTTGTCCAAATTACAGAATTGTTAACTAAAAATAAAAAGCCCGCTTTGCCCTGGAATATGCTTTCATGTGCTTTATAAAAATCAGACTACACTTTGTGTTTAGGACAGTCAGTATCTACATTAAGGACATTTTGTCATTCTATAATCTGTTCAATATACATTTTACCGTAAAAACCTTGCTGCTTTTAGGGATTTGGGTAAAAAAATATTGTGTGAGTAAAAGTTTAAAATGAATAACTTTTTTTTTTAAAGAATAATGTTTTGTATATAAACATCTGCATACACTGGCAGAATGGAAAGAAATAACCTTGATTTTTGTTGTCTGAAGTCTTTGTTTCTTTCATCCCTGAATGACTTGATTTGTGAATTAATTTGCTGTGCATAAATGTAATTACCAGTTTATGTTTGTTTATATACAGCATTATAGTTCCCTTGAATTCTTTCATTTTTTTTTATGTAGCATTCGGACATACGGTATTTCAGCAACAAAGAAATGAATTGAACAAGCTTTGAGTTCATTTCCCAAAGACAATGTTACAGAGTGGTAGTATACTTTGTAATGGACAGTTAACCAATAAAATATTGCATAATGCATTCAGTCATCACTTATTCTATTCTATCAGGGAGATGTACAAAGTTCTTGTCGTTAAAATGGTGCTAATTTTTCCCCCAACCAATCAGATCTTATTTAACATATAAAAACTAACATCTCTTTGGTTGGGGCAAAATTAGCACCATTTTTAACTATAAGAATTTTTATTGAATAACCCGGTATATACTTTGGAACTAATTGGCAGTTGTTTCATGTAAAAATGTAGATCAAATATTATTTTTTTTCTAAAATTCTAATTAATATTTAACTGGGTTTAGTTGTTTTATATTAAGGACATTACACCATTCATCCAAGTATTTTCTTCAGTTCAACTGAATGGTAGGGCCATTCTTATAATAAATATTGTGTTGTCTGTGTGTACCTTGATGGAGGCCCGAAGATGCACTTTCTTTGAAATGAATGTCTATTTTTGAAATATAAAATATATATTATATACAGTCCATTGTGGTTGATCACCGCTAGTCAAATAGTCAGCAGGGCACTCGGGATTTATCAAACCACAGAGCTTATTAATAGCAGTATCGATCAGGATTGTTTGATTGGTACTGGTATTAATAATTCTGTTTTTGCGATAAATCATATGACCCCGCTGATTTCTTCTGCTGCATCTGATATTACATCCCACATTCATCTGATATTATTTGATACTTGCCTATTTGGAATAAACCCTACGGTCAGGGTGGATTGGCTTGGGAGAAAGTTATTTATTCTAGTTGCCAATATTTTTGTTATTATTTTTTATATTCTGGTTGATCAATGTTACCCACCTAACTAGATTGTAAGCTCTACCGGGGCAAGGACCTCCTTATCTCTTGTGGCAAAGCGCTAGCACTTCTATTATATAATTTATATATTTATTCTGAACCCTCTATGTATTGTTCCCCTTGTATGACTTTATTGTATTTTGTTACTGTACATCACTGCGTCCCAAGTGGCGCTTTGTAAATAACTATACATACATACATACATCAATGAGATAGGCCTGTAATTTTGGGTTCTAGTGGTGAAAAATCACTGGGCTGGATGCTTTTGAAGCCATTAGTTGTTTAATGGTTCTAATTGTTTCCTCTAGGGATATGGGTTTAGCTATATGTCGCCATTTCTGTGTAAGTATTTGGTGTGGTAAATGGTTTTTGAGAAAGGTTTCAACATTTCCTTTAGTAATTAGGGAGTTTTTTGTTTGTTTGGTATAATATGTGTGGAATGTTGATAGATAAGATCTGGGTTTATAGTTAGGGTTCTGATCGAGTGCATATCTTAGTGATTCTGTTATTTTTTTAGTTTTGGGCCTTAAGAGTTTGCTAGTGGTCTGTCTGCCATGACCATAACATTATTTTCTCAATATTTTGGGACATAAAGGCTTGTAGTTATTATCTGGCTGTGCGCAATTTGAGATTTTGGAATCTCCTGTATTTATATTTGCTTTCTAGTATTCAATATTTATTTAATTGAGTAAAAGTTTCCTTGTGTTTTCTTTTTTTACTGAGCCTATTGTAATATTCCCCTAATGTATGCCGTGTGGCTGTCCAAAAAGTTAATATTGATGTTAATTGTTTTGTGTTCAATTAATCTGTGATGTGTTTTGCTATTTCTTCTTAATTGTGGGATTTGTTAATAGGGATTATTAAGGTCCCAATATTATGATTTTCGGGTGTTGTTTTGAGTGTGAATGTGAACTTATTGAGTTTGTGACCTTGTTGAGGTTGAGGAAGAACAGGCACCGGATGAGTCAACTGACAGCTCCTACTTTTCCGTTTCTGGACTTTGAAGTGCACTGCAGAAGAATGGGGTCAGTATTGGGTTAAATTTGAGTGTTGGGGGTGGACATGCCCTTTAAAATGTATTTTGATACTTAATTATTTATTTAGGTTGCCAACTGTCAGTCTCAAATTTTGCTCGGTAAGGATATTTTAAATTACCCAGTGGGGTCAGTATTGGGTTAAATTTGAGTGTTGGGTGGTGGACATGCCCTTTAAAATGTATTTTGATACTTAATTATTTATTTAGGTTGCCCAACTGTCAGTCTCAAATTTTGCTCAAGGTAAGGATTATTTTTAAATTACACAGTGGGGCCAGTATGGGTTAAATTTAGTTTTGTTGGGGTGGACATGCCCTTTAAAATTAATTTTTTACTTAATTATTTAGTTAGGTTGCCCAGTTTTCATGAGTCTCATGAGACCTCGTCCTCGCCTAGTTGTTTCATTGGGGGTGGGTGATCCCTTCCCCACTTCGGTAGTCCCAGGCTTCATCTAATTACAGATTTAGTTTATATAACAATTATCAAACTTTTGCAATTAAAACATTATAATAGTTTAGTTATAGAGCATATTTAAGTAACATTAGTAATATATGTTCAGTAGTATCCTCTTGGTGGATTGTTTACTTATTAGTAGTTCTAAATAAACCATAGGTAACCATTTTTTCCATTAAAAATAAAGATGAGTTTAAGTCATATTGCTTATAGTCTTGATATTGAACATATTGGTTATTTTTAAAGTCTTGTCCAAAAACACATCCCAAATTGATATTGATTTGTCTCATGGTTGAGTGTCCATAAAATAAAAATGTGGTTAAGAAAAAATGATGCTATAGCTGCATATAGCTGGAATGTATAGTTAGTATAGTATAGTAGTATAGTATTTGAGGTAGAATAAAGACATATGTCCATCCAGTCCAACCCATCTAACAATATCCTTATTTACTGCCTAACTGTTGATCCAGAGGAAGGCAAAAAAAATCCCACCAAATTTAGAAGGGGGAAAAAATCCCTTCCTGACTCCAAGTGGCAATCGGAAATTTCCTTGCTCAACTCTACTTTATTGTATCAATACCAGTACCTGTTGTAACATTCCTTGTTTGCAGAAACTCATTCGCTTTTTTTTAAACTGACCAATGACCCTGCCGTAACAACGTCCACTGGAAGACAGTTTCCATAGCTTAATTGTTCTCACAGTGACAAACCCTTTCCGAATGAAGCCTAAACTTGTTTCTTCAAGTCTTAGGGTGGCCACATGTCCTCTCACATGCTCTATTGTGAACAATGCCCCAGATAGTTATTGTATGGCCCGTTAATGTATTTTAACACAGTAATCATATCCCCACCAAGCGCTTTTCCTCCAGCATACATAATTGTAACTTTTCCAGTCTCTCTTCATATAAAGATACAAACCACGTTTGATAGGACCCTATAAAACATATAATTAGCCACCTAAAAAACTTATGTGCTTACTTCTAATCAAGGTGGCCCACTGCACCCAGCCCCAGGCCTTTGTGGAATACAGGTAAGAAACTGTCCCACTGCACCATTAATGAGACTCCAGTTAAACCGGTTAGGCATAGGGCGGAACACCCAATAGAAGAAAGCAAGCTAGCACTCACCGCTTCTGTCTCTTGGTCCGGTGCGAGATTGCCCCAACCCCATCTAAAGGTTCTTATCCAGATAAAACCAAAGTGAAGAGCAATACATCCATCAGACAAGGATCCACATGTATGCTATAGGTAATGAAAAATAAACTAAATTATTGCAAAGGCACGGTACACAAGCCTGCAATGGGCTTACAAGGTGAACTGCCTGACGCATTTCGGGCGACGCTCCGCCCTAGTCATAGTCTCTCTTCATATGCAAGCTCCACCAATCCCCTTATTAATTTAGTTGCCCTTCTCTGAACCCTTTCCATTTCAAAGATGTCCTTTTTGTAACGGGATTCCAAATTGCACTACATATTCCAATGCACTACATATACAATGCTTTGTAAAGAGGAGAATAACATTTTCCCCCTTGAATCATACCTCTCTATACAAGACAATACCATCTGGCTCTGGCTGGTGCCGTCCTGGCACTGCTTACTTCTTTTAAGCTGTTATCCACCAAAACTCCAAGATCCCTTTCCAACAGAATTCACGTAACACACAGCCATTTATTGTATAAGCACCACAAGGACTTTTAAGTCAAATGCATCACCTTACATTTATCAACATTGAATCCATCTGCCACTTAGTAGCCCATACCACTAGCTTACATTAGGTCGCCTTATGGAGAAGCAGATGAGATCGAGGGTAAGTTCAGTGTATGCGCAGGGTGGCGTCCCAGCAAGTGTGGGGCAGGATGGCCCATGGCTGGCGCAAGATATTGTAACATACAGAGAATAGATTTTACACTTAATTGGCTAATATAACCATTATTGCATCTCCCTGCAAATGTGTTGTTCCTCTTATTGTTGTGGGGGCTTCATGTGGGCACCAGTTACCTTAAATTTGTTGGGCTTGAAATGGACACTTGGTGGACATATACTCGCTCTTCTTCTCCCCGCGTCAGTTGCTAAAGTCAAGCCCTGTATATCAGAAAGAAGCTGTAAAACTTTACTAGTAACATAGTAAAGACCGTTGATCCAGAGAAAGGCAAAAAAAAAAAAAAAACAGCGGAAAAAATCCTTCCTGACTCCAAATGGATTCAGAAATATTCCCTGGATCAACCAAACTACATTATATGCATTAATATCAGTAATTCTCATACTTTTAGTTTTAGAAAAATAACATTCACTTTTAAATCTATTCAATGAACTTAGCATTAGCACATCTGCTGTAAAATAATACAATACATAGTAATACAAGACAATATCTTGCTAGCTCTGGCTGTTGCTGTCTGGCATTGCTTGCTACGGGTTCGTAGACATTGTGCAATCGCGGGTGCTGACCCGTGATGCACGATGTGAACAACGGCCGTTTTGGCCAATAATCGTGGCGTGTATGGGCACTTTTTCGGCCAAAAAAAACTTAAGGTTATTGGTTACAATCAGATTCTTTCAGAAAGAATCTGATTGGTTGGTATACCAACGAGATTATTTCTGAAAGAATCTGATTGTAACCAATTCTGATTGAAAATAATCTGATTGGTTAGTATACCAATCGATCTTTTCCAATCAAAATTGGTTACAATCAGATTTCTTTCAGAAATAATCTGATTGGTATACTAACCAATCAATTCTTACTGAAAGAATCTGATTGTAACCATCAGAATTGTTTACAATTAGATTCTTTCAGAAAGAATCTGATTGGTATTCTTTTTGGAAGAAAATGACTGTAACCAATTGTGATATACTAACGATCAGATTCTTTGCTGAAAGAATCTATTGTAACCAGCTCTGATTGGAAAATAATCTGATTGGTTAGTATACCAATTAGATTCTTTCTCAAATAATCTGATTGTAACCATTTCTGTTGGTTACAATCAGATTCTGTCAGAAAGAATCTGATTGGTATACTAACCAATCAGATTCTTTCTCAAAGAATCTGATTTAACCAATTCTGACTGAAAAAGAATCTGAATGGTTAGTTTACCTGATTCTAACTAAACAGGATTGGTTGCAATCAGATTCCTTCAGAAAAAAAACTGATTGTCTGTTCCCCAGACCCTTTCCCGGTCCTAGAGACAATTACAGTAAGTTACTGTATTATTTTTACAAAATTTTCAAAAATTGAATTTTTTAAATTCTAATTTTTCTCAACGGCTCTAAAAAATCCGCAAATCTGCGATTCAGGGGGAAATCTGATGTGGAACTGTGTTTGGATGTATAGTAGCAAGAGGGGTTTACACTATGACCTGTATAGATAAAGTATGATGCTGAGAGTACCATCATGTTTTTGATTATAATTATTGTATAGTAGCTACATGATCTTGTTAGCCTTATTATTAATGTCATCTATCTATATTGAGAGAAATATTGTAAGACAGAAAAATTCTGTTTTCCATGTAGGTCAATAACAGATTTCTTGCAAAATGTATGCTACACATGCCTAATGAATCAAGAATAAAAGCATAAAAAAAGCTTTTGCCTGAAATGAATTACTCATTCTCACCACACAACTGAAACTGATCAAAGAATTTTAAAAATATGTCATTACATGTATGTGCCATTGCCAAATGGCCCGAAATGAGATTTAATAATATTTGCACTCAATTTAATTTTTTTTAAAAATTGCACCTTAACCTTATGTTACACTTTCCTATCGGTAAATATTACCTGAAAAACAACCTTTAGGCTTGTATACTGTATCATTCTGAGTGCATTAAGTACACTTTTACACACAAGGTGCAGCTCATTTTGACTTCACTAAGAAATCAAGTAGATAGGGAGATTTAAAATCCATGAACTAAATGCAGAACCAGAGAGCCAGCACACAGAGTGTTTTGGCTTTATTGAGCAATCATCATTGCAATGTAGGCCTCTTGTCGGCTAAGAGACATTACTAGAAATGGACTCAGTAACATAGGAAAGTTAATGCTTGAGCTCACTTCTCATATGCAAAGTGAAGGAAAGACATTTGATAGTTTCCATGTTCATACCATAGTAGTCCCAAAAAACAACTATATTGTAAAATGAGTTTGCCTCATCTTAATCTATAATAAATTCCTGTGTGTGTTGTTGCATGCCTTCAATCAAGTACTGTATTTGTTTTGCTCAAGTATTCCCCCTCCCACTCCATCTGACATGACTTTCTGTGAAGTCAAGCACGCTTTATTTTTTTACTGTGAGAACGGTAAAGCTATGAAACTGTCTTCCAGTGGACATTGTTATGGCAGGTTTTGGTTTGCAACAAGGAATGTTGCAAGTTACTGGTATTGATTCATAAAGTAGAGTTGATCCAGGGATATTTCCGATTGGCACTTGGAGCCAGGAAGGAATTTTTCCCCCTTCATAACTTTGGTGGGTTATTTTTGCCTTCCTCTGGATCAACAGTTAGGCAGGAAATGAGGATATTGCAGATGGGTTGGACTGGATGGACGTATGTCTTTATTCAACCTCAAATTCTATCCACTCTGGTGTCTAAACTGGTCCTCGTGGTTTGCTAAGATAAATATACTGAAATGGATGGGTTACTTATTTTTTTATACTATACTATACTTATCAGTCTGGAAGGTCCTACACTTCTAAATTCTTTTTATACTTTAAATCAGGGGCGTAACTAGAAATCAGTGGGCCCCCAGCAAAAATTTGGATGGGGCCCCCCCGCCACCCACCACAACTCCCTCCGACAAGTGACCCTTAGTATCTTTCTAACTATCTATTATCTATATCTAATAATCTATCTATCTATCACTATATATCTATCCCAGGATATAATTGCAGAGCACTCTGGGTCTTAGGCAAAATTAGATTTATTTCAGTGTAACAGACAGCAACGTTTGGTCTTCTAGAGGTTATTACCATATTGTAAATATAAAGAATCATAAGTGAAGACAATTAGTTCTAAGATAAATAGTGTCATATCTATCTAAAATTGAATATATCATGAAATTACTATACTTAACTGGACACTATCCCCCAAAAAACATATAATAAGGATAATTAGCATGAAATCCAAAATATCTGAATTATCAAAAATATCAAAATAGCAGCAATACAGTACATATTTATCTCTCGTCTAAAAAGCATTTAAATAGACATTGGTCATTTAAACCATGGGGTTTCAGGGTATTAAGTGTTTTAATCCAACAGAAGGAGTTTGGATCTGTCACCCCCTCTGTAGGGATCGAACATGATCATTGCAATAAAATGGAGGTCCCACTATTTTGTGGCCCTTCTCTAAAAAATGTTTGACCACTGGTTTGCAAGATCTACCAGCATAAGATCTGTCTTACCCACATAAGCTAATTGACAGGGGCAATTTAATAAATAAATGACAAAATAGTTGTACATGAAATAAAATGCCTAATCTTATATTGTATCATTCTGTGGATGTTTAAACTTTGTACAGGCAGCATATTTTTACAGTCACACAATACCACATTTAAAAAGCCAATAAGTTTCTAAGGCAACCAAGATGTATCTTTTTTGTAGCAGTTTACTGGATCAGTCTGACCAAAAGGTCCTTTAAATTCTTAGGGCGTCTAAACCCTGTTGCTGGATATTGAGGTAGTTTTTGTCGTAAGGTCTCCTCCGATCTAAGAATATTCCAATTTTTCTTGAGGCTCTGATTATAGCTGTCCCCATGTTGGAGTATGTTGTTGTACATACCAATTGTTTATTGGATTTGTGCAAATCAATCTTGTCATCATGTCAGACATGACTTTTTTTTTGCTTTAACTAAAGCTTGATGTAGTAGTCCAGGCGGATATCCCGTTGGAGAAAACGTAATCTCATGTCATCTAGTTGTTCTTCCATCCGACTCCGCGCCTGAATTGTTTCTAATTACTCTGCAAAATTGTGAAATAGGTAGGGATTTTTTAAGGGCATATGGATGGTGACTTTGAAAATGCAAGAGTGTATTATGGTCAGTATTTTTCCGATATAAAGTGTAGTGTAATTTGGGAGAGTGTTTTTTGATGAGTATGTCCAGAAACTTGATTTCTGTGTTACTGACCTTAAAGATAAATCTTATAGGACTATCCATCCTTCAGGTTTATCAATCATTTGAAGGAGCGATTCCTTTGTACCCTTCCACACCAGGAACGTGCCATCAATGAATCTACAATAGAATAACAAATATTCACATATTGATGTAATATATGTTCTATCTCATATTGAAACATAAATAAATTACGTAGGCCGGCGCCATGGCCGCCCCATCGCCGTTCCTGTCCTATGCATATAATAGGTATCCTTGAATTGAAGAAATTACATTTTACAACAATCCTATAAGGTTAGAACAAAATCCTGATAAGCCTCCGTTCCACTTTCACTCTCCTTTAATAGCATATTCTATCTTCTATCTATCTATCTATCTATATCTATCTATCTATCATCATCTAGCATCTATCTATCTCTCTCTATCAATCTATCTGTATCTATCTGTTTGTCTATCTATCTATCAGTCTGTCTGTCTGTCTATCTGTCTGTCTCTCTGTCTATCTATCTGTCTCCCTATCCATCCATCATCTATCATCTATCTATCTCTTTATCTATCAATCAATCTGTATCTATATGTCTGTGTCTGTCTGTCTTTCTGTCTATCTATCTGTCTTCTGTCTGACTATTTGTCTGTCTGTCTGTCTGTCTGGTGGAGTGAGAAGGATTGAGGATGCCGAGGGGTGTGGAGTCACGGACGGAACCAGGCACCACCAGAAGTTCCACAACAATTTCACCGGTCCCCCCACTCCCAGAGTCCAGGGTCACGCAACCAATCAACGTGGCAGAGGGCTGGCAAGTAGAAACTTAATTTGAAATATGGTAATGGCACGGACACAACAATCCCCGCACTGCACCCCCCCCAGTGGCGGTGCAAGAAAAAAAGGAAATTAAACCGGCACCAACCCCCCCCTAAAAAAATGCATAAAATAACTTCTTAATAAGAAACAGCCCCAGGCCCCCTTTTGCTCCCTGCCCCCCGGGGTCGCAGGTAAAGTTACATCACTGTTAATAATGATTAGCAAACGTTTGCATACTTGCACACTGGATTAATTATAACAGGCTTTCTCACTTCCCCCAGCCCAATAGCTTTTTAAAATGAGGGGAAAGGGGCCGTCCATCCAGAGCTTTATATAAAATGCATAAGACCTCCATTTAAATGGCAGTTTTAGGGTGATATTACAACATTGAAGCTTACCATGCTTCCTAATAAATACATACAATAGAAGGATGTGGAAGCACTCCTTAGGCTAAATTACAATTACATTTTGTGAAAGTGCTACGGATCTGTTAAACATTATACAAAGAAAGAAAAGATAATCAATGCACATTCCTAGGCCCCATACAATATCATATTATCTGCACAGTGCAAACACTATAAACAAATGGGTTTTAGTTTACATTATTTTGATCACATGAATGAAAAGCCTTCCAACCCACACTGTAACACCAGTCTGGAAGGTCCAAACCTCTAACCTTTTTACTGGATCAGTATAGCAGGCTTCTCACTTCCCCCCACTGCAATGTAGTGAAATGCAGATTTTTTTTAGTCCCCAGTAGAGATGGACGAAACTGCTAAATTCCATTCTGCCTGCGGATTCTGGGTTTTCTGAAAATTTTCAGAAAAAAGTCAGTGGGAGAAAACTTTCTATATGAAAAAATCTGTATGTAATCAATTCTGATTGGAAAAGAATCTGATTGATATACTAACCAATTAGATTCTTTCTGAAAGAATCTGATTTAAACCAATTCAAATTGAAAAGATCTGATTGCTTCCTATACCAATCAGATTATTTCTAATGAATCTGATTGTATCCAATAAGAATTGGTTCAATCAGATTATGTTAGAAATAATCTGATTGGTATACTACTAACAATTCTGATAGAAAATAATCTGATTACCATCAGATTCTTTCTGAAAGAATCTGATTGTAACCAATTCTGATTGAAAGAAAATCTGATTGGTAACAGAATCTGATTTGTATACTAAATCGGATACTTCAGAAAGAATTCTTTCAATGTTGGTTACAATCAGATTATTTCAGAAAGAATCTGATTGGTATAATAACCAATAAGATTATTTTCCAATTAGAATTGGTTACAACACAGATTCTTTCAGAAAGAATCTGATTCTCTGTTCCCCAGACCATTTTCCAGGTCCCAGAACTATTTAAGTAAGTTACTGTATCATTTTTAACATTTTTTTAAAAATTCCTTGAAAATTCCTTGAAAAAAATCTGCAATATCCAACTCTTGTCCCAACAGGGATCAATTAGAAAATTATCATTAGAAAATAAGGGGATCAACAGTTCTAAGTTTTCAGTGCACCTTCACACAGGATATTAATTTGCCCTGCTTTTTCAAGCTTTTTATTTTTAGCTTTTCTTTCTCTGATGTCACAATATCGTTTCGTGAATAAAATCTCCTTGTACCAGACAGAATCCTAGTGTATATCTAATCAATTCAATTTCTCATGTGCTTTATTCCAATTGTAAAGCTGGGTATACACAGTAACATAAAGCCCCAATACCATCATATCTGATGGTATTGGGGCTTTATCTCGTTTATTGGCTTTGCGGTCATTCAGACAGTCCTAAAATTTCCCACATGTGTGTGTGATGGGAGAACACTCAGGACTGTGTGCACCTGTTGAGAGAACGCTCAGGACTGTGTGCACCGTGATCTTTGAAAAATGACAGACTTTAACTCCATATAATTGCCCAGCACCTCTGGGTAATCGCCTCATAAGTATTTAGCACATAACCATACCATACCCATAGAGATGAGCAGGCATTTAAAGCAACATCACATGGTATAAAGCATGTAAGCAGTTTAATTGTATTTGCACTTGGATTTTATATTGTGTGTGTGTTAAATTGGTCACTAGTTCACTTAATAATGTGTGGATATCACATTCACGTTTTATGTAGAAATCTTCATGTCCATTTTATACATTACTGAGTGACTGTAGAGAAGCCCATCATAACATGTTCAAATCAAAAGTCATTTTTGGAAAATGTACAACAATATAAAAAGTATTCATTTACTCGGTTTCACGTCTATTGGAAACACTGCAATGCAAGGAAACGCATTGGTGTGCACGCGGTTATTAAAAAAATGGTGACCATGCATCATTCAAAAAGCAGATTGCAACACAGAGCACCTGTGTGGCCAGATTAATTGGCCAACATATAGAGCGGGCTTTTCAATCATCAATATCTCATTCACTATAGTGAAAATCTCAAATGTCATTTTTCATTATTGGAATTTTCTAGCTAACCTGGTAAGAAACTATGGAATTGAAATGCAAATGTTGCCTCTGTAAGTTAAAATGGGCTAGGGGTTGCAATAATTTAAAAATGTTAATATTAAACTTTTAAATACACTAACATTTGCAATATGGGACATTTTTGAAGGTGTTTTAATCCAACTCAATTTTAATAACTAAAACTATCAATGCTTTCCCCAAATCCTCTACTGGTATAAAATGCACGTTAAGATGAGTACAATTAACTGCACGTATGTGTAACCTGCGCATCCGACGCTAGTATGGAGTTAAAGTCACACTTGTAGCCAACCGGATAGCGCAACTTTAACTTTAATTTGCCCAGCGCCTCTGGGTAAATCGCACCCATAAGGTTGTGTTCACTATTGACCATGATGTTGGTTATATGCTTTATTAGACCAAGAGTTCTCCGCTATAGTAGCCACTTTAATTGATCTTTAGTAAAAACAGAAAATATATATCTTCAGTTGGTTTAGAAGAGAAGATTCAGTTAAACAAATTGCAAGAAGACTTTACTAAAGCACACATATCTCCATTAGACTCATCTACTTAATGATCCTATTAACATCAATATAAATTGAGATTAAAGTAATTTGAAAGGTGATAATTTAAAATAAATTAGTTTGTTTTAACAGTATGCACTGAACTTAGTGAATTATAAATCTGGGAATTAATCAGTTTTTCATTTCCCAAACTATTATCGAAGATAGAATCTGAATTTCCATAGTGATAAAAAGTTCATATTTTATTAACTCTTAATGAAAATGCAGCTATAAGATTGTATAAGATTGTATCAATAATAATGTAAGGTCAGTCATCTTTGTGCATTTATAAACAAAATGTTTAAATTCTTGGTATCCCTGCCTTGTCGTAAATGCCTTGACTAAACATGGAAATACGCATTGCACTTGAATTTTTACAAAGACGCAGTATCGCTTTACATGATTGCTGATTCCAGTGGCGTATCTACTTAAAAATTCGGGGCACGTGCCCCGGATGTTTGGCAAAGTCCCCAAATGTTTACAACTGCCGGTGCTCCCTGCAAGTGCCCCGAACTTCCGGATTTCCTGATGTCACGAGTGCGCTGGCGTGAGAGAGATATCAGGGAGGGAGTCCGGGACAGATAGGTAGCAGTGCTAGCAGCAGAGCCAAGCTAAATTAGATAGATAGATAG